>CM067356.1:45912060-45972757 GCA_034190875.2 Urechis unicinctus | reverse complement strand
GCAGATTTGCAAGTAATCGCGTTGCGAGCTATCAGGGTTGACCTGTTTAATACGCGGCTTGTTATTACCATGACTCGTTCAAACCATTAACCTACATCATGCCCCCGTAGAACGGACTCTACAGAGGTCTATTCAAGGTAAGCACAGAAAGTTCCAGGATATAGAAGGTCCTCTACATGCCCAGTTATTTCAATCCTACTATTCAACGTGTCAATGTTTAGCTAGTAAACATCGCGATAAATCTGCTTGCGCTTCCGTGGCACGGTTGGCATGCATATCCTTACTCTTTGGTTTATCTAATATACGGAGTCATACAATTCCGGTTACTTCGCATATCACATCTTTAAAATACCCAACTTCCCAACACACATTCAAACAACCCCCTACCCATCAATCCTCCCCATCCCCACATACCACACACACACTTGCTCAAAAACGCCTGTCCAGCCATGGTGCAAGTTTTCTGTCTTCCTGAAACTTAATGCGGGAAAGCCTGTCTAGAACTAAGTTGGAAAAACCAGGAACATGTTCCGACTTAAAAATATATTGTACCGCAGCGCTACTATCACCAGACCACGACCTAAACCACTATGGCGGTGTCTTTGGACGATTGGTTGTTGATTATTGACACTAAAGCAGAGTTGTCCGTTTTGAATATCTTTTGTTTGATTTTTAGGACATCTCTTCAAATTTCGAGACAGAGAACTATTGGAAAAAGTTCTTTAAATGTTATGTGCAGTGATGACCGGGAAGTTGGCCAATTTCCACAGATCCGATGTAAACCACAAACTGCTGTGTATCCTAGTGAACCAGAGGCGTCAGAGAAAAGTTTCATGTTTTGAGAGTCCGACCAACAATGGGGCAAGAAAATCGAAATCCCAATGAAGTGTTCCAAAATTTTTTAGCCATACATCCATGTCTGCTCTTGCCTGGGCTTTTATATGAATTTTGTGATGCTGACTTTTTGTCTTGGACGTCAGATCAAAAAGTCGTCTATGAAAAGCCCGACCCGGGTGGAAGGCCTTACAGGCAAAGTTAAGCACACCAACTAGGGACTGGACTTCTTTCAGTGGCATTTTTTCCTATGCTTGAACTGGGAAAGTCAGGTGACACACTTTTCTAATTTATCATGCGGCAGCCTGGCCTGCATAGCAACCGAATCGAAATCGATACCATAAGCCATAATGCATGTGGATGGAAGGACATTTTTTCCTGTTTTATGGATATTGAGCACTGTGTACACACGTCAATGAATGCGTTTAAATTACTAAGAGTTTGACCAGAATTTGTAGGACCCACAAACATGAAGTCATCCAAAATGTGACTAATTCCTGTCACTTTAAACTTGTTCATAGCAATCCATTGAAGAGCACAGCTGAATTTCAGAAATGTTACATTAAGTGCGGCAGCCCTCGAAGTAAACCCCAGAAGATGTCTGTCCACAGGAGAAATTGGTATGATGCGAAATGCTTCCTGGATATCACATTTTGCCATTAGGCAGTTTTTTCCAAAAGTCTGGATCAAAACCTCAATATTATCGAGGGTTTCAAAATGCGTAGTTGCAATATTTGGATCGATGAAATCATTGACTGAGGAATTTTTTGGGGCCAAAAGGTTGTGAATAAGTCGGAACTTGTTAAGTTCTTTTTTGGGAATTACGCCTAGAGGAGAAACTTTTCATGGGAAAGGTCGGAAGTGGTCCAGCAATGCGACCCAGCTGTAATTCTTTATGTAGCATGTCACGGACAAGCTGAGGATGCACTTTAACACTTAGGTGATTTTTTGGTGGTTTGCTGCGCTATATGCCCATCAAATTCTATTCTGAAACCGGAAGTAAAACCCTTCAACAAGTAATTAGTCAAGGTATCTGGATAGACGGAAAGAAAAGAGGCCAATTTATTTATTTTGACTGGAGTGACCAACTCGGAAATTAGGTGTGTTACGCTTTTGGGCATTTTGGGCATGTTGAATTTATTTCTTGGCTGTTGGCCGCGACAGGCCTCTTTTCTGTGCAATCCCTGGAAATTGTAATATGCATGCGTGGTTGGATATTTGCAAGACGGTTTGTTGCACCGTCTATAGCGCTAGAATGTCCTGCATGTGTTGGGCCGAAAGGGCTGGTTATTTGACATATATGCACGATAACTTGTGGTGTTTTTAACTGGGGTTTCTTGTAGGGCTAGGTGTCTGGTAATCTGTGTACAACTCAGGGTCAACCTAGTCCCATTGCATATAGGGGTCAAATTGCAAAGCCCATCGAAAATTTTCATCGTAGCTACGCCAAGCTTGTTGACTAAATGTCTTGGTAATCTTCTGCACCTTAGCAATGTGTTTGAGCATCCCAGGAGCTACATCCGGCCGTTGCTCACAAGCAATGGCTGCTAGAATTTGCAAACTCGTTGTCCAATCATTGATGGACATGGTAGTTGGTGCTGACTTATTGTTTGGGTCGGGTCCTGGTTTTTGTGAATGGGATTCAACAGGTCCACTAGGTTGACATATTTGTCTTGCCAAATTACACAAATTGTTTTCAGTGGGACATGTGCACCCAAAAGGGCAGATACTCTTGAACAATTAGAGAGTGGCGGGAGCTCAGTCACCGGTGACTCACCTGGATTGACCATGTTAGCCAACGTTTGGTTGACCAAGTGCCGCTGGGCTTCACTTGGTGACAGTTCATGGGAAGTCCCCGAGGTAGGCTGCAGAACTGTTGACGAAGGCGGAATGGCTGTTTCAGTTACAGTGTTGGTGATGTTGGGCTGTGGAAAGGCCACTTGATGAGCAATAGGCAAGAGACCATCTTGCTTCATTCGATCATAAAGGCCATCTATAATTGTCTTTGTATCCAGCTGCAAGGGTGGTCGAGAATTGGCTGGTACAGCTAGGAAAGGTGGACAAGAGAAAGCAGCAAGGGCATTATCTGTGGTAGGTTGAGTTGGGGGCTCAGCAGCAGCACGGCATCTTTTGGAATGTCTCACAGTTGGCATGCTGGAGACAAAATGAACTAAAACACCAATATTGTGGTAATTTAATTGCAATAAATCACCCAGATTGCAATAAATAAAGCTTTGCAGTAGAGATATATCCACTAAACTGGTTGTTGACATAAGTGAAGTCTTATACCTCTGAAAATATGTTACAACTATTGGCAACAGCGTAAAAATTTTTTTACTGCGAGCACCGGGTTACTCATAATTGTATAAAAATTCTCCCTCAAACGGAAATGTAATGCAGAGCATGCTCGCCAGTTATCGTATAATTACGTGAGCGCATTCTCACTGCCACCACTACCGAGGTACCCATAAGTGTGAAGCATCATCTCTTCAACTGAAGTGTGATGCAGAGCATTCTCGCCAGTTACCCTAAAATAATTTTGTGTGCATTCTCACTGCGACCAGTGTAATGCAGAGTACCGAGGTACCCATAAGTGCGAGGCATTCTCACTCCAAACGGATGAGTGTAATGCAGAGTAAGCTGACGAGTTACCCTTAAACTGAACCTTAGTTCACACCTGGACAAGTGTAACACATTATTATGATAATTAACGAAAGAAAAAATTGGGCCCAAGGGGGAAAACCAATCTAAGTATAAAAACAAAATAACAAATAGGTGTGAGCACATCAGCTTGCAACCGCTATGACAAGTAGCCGGGCTACCAGGCTACAAATGGACCCCGGCAGAAAATTAGGCGGTATCGGTTATAAATCGGTTGCTTATCATGGTGGTTTAAGTGCTCTAAGTATGGCACCCCGAACGCCATTGAAATATTTTTTATTGCCAAAAGTGTTCAAATGCACACCATCTTTAGAGAAGTGACTAGGGTCAGCATAAGCCAAGCCCCTAATGGAGGCAAATTCGATAGAGGTTCCAGCGTGGTCGGCAACGAGGAAACGAATGTGCTTGTTGTTCTCCATAACTCGATCATTGTACCTAGAGTCTGCTGCTATGCGATAACTGATGAGACCAATCACCACTTTTGAGACAGAGTAACCTAGAGAAATGTACTTTGCTATTGCCATAATGTCTTAGGCTAGAACCTGTAGAGCATAATTGGCCGAGCAAAGGTCGTTGCTTCCGATTCGTAAAAAACAACTTTTAATGGCCCTGGCCGCAAACATTGATCAAGATGGGGCACTATCGACTTTTGTCCTTTAACGCAAGCGCCTCCCAATCCAAGGAAAACTATATATATATATATATATATATATATATATATATATATATATATATATATATATATATATATATATATATATATATATATATATATATATATATATATATATATATATATATATATATATATATATATATATATATATATATATATATATATATATATATATATATATATATATATATATATATATATATATATATATATATATATATATATATATATATATATATATATATATATATATATATATGGGCGCTTGCTATTTACCAGCTTTTGATATTCATTACATCATGTTTATTGCTCCGCATAGACGTAGATTGGTCACACCAATCTGTCACTAAATATTGGTTCTCTAACACGGGCCATCTGAGACAAATATGTTTGACCTTCAAATGCTATGGCTTATAAGATCTTAGCCAAAGGGCAATTCCCTGTAGGATATGGAATATATTGGTTTCCTAATCCAAGCAAGCAAACAACGCCCAGTAGTCCTTGATTTTCTTAGCCAAGCCGTCCGCTTCTCTCCTGGGAAAACGGGTCAGCCGTTGTCTCGCAGTAAAGCTTGATATGCGTTGAAAACCTACACAATTTATAACTCGGTTGTTTACTGAGAATTACCAAATGATCAACACAATTGCTAAAATGACATTCGGGTTATCAAACGGCATATGTGTATAAGAAGACTGACAAATATTCAGAGTGTTGTGCAATCCAGTGATGCTATAACTATCGCTAATAATCCAAAATATGGATAGTTAATTGCTTAACGCGTGTGACTAAGATACCGGAAATGTAGATTGGGCAGCCTTGAACCTTTCTTACAACTCACAGTTTACTGTTTTACAACATCTGTTTTTGGTAGGTATAATATAATGATATACAGCTTTTTTGAATGATTGTGTACACAATACAGACTGTCCGAAAAGGAGATATGTTGTATAACATCAAGGTCACATGACGTCGATATATCTGCTTCAGCATGTTACGTGCTCAATAAAAACCCAGCGTATCTATTTGCAATCGGCTTTTGTATAAAACAATGGGATGGAATTTAATATGTTCTGTTCATTGTTGAAAGTACTCGCAAGCGAATTTTGATTAGAGGATGCTATTTTCGAGATGAATACTGAACTTACTTCACGTGATGTGCAACTTTCCTTTCAATCGTTGTTATCACAGTATATTCTATGTAATGGACACTAAACGTAAGTAAGGGTTTCGACATGCACAAGAGGCCGACATGAACGTATCTAAACATGTAGCATTAAATCGTCCCTGTATGTGATCACATCCAAATGAAGTGCAGGTATATCATTAAATTTGCATGGTACCGAAAACAACATTGACATTCAGTACAAGCAACACACGTATCGAGAAAATGTTGTTATAATGTCGATGTCAACGGTCTCACTTTAACACCTTGCTTTAATACATTGCATAAGGTACATGGTCCCAACAGACGGCTTAATTCAAAATGGAACAGATATATTGGATTTTGGCTATTTGGATGAGCTCGCTTTAATTGCACATCTAAGTGTGTCCTTAACAATATGTACCACCTGAGTACCTCTGAAAGCCTATATCTAAGTCTTCGAAAGCATTAGGTCCAGAAAGTACAGTCTACTTGAGAGTTCTAATGGAAAGTAGGAATCGATGGGGCGTGATAAGAGAGATATGACGGTGAAAGTTAATATACACAAATAACACTATTCGATATATGATTTCTAATTCATAATGACGGTGCCATATAATGTTGATGACTTCTACTGAATTGAGCTATGAGTGGCTAAGCAAACAATAAGCCTAACGATAAACATTTCGATCGCGACCAGACCATATCAAGCTGCATGAGATTCAAAAAACGAATTAGTGGTGTCGAATACCATCTAAAATATCTAAATGTTACATTAACTAATGAATTCATTTATGATAAACGTAGCTTGCGAACATGAATCGATCCGATCAGAATTTCGTCACCATTGGTTTGACTGCTATTTTTGATTGAGTGAAAAAATCGAGGCATAAAGTACTCCATTCTAAAGGTCGTTGTGTTTAGACCCCTGCCTCGTCGATCAAATAAGTACAGAAGAATTGATACTCTCAATATCACACCAAAACAACCTGACCTTTTACCCGTCAGAATCTAGGTATGATGGCCATCCCTTTCAAAAAGGTTAATTACGTATAACATGGAAAAAATAATTATATCTATGGTAGTATTAAACGGTTTGAGTTACAAATGGTATTTCATCAATGTTTTGTTGCATTTAGCAATTATAAACCTTTCCTCCTTTAAACCAGGCAAGTATCGTCCGTAAGTTGACAACCCTTTATACCGATCCCAAAATATTTACGACTGAATGGTAGCTAAGAGATATTGACACATTTCGGGTTTATAACCGTGGATTTATCTGTCGTTTCATTGAATGCAATATTCTCGATATAAGACGCGGTGTGACCTGATATGGCTCAGTTTCATGAATATGTTATAAATGATCCCGATACCATGTGTTTCTATGATGAAGCGTTACAAGCAAGAAACATAGCTAAAGTGAAAAAGCCTAGAGATGAAATCAGATGCAACAATGAATAAACGTATCAGTATTTTTACACATTTATCCTATTAAGCAGACGAGGTGGCCTGGCTAAAAAAAACGTGCATTTAAAATTGTAAAATAGCTGTGTCAACTGACACTTGATTGAATCATTTAATGACTATAATGTTGTCTATTATAAACATAAACTGTTATTACAATGATTGCTTTAAACATGCAAACAGTTTAATACAGTTCTGAGCACCATATGCCTGTCATAAACTTTATATACAGTTCCAGTTTAGAACAAGCCACGAATAAGTCAATTATATCGAGCCAGGGGCCGACGCGTCATGTTTTACACTGCCATGCAATATCAATGTTCTTGATGATCACTTCTAGCAATTCCTTGATATTTTCCTTAAACTAAAGTTCAAAATGACCCCCCCCCCTTTAATCTATTTTTTGCATGTTTGATACTAACATAGCGGATGATGGATTGAGATACTCGCTAAATGAACACATCTTCCACCAAGTGCAAACGTACTACGCAACGTCGTGTAAATCTAGCATATCTTTCTATGGTTCAATGCCTAAATCTTAGTGTTACGATGACAGATTCTCAAATCAATTCTTCCAAAATATGATGTGCGCAAACATCGCACTTTTGTGCGCCATCAATTTAGCAATTCACTTATTTCCTCTCAATTTAGGCATGTCTTGTCTCAATGTAAAGTGAGCTTTTATTTGCATCAATGAATAGGATTAGTAACGCCAGTCATATGCAATGTACCCAGCTAGTTCAAGTTCTCATCCAAATTAATTGCATCTGTGGCCGACACCTAACACCTGCCAGTGGATTAACACTTCCCATCGCAGATGCTGTGCATCAATCGATAGCACGCTGGGTATTTTCTTACTGCTGACCGCACAGAGCATAAAGGATACATTAGGTACAATGATAACATGATCAGCGCTACAAATCAACTGTTACACTTATATGTTTATGTACACCAGGACCACATACTCTTTGGCAGCTGTAACGAAATGAGAAGTATCAACATTCATAAGCAATCTTTAATTCATATTATAACAAAACAGCAATATCAGAATGATCTGAATGCATCACTCTGCAACAAGTTATACTTGAAAATATGTTGACACATACTAATCACATATTCAACAAACAGTATATTCCTATTGCTGTTGCTTTTGTTGGCCTTGAACAGTTGTCACATTCAACGAACTATATTTTTGTTATTCCATGGTTATGTTACGAAGTGATTCCCCTAATATGCTGATGGGCTATGAATAAAGGTCATTTTTTCCTATCCATATAGGTGTTGACCTAAGAACATTACAAGAGAAGTCATGTAAAACTAATTTGTTTTTTTTATTAATTGTCTGAATGTAATACTGTAATAAAATGCCATCATTTTTGTTTTATATAATACAAATTAGTAAACACAAATTCTCTCTAATTATAACTCATACATTTGTTTTGCAATGACAGCTCATTATCTCGATAGAGCTATCTGGACATAAACATCTGTGAGAGGCGAGGTTTTGATTCTGGCAGACAGCAACAAAGTAGCACGCGCGTCTCAACTCATTTCGAGCTCAACGGTGTTGGTGAATAACAACTTAACGACGGTTCAGTCGAATTATCAATAACTACCTTCATTGCGAAATGCACATATCGAGATAGTCAAATACTTTTGGATCTTTTCTGGTGATCTGGACCAATAATATGTCGCCTTATTATTGAGGCAATTGAAACAAAGTATACGTAGCAATTATCGCGGTCAACATAATAACTGGATGTTTTTAGCAGCGAAAAACATGCTGGATTGCTCGTGACAGAAGAATAATGTCATGGATAAATACATGGTTGCGCTCGGTCGACGAAATGAGTTTTGGTTGTGACCGTTGCTGTGCCTACGCGCCGTTAGTCCTTTCGGGACGCTCGTTTCAATTGATCTATCGTCGCAAGAAGGTGCATGGGCATAATGGGTCGACACGGCCAGAGGGATAATATGGATAGCAAAATTTATGTGGAAACTGATTTTAGCGATATTCTTTATCGTGTAACATAATTCAAAGGATAATACCAAAATTCACAATCGCAAAATATTGCGATATATTGGAAAAGGCAATTTGTACATTTTGTCTTCCTGACATCTAATTAGTATTAGTTCACATAGAATGGTATTGCATTTTTCAGAATATTGGATGCAGCTACTCTTATTGACCACATTTATTCAAACGACTTATTGTGCTCTTAAGAAGCGCATCCCACGACAAACCGGGGCTGGTATAGTAGTGGGCCGGATCCAACCCGTATTGCTTAAGACAGGTTTTGCGGAATGTTTCAAACACATCGGCCAGGAGCAGTACATCCGTGCGTAAGTAAAGGTGATGGTAGTCCCCCATGTTTTTACAACCGAACGCGTTCCAGACTTTCTGGGCGTGTTCATAGTCTGCAGCAGATATACCCTGTTCAGAGAGCTTGCTGTAGAAATCATGGATCGGCGGCAGTGGAGCATCAAACTTATCCCAGCCATCCATGAACTCATAGGGATGCACTCCCTTAAGCAGCAGCAAGCGCCGCTTCATCTGGTCTGGCTCGTATTCCGCCGTCACAGCAAAGGCATCTGGGTTGTTAGCAGACACAAGCTTGTCGAGCGAGGCTAGGAGGAACTGTGCACTGTCAATGAAGCGCAACTGTCCGACCGACAAGGAGATATACTTCTCCATGTTATTTGGGATGCAGTTGATATTGCCCTCCACTTTGCTTATACCCTGCATCAAGAGATGGGAGTCGTAGCCCCGCAGGTTATGGAACACCACAGGGATGGGTGTTGTCTTGGGACTCAGCCGAAGTTTCAGGTTACACACGTTATGGGCTGGCCCTCTGTACAAGCCTGTTATATGGCAGTGATCGCGAACAGAGTCACAGCCCAGTTTTTTCTTGCACACATGACAGTGAGTTGCAGCTTTATGTGCCCTTCTATCCTCCCGAGTCATCCGCAGAGGGACAGGCTTGGACAGAACTGCTTTGATCTTTTGCTCCTCCTGCTGCAGAGCCTGTAAGAACTTCTCCACAACATCGCTTCCTCTATAAACCACAGGGGGTTCTGTCTGCCCATCACATCGGACAACCACATAGCCGTAACCACATGGCTCATGCTCCTGCATTCTCTGCGTGTTGCTCTTACCAGGATTAGGCGCAGGTCCCGGAAGCTTCACTGTGAGCGCCTCAAAGTCGGCATAGATAAGATAGGGGACGGCAAGCTGTTTCTGCCAGTTCTGGAAGGATAATATGTTCTTCCCTTCCTCAGGCATGTCAACTCACACAGCAGTCTGCCCGATACCCATGCACTCAGGTTTGTGCGCCAGGAGCAGTTTCTCAGTGGTGTATCCATGCAAGCATCGCTCGCAGAAGAACTTGCGGTGCTCGTACTTACTCTGGTCATACAGCAGGCGGTTAAGGTCTTCGATCTGCGTGTAATGAAACCTACCGTCCTCCTCAATCAGCATGAGGTTTATACATGGACCAGGTTGTCTGCTGATACGGTGAACGATGGTGGCCTTTCCATCCCAGCCAAAGACATTCAAGCCGCCTACTTTAGCATGTTTTTCTATCTTCTCAATCTGCGAGATAGGTGTTGGATAGTCCACGCCTTTTCCTTCTAAGAGTCTTAAGAGCGGCTTAATGTTATATTTCGACGGTCGCTGCGGGTCTTTGGCAACCGGGTGCAGAGCCGCTTCAATGGAATATAGAACGCAGTGTGGGTCGTTTGTGTTTTTTACGTTTCTAATTGCCTTCTTTACCGCCAGCTTTCTCGGCAGTTTCAGGTAGGAGCCACCTTTCAATGGCTGGTAGTTGGCAATATCAATCCACAGAGTTGTGACCGCCTGAAACTCCCAGCCAGAACCTTGGTTGGTCCACTTCTCCAACCGCTCTTGGATATTAGCATTGCACTGGTCCAGCTCATCGTTAATATCTTCTAGGGAGAGAACCACCTGCTGCTTATTACGCAATACAGGCTCAAAATACTCAGTGCTGTCATCATCTGAGTGTTTGGAGAGTCTTACCTTAAGGGCAAACTGACACTTGATTCCACCTAGCTCTTCCAGCTCACCAGTCAAAACTTTATGCATCTTCCGACGCATGCCCTTAAAGAACATCATAAGGTCCGAGCTAAGGGGGTGAGACTCAGGAACGTTCATCACCCATCCACGCAAATAGTTTTTAACAGCCCACTTAGTCTTCTTGAAGGCAAGACGCGCTGTGGGGACTGGGGACTGGGTTGTGGGGATGCGTGGGGCAGGGACAGGTCTGCGTGGGGCAGGGACTGGTCTGCGTGGGGCAGCAGTGGGGACAGGGGTTGCACGCACCCCAGCCTTAAATCTAGCCAACATCTCCTTGCATGTACGGTCATATTCATTACGCACTTGGAGTGCTTTGAGTGCAGCCTTAGAGCGTGGATAAGGAGGCTGAAAACCGTGAATTGAAACATAATCGTTTTGGGCTTCACGTGCTCGCTGATTATGAGTCATGTTTACTATACAGTTCCATTAGTCTAAAAGGGAATTCGTTGATACACAAAAGGCAACAACAATACAGCGAGCGGACTTTGACCTATGCAGTAAACACCCGTCTCTGACAAGGTGCCAAGCTTCGTCGCACATAGCCGCCAAACCATGTTGTTGACAGCGCCACAAGATTTCTATTTTTATACAGTGGGGAATCTCCGTTCAGTGGCGCCGACTGGCGTGTCCCCAGCTATAGGCCGTTGTGAAACAATTTTTTGGGCAAGACGAAGACGACTGTGGTTGACTTTATCGAACCCACAATCCATGCACAATCCTGCCTTATTATTTTTTATAGCCTTCTGACAACCCGTACAAAGACGATTAATGACACCATGTTTTATCTTATATCTGTGGAATCCACAAAACTCTTGCTCTTGCGTACAGGGCCTGTTACAGGGGACTTTCTTTCCGAGCAATATCCATGGGCACTTATTGTCAAATACTACCATTGTTATATATATAGATATCTATTAGTCTAATTGATAATACCGTCTGGCGGCAACTGGGTATCAGACGGCACCACAAGCAACTCCTCCTTTACAAAGCCACGGAGAGGTCCATCCAGCAAATAGTATAGTACAGGCTCACCAGATTTAGTGACAGAGCTTCCAATCTGGTAAACATTGAGTGACCACACAGGGTCAGTGGCCAGCCGCTGATGGTCTTGCTCTGCCTCACCAGGCTGGTAGAGGTAGCGAACGCCAACATCAGAGGGAAGCTTTTGCTCTTTGACCCCCAGAGTGCGCCCTGCTACGACTGCAGAGGGCTTTTGTGCAACTCGTTTTGCCTTTATAGCATCTTTAGGTTTTTTTCCAGTCAAGCGGGTCACCTCATTATTTATCGCTGAGACTACAGCCTGCAGTCGAGAAACCCACTCAGTCGATCGTTTTCCAGTATCCCTTAACTCTACGGCATACTGGTGACCAAAGAGTCGTTCAGCAAGGGTTCGGTTAAAGCGTTCCACTATACCCTGGTCTCGATGGATATTCACACGGCCACGCCTGACTGATACTCCATGTTTTACTAACAGCTGATTCGCTGCACCCATAAACTCCCGTCCGGGGTCCACCTGAAGTAGTTTAGGCCAATGCAGCGGTCCTCGTTTGTATATCCTCTCAAGTGCACCTGCGACCTCCTTAGCCTCTTTTGTAGTCAATGGCTCAGCCGCTTTGTAGCGCGAGGCCACATCAACCAATGTTAGGGCATACTTGTAAGTCCGGCGCTTCACAACGTCATGAAGAAGAAATAAGAGAACGGCTTGGTGAACCTCATTAGGGACAGGGACATCAAACTTTGGCCTGGGAATGTGTTTTGGCACCGGCAGGTACATTTGCCATATAGCTTGCTTTGTTAGCCACCCCCTGGCAACTTACTCAGAAACCCTCGCTTCTGTTGCAAGCTTCTTGATAGCTGTAATGCCTTTCCAGTATCCCTTAGGACTATAGTAGATCTTTTGCATGTGACGATCCATATACAGAAAACGTTCGAGTCTCCAAATGACCTACTTAGCAAGCCTGTATGCAACCAGCCCAGTCGCAGCCATACCCAGTATAATGAACGCCACCTCACGCCCCCTCTGTTCATCTGAGGGCTCGTAGAAGTCTGAAAGCTGAGGCTCAGAGCCCAGCGGGTCGACGGTTTTATTCGTAATTAGGGCGTACTCACGCATAGCCTCGTCCGCATCCTTAAATGTATGCTTGGCATGGTCCTGGCGGCGTAGTTGCTCATTGATGAAGTCTAAACGCTCAGTTCTCTTCTTGGCCCATGCTGCCTGAGCAGATTGAAGCTGCTCGATTGCCATATCATGGCGTTTACGTTCCGCGTCCACTTGGCTGCCTCGTAATTTAGAGAATAAAAAGTTGCTCCCAGAGAATGCAAGGGCGTTAACAAGAGCACCCCCAACAAGTAGCGCGAGTGTGGCCATTACTTCAGTATATCAACTGGTAAGATTCCTTGTTTAATTAGCATATCCTTTGTGGCCATAGCTAGTGATACATCCCACCACCCAGAGCCATCTTAGCAAGCTTGACATAGCCTATTGAAATACCGGAAACAACTACACCGTGGTACAGAGCGTTTACGAGCATTTTTCCATCAGTAATTGGTGTTGTCATCTTATTCCATATAAAACGGATCCTTTAAATGAGCGTCTGGAGGTTTTTGTACCACAACCTGTTTAGGGTGTGAGGCTACCATCTGGTGCCTGTAGCAATACAATGCCAACACGCCAACACCGCCGACAACTAAAGGCACAGCCCATGTTGGCCACGTCCACCTTTCCATAGGTTTGCTCGTTGATATTGGCTCGAGAGCTTCGTCTCTACCATCTGTAAGCGCTGCCTAAGCCTCTCGGAGCTCTCTCAGAAGCTTATTTTGATTGGCTTTTCGAGCTGCAGCACCCTTTCGTCCTGCCGCAACCCTTTTAGCGTTTTTTTGTCACTGACGTTATCTCCACCGGTGTTGTCTCCCCTTGATTCGTGTTCGTTTCTTCCATGTTTACTTACTAAATTTATTTGTCCAATTGATAGCTCTTAGTAAGTACCTGTTATAGTGGAGTTAAGCACATGCTATAGCGGAGTTAAGCACATACTATAGCAAGAAAGTGGTGTCTTCCTCTCCACCGGCCCCTGTTGTTTTGGTGCTTGTTTTTCCAAATTGACAGTGCTTAACTGTTGTTAAAGCCGCAGTTAAGGGAGCTAAAAACATACCATAGCGATGATATAGCTCACAAGTGGCAGTGCTTAGCGCGTGTCCAACAAACGGGTCCGTCTCAAGGTCAGTAATTAGCCTTGGCTGGTGTTCTGGTGGGATTGGTAGAAACATACAAGCAATACCTGAGTATAGCTGTAGCAATGATTGACCTAGAGTGCGAGTCATGGTAGCACCTAGCCTAGCCTTCTTATCTCACATACAGCTTTATGATCTCTTCATCAGACATTGATTCAACCTGGTCAATTGTAAGGTGCTCCAAACCAAAGTACTGACGGGCCTGACCGCCGGCTATGACGGCAGCAAGCCTATCTCTCTTAGAAGACATATTTACACCAGGGGTGCAAATAGGTTCCGCTCCCCTAGACTTTGTCTCCACTAAGCTAGTCGAGTCCTGTTCAAGGAGTTTAGCAATAATGGTATCAGGATCCATGAATATACGCATACACCTTCGAGCTTCAAAATACTGCACCGCTACCCAGATGAAGAAACCTAAATTGATTACTGAGGCAGCGGCTGCTATCAAGGCCAATATCACTTCAATCGACGGCATATGCAGTAGGTTGATCAGTCTTCAGCAGCAGTTTTGCGTGCTTGGTCTTTGCTAGTAGTTGGCGTACTGTGGCACGTTCCTCCTTTGTTGGAATTACATCATTTTCACGTAAGGCGTCTTCAAACGAGTCACGGTCCTTGGTGTGAAAGAGCACCATCCAGCCAGTCTGCTCACGTAAGTCCTTCAGCACAGAGTTGTACTTTTGGGTGAGGACCCAGACACTTTGCTGCGCATGGCGGCCGCTAAAGGCCAGTTCGGTCTTTTTTCTTGGTTAGGGCCTTTGTTGCGAACAGTCATCAATAATGTACAGGGTTGGCTCACCCTTAAAACAATGGTAGAAAGCCCTCAGGTGGTCATGGAGCCGCTCCCCTGGATCAACCACGTACACCTCTGAATCATCCCACACCCATGACCGCGTCCGATAGGCCTCGTTGAAACGTATGGTAGGGCAGAGGATTACAATATGCTCGAAGGCACCAAAGAAGGGCCCTTCAAGTAGGTCGAGGATGAATGCGGTTTTCCCACATCCTGTCTGCCCACAAACAATTGCCGAACAGGGACCATCTGGAAATGTAAACTTAGTAGACTGCGCTGACGAACCTGCCATCTTTAATGTTAAGCTGTGCATCCATTACAATATACATATAAACGTTCAATGCACCGGCCGCCTCTGCCTTTTTCGTGATCTGTATGGTGATGCCCTCAGACGCATTCTCCACAGCCCTGCCTCTACCGTGCAGCTGGTCGTCATCACTCGTCCTTAAGTCGAGCCACAGAGCATACTTGGTGGTTAGGTACTCTCCTAGGGACACGTCCGACAATGCCAAGTCTTTTAATGCTTTTGCTACACTGGGGTCTCGTTTACTCGTTGCTGCACAGGCCTTCTTCACCTCGTCCCACTGCTGGTAGCCACGCATGCCCTGGACATAGAGCTGATTGGGGATGCCCTCAATGGTCACCTCGACCTTCGTTATCTTTGGGTTGTAGAACGACTCTGTTTTCCTGGCGTATGAGGAGTTTGTCGGGTCTTCAAAGAGCAGTAGGATGCCCTTCATGCTGCGAGCTGGCACGTTCAGGTTGATGTTCCACAGTGTATCTCTTTTATTGTATACAAGCTTCCTGTGACGAAGCACACGGTCATACAGAATCGAGAGCCGACCTGTGTACTGGGTGCGTATCATGCGGGCCAACTCTGTTTGGGTAACCATGTCATACTCCAGCGAGATGCCATCAATTTTGTAGCTTGCAGCGGTGTCGCCTGTTGCGTGAATCACGCGGTTGTAGTCGTTGAATGTGAGCTCGTATTCCAGTCTGTCACTAAGCGCACTCTGATAGTATGGCATGCGGCTCTCGAGGAGTTCAAAATCAAGCGGAACGTAGAACCTGTTACTATAAACATCGGCTACCGCCTTGTCCTGTTCCTCCGCCTCATCCTTGTCTCCTGCCCCCACTCGTATCTTAGTTGCGTTTCTGTCATCTGATGTGTCAATGCCCTGATACTGGAGGCCCTGTCTCTCCTGTGCAGTCCGCCACAAGTCGTGGTAACAGTGGTACACATCGCTGTCATCAATAGACATGACCTCATTGCCAGAAATCTTGATTGTCAATTTCTTAACCACGGCGCGGCCCAGGTTTTGCACAACGCTGCGGTTAACATCAGTCGAGGTCAGCGTGATTGTAAAGGCCAGCCGTGCTGTCCCTGAAACAATGACATCGTCTGCGCCTAGATTGGGGAAGCGAACCAGCAGTTGTTGGTTCTGGTCAATAGTGCTTGGATTGTTTGTAACGCATACAGATTGTCGTACGCCCTTTACCCCAAGGGGTTCGCGTATCCGGCGGTGTGGGTTTAGTTTGCGTCCGTAAGTACTCGTCATGTTGAATGTTTAATTACAATTATATCTTTAACACACAGACATGGTGTTTGATAACCCAGCATTTGACGACCCAGAGGAGGAGGGGGGGGGGGGGGGGTGGTAGAGGAATGACGCTAACTTTGATGATGAGGAGACTCTCCCAGAGGCCACTCTCCCACCTGTTACAGAAGGGGACAATGGGATGGAAAAAGGCCTCACACCCTCCCTCGGCCGTGATTATACAATGTTTGAACTTGTTAGAGGACAGTTACGTTTGAAGGACTACCCTGACTTAAGTATTACAAATTCTCGTACTAAACACGCCTTCACTTGGAACAATAGGTAAAAGTAGAAGGGGGGCTAAGGTTGTCCGTGATGGTTTGGAGTTCACTGAGTGGTCCTCACAAGTGGTGTCACAAAATGAAGCAACAGCCCTCCAAGGCGTTGACCAAGCAGCTGCTAAAGCCGCAGAGAAATTAGAAATGAGGGGGCCTGAAGCCGTGACAGAGCAAGGTGGTGTGGAAGAAACAAGCTTCATAGAGGACGTTCATAACACTATCCAAGACCTAGGCACACAAACAGACAACGAACTACCACTCAGAGAGCTTATGGGGCTTGATAAGGCTATGCAGACCCAGAGGGGTGAGCTGGTCAATAACCTAGCTAAGATAACTGAGATAGAAAGGAATATAAAACAGCGGGAAGCTAAAATGGCAAACCTGGAGGAGGAAGGGAGGGGTGATAGTCGAGCATGGAGATTCCAAGCAAATGAGCTTGCAGAGCTGCAGGAGCTGCGGAGTGCCCGTATTGAGGCTGCCTCTGAAAACCGTAACCGTCTAAGGACCCAAATTAACCGCATCAGGGAAACGATCAACAGACCTCTTAACGAGGACACAACACTAGCTGAGCGTGTACGCACTCTGTTCCGAGAGCAGGGTATAACAATCGCCTCCATACTCACTGCGATTGGATTGGCAATCTCGACCCTTGTAGTTGCTTTGACGGGCGGAGGGAGCACTAGTCCAACCCCGGCACCAACGCCGACACCAGCTGATAAGCCTGGTGTAAAGGAATGGATTAAAAAACAGCTGAACTCCTTGGCAAACGTCCTGAAGGGCCTAGCCGGTAAGGCAGCAGCTGCCCTTCCAGGAATCATTGGCTCCATCGTATCATGGCTGCTTACGTCAGCTGCAAAGGTGGCTGGTTGGATGGCAGAACATGTATGGGCCGCAGTTGTGGCGGTGGGGGGAGTTATACTCCTGATACTCCGTGACTTACTACGTAGCAAACCAAAGCACAGATAAGCCTATAGCGATTCCGCCTATAATAAGAGCGGTTTTCTCATCCTCGTGCGCTCCACGCAGACCGGTCTTGGCCATAGGGCCGGCCCTGGAGAGGAGAGTTCCATATCTGTATCTGTATCTGGCGGAGGGTCAAAGCTTCCTCTATCTGGAACCACCCGAACCGAGTTGACATCAGCATTGCTGCCTATCTGCTGCTCCTCAGTTGCAATGGTAATCATATTGTTGTACCCAGCAACGTCTCCAATGGCGAGGCTCATATCAGACGGAGCCATGTACAGGCCCGTTCCAAACACATTATCAACCTTTGAAGAGGCATTCTGGAGGACGTTCTGAAACCGTCGGATAGATGACGGAATATCCACTGGAGAGTTGATGGCATCCTCAACGTTGACCTGAAATTGCTTTTGAGCATCAAAGGACGTTCCAACACCTAGTATCTCTGAGCGGGTCTGCGCCTGAGCCTCAAGAATGGCCCATACATAGGTCCTGATGCTGTCGTTAATTCGCTCAACGCCGGTTTGTGTAAAACCCTCAGACGTGTCCAGTATGAAGGTACTCCAGGCTTCGTCTGCTTCAGGTCCCTGTGCTAGATGTAAAACAGCACCCATTCTCTCCTGAAAGGATTGTAGGTTTTTCGCGTGAGCAAAACCTGGCTTAGTATCCTCTTCCGCCTCAAAGGCCATCCGTGTAGGGTCATAACGAACGTTTCGACCAGCAACCTTGACGACACTCCCGTAACCATACGCATCATGTGCATATAAGATACCAAGGCCACTATTAGCTACGGTTGCCTTCTGGCGCCAGTCTGTGTTTGGTTGAACACCAAAGTTAGTGCAGAGTCTCTCATATGCCCTCTTGTCATATGTATTGTGATAGGGGTCATAGGCATGATCCTGAGGTAGAGGCGCTTGCAGTTCTGCTTATAGGCGACGCACTGTGTAATAAAGGTGAAAGGTGTAGAGAGCTTTCACGAGTGGAATCCCAGCCTCGAGGTGGTCCTGGGAGGACACGCCGCAGCCGGCTGATGCACACCACACTGCAAAGTTTAACTGGTTCTGCCAAAACTGCATTGGATTTGTCAACCAGTCTCTTACTACTTTGTCCGCTGTTACCGGCGGCACCTTATAGTTACTGAATAGATCAGGAAACTTTGCTGTGAATGTACCACCATTGTGAACAACTTGAATTGTTTGTCGGGTTAGTTTATCTCCAACACCATATGTGGCTGGATACACCCCGCCCGCACCATATGGGGTAGCTTTTCTATTGAAACTAAAGGCTTGTTTATTCATAGTGCTATGTATCACACTCTGTCAAATGTTCAAAGCGGCGGCGCTGTGTCCCTGCAAAAACCTATTGACAACACTGCGGGCGATCTATGTGTTGGCCTAAGGTCAATCACGTATACTGTGGGCTGGTACAATCTAGAATCAGACGAGAGCATTGCATGGCGGTCAAGGAATTCAGAAGAGAGAGGATATGCTGCATTAAAACCAGGCCTCTGGAGCTTAAGCCATCTTCAGGAGCATATTACACCATTAGGTATCGGTTTGGAGGTTGATGCTGTAAATGGGGTTATTACCCTAACAGTTCCAGACAATGTGGGTGCGCACATAACAGGCGGAGTGTTAACAATGTTGGGTCTTGACAGCTTCAGTGGGGGGTGGATACCTTCAGGTACTTACATAGGTGACCGGCCCATCAACTTTAGCATCTTTAACACAATTTATGTTCACCTCGATAAAGTCAGTACCACACACAACATGCTAGATGGTGCGCCCACTACGCTTCTTGAAGTTGTTGGCTTAGAGGGTGGCTCTTTCGGTGATATTATAACCACGAACATCGCTAATCCTGTCTGAAAGCGTGTCACTAGTGGAACAGTGCATGAGTTAAAGGTTCAGTTACGCGATAATAGAGGAAGGCTATTAGATAACCACGACTTACCTGTTAGCGTTGTTCTTAAATTTACAAGATGTCAATAAAAACGAGTATTTATGGACCTAGGCAAAAACCGGCAAGCACTGTTCAGGGTGCCGACCTATCGGAACATGCCACAAAGACCTATGTATCTATTGGTGACTCAAGAAAAATGGATAAAAGTGGCGGTACTATGACTGGAGACCTTGAAATGGGAGATAATAAAATCGTTCAGTTGGGAGACCCGACTTCACCGAAGGATGCTGTTCATAAAAAGTATATTGATGCTGAATATAGACAGCAGAACAGGTACCTGAGACGATACGTAGATGAAAAGACGAAACCACTCATTACTATATGGGCAGAAGCAAGTGGCCCTCTTCGCAGAGGATATGAGTGGTCGTTTGGCCATGGGGCTAGGGGTCGAGACTCACAAGACTCAAGCTGTGGATATACCATGTTATGTAATGGCAAGATCATTCGTATGGGGTTGTCTTCGGGTGTTGGTGCTGATGCTGGTCCTATAGCAGTCGTTCCTGTTATTAATGGAACGAATCAAGTGGTAGGAATAAGTAAGCCTGCTAACCAACGGGCTGTTGTAATAACTTTAGACCAGTCTTTACAGCTAGAAGAAGGCAACGTTATTAACTTTTATACAACCACACAAAACAGAGGGGCGACTTGGTCTGAAGCTTCACTCCTAATTGAACTTGATATATAGACTTATGTATACAAAGACAGTATGAAACAACAACCAACGACTGCACCGTTAAATCCGGAGCCTCCTCTATGTGGTCTGGGGCACTCCTATCGGCTGAATGAGATCAGTCTTAAGAAGCAATACCTTGCGAAAGAAACTGAAAAATATGGTGCTATGTACAAAAAATATAGGTGTGCAGTAAACTCAGTGGACGCTGTAGACACTGCTTTAGTTGCTGTGGGTATGTGTCTTGGCGCAAGTGGTGCAGGTGTAATGTCTACAGTAATTGCCATTCCTATTGCCACAGTGTTGGGTGCTACTGGAGCCGCTTGTGGGCTACTTGTAATTGTTGGAAAATTCATCAGTCGGCGTCTGACCATTAAGTTAAAAAAGCATGACAAGATCCGCATTCTTGCTCAGAGCAAATTGAATACCATTGCTGACATTGTATCGGCGGCGCTTGAAGATGGGTATATCTCAGATGATGAGTTTAAGGTCGTTTCGGTCGAGATCATGAAATATAGTCAAATGAAAAGTGCCATTAAAGCAAAATGTTTGAAAGCGGCAGAATCGCCCCCTAGACCTGCTAAGGTATGACCCTGACAGTCCATTTGAAGAGTGGGGGTTGCTAGATATAATGGAGGCGTCGATAAAATCTTTCGGCAACGATCATACTATAGTCAAACAAAATACGGACCAGTGGGAGACCACGAGGAAGGGCTGCGTTGGAGGAAGTGACTACTCCTCTATCATAGGGCAAAACTACTTCAGCAGCTATAGCAAGAAGCTGACAGAAAAAACTAGCAACGAGGGTGTTCGCTTTAGCACACCCTGCCTCTGGGGTACGACTTTTGAGGAGGTTGCAATTGCGGTATTGGAGAAGGTGTACGACACCAAGGTCTACGGAAATAATATCTATATTGAGGGCGGCGCGACGGCCTACTCTCCGGATGGCTTTTGTGTGCTCCCGATCCGGCGGGCTGAAGTGGATGCTGTCTGTCTGGGGCATCCTGAGGAGGTTGTGCTGCTCGAGATAAAGTGCCCCTACACTAGGAGTCCTGGGAGGGTGATTCCGAATATGTATAAGCCTCAGGTTCTGTTGGGGTTGCACCACAGTCCGGTGGCAACCATCGGGGTGTTTGTCGACTGCGTTTTCAGGTTGTGCTCCTTTGAGGACCTGGGGAGAGCTGAGACGTATAACCAGGTGTATCACAAGGATCAGAAGAAGTATAAGGAGACGGTGGCTTGGGGGTGGGCGGGGGTGGAGGGGCGTGAAGATGGCGACTATAGTGCGAACGGGAGGTTTAATAGTTGCCTGGGCTTGGAACAGGAGCTTCACGGTCCTTGGTTGGGAAGACCGAGTGGGATCACAGAGAGGCCGACGGGGGCTTTCTACTGTTGGAAGCTCTTTACGATGAGATTGATAACCGCTCGTCCCTATGCCGACTTTATCGAGAAGAACGACGCTAAGGTTGCCCAGTTTTTATACAGGACCTCAACTGCGTGAAAAATGGAACTTACAGCGACGGTCGCAGATATTTATCACTCAATGACCTCTATGGTGACTAACTACTGGTGTGGGCCTATACCATAGGGGCTGGAAGGGCTGGGCTCATATGGTGGGGGGAGGTGCGAGCGGTTCGCTGGCTCATGTGAGTCACCCTGTATATGTGTGTTTTCTGGGTTGCACCCATATGAGATAGGTGTGTCATAATCATATGAGATAGGTGTGCCAGTACCGCTAACATCTATACTACTTGCTTTGTAAACATAAGTAGCAATTTGCATGATAACTTACCGGATACTAATGAACCATTTTCAGATTATATCATTGTGTGTTCATTAAAACCCGTGCACTGATTTCAGTGGCTAAAACTCAAAAGCCAAAACAAAGTTCAGGGCATAACGACATAACAGCAAAGTTTGTGTAAGAATCTAAACAAAATAGAGCGCTTCCATTGACCTATATCTTCAACCAATCCCTGGCGACGGGTATGGTTCCCGATCAATTAGAAATTGCAAAAGAAATCCCCATACACAAGTCATCCGACCAATGTCAAATGGATAACTACCGCCCAATGAGCTTATTGCCGGCATTCTCTAAACTATTTGAAAAATAAATGTACCACAGAATTATTAAATTCTTAAATACTCATAGCATACTAAATCAACATCAATATGGCTTTAAAAGACAACACTTCAGTTACTACGATATTTCTTCCAATAGTTCGCCAAAGAGTTTACACTAGCAGTTTTGATCTTTCTACAGCTTTTAATATGAAAGACTACGGTATACTCGTTGAAAAAATGTCAAAATTTAGGATAGGGGGGATAGCGCAAAAAATGGTTCAAAACCTTTTGAACCTATCGAATGCAATACACAGAAGTGGCGGAGGGCAAATCCCAAATGCAATAAAGTGCGATGTCCCTCAAGTATCAATACTCGCCACTGCTGCTTTTCCTATTAAACGTCAATAACTTATGTATGTCATGCCGAGCAGATCTTCTCTTGTTTGCGGAATATACTATTATGCCGAGCCTGATATCGCTGCACAACGACTGTAAGACAATACATTCATCAAATAATGCTTGACTTTTTTATCAATCCTGCAATCAAATATTTAAAAACGTGATACGAACCAGCTGCTACAATCCTATTGTCCAATGTCCCATCTCGAGAGTTGGGCTCTTTGTTTCCTCCTTTACAACCCACTGATCCCGACATGACGATCAATTTCGCGCAATAAATCTGAAAAATAATTATATGAGCAATGAGAAAAATCGTAAAATCAGTTTTATGTATCATTCGTTATCCTAAAACTCATTAACCCAAAGCAATATAGCGAGTACACAACATCAGTTCCATTCAAACATGGCGACATTTTGGCCAGACATGGTTCTTTATTCCGACATTGCCATTGTCGGGTTCATCAATGCCAATCGATCGGGTTGACATGTATGAATGATGTAAATACGGTGTTTTGAGACATAAAAGCAATCACTTAGAGGCAGAATAGTATGCATTCTTCCTCTGAAGCTCGACCTACAGGCTGTTCGACCACACAGTGCCCCGTATGGGTAATGGGCTCATGCCAAGGTGCGCTAGCAATTAAAGTGTGATGTCAGAGCATTGCAGTCACCCTTATCCATCACCGTCGCGATATCACCCCGATGTTGAAAGTGACGTAAAACCCCAATATTGCCATAACCATTACCCATTAACTATCATACGGTGTGAATCTATAGATACAGATATATATTATTACATTGATGATTTTACCTTTTTGATTAGATGACATTACCATATATTGCCCCTTTAGAAAAGCCTAACAGACGTCTAGTATTTCAGCGTTGTACGACATATAAGCACTGGGTAATGTTCTACGAAGTAATCATTTGAACATGTTGCTTGATCCGTAGAAGCACATATGCTGAACGGGTGTGAGCTAGTGTTGTCATGTATTGCACAATAAACAGAGGTACGGTTTTGCGTGACCATGGATATTGATCCTCTGTGTCTCTGTTGGGTATACTGTTGCATGTACAGGGAGAGTGACATGTTATCATTCTATTGAACTCAATTGCATACTTATGAGACACCATTTAACAGTCGGGACATTCATACCTATCAGACGAGGTATACCGATTGTATGAATTATGTCGACGTGGCATCTAATTAATTTATTTTGCACTGTCGAGCACTTTGTTATAATAGAGTTAAACCAACTCCAGACAATGCTATTCTACTGGATGCATTTCTCCCTGTTGCGCATGTAAGCAAGTACAAACCTAGTAAATTGAATCGGGAAGCATGGTAAAAGTCGGTCCATAACAATTTATGAAATGCAATGTATGTGAACTATTAAAGAACACACTTTTCGCAACCATGTACCGTATACCCCGCACGCCATAATGATCTCCCTTTTTCCCGATATACAATCGGTAAACCTAGCATAAAACCGGTGAAACGTTAAAGCACACATCAATTTATCGTGTAAAAGAAGAGAGCAAACGTATGGACGCCCCATGTATGCGACATCAGGGATGATAATATATTTTAGTTAGTGATGCATCGCGTGTTATAGCCGCATGGCATATCATAAATTAAACGTGTAACCGATGTATTCATGCTGTAAGCAAACGGAGTCGTACTCATGTCTCGGCAATTTTACGTTTTATGCAGTAAGACGACCACCGAGCGTTTCCACACATGAAAAGATGACGGAATGTCGCGAAACTTGTTTTTGACAGAAACTTAAAAAATGTATTGCCTGTCCCTAGCATACAACGGTATGATGAACGCACAAAAGTTATTTTCTTGATGGTTGAATATGTGAAATCAGTGTTGCACAGTGCAATAGTATTGAAGCTCAAATTAAGATTTCACTTTATCTTTAAAGCATCGTTGAACAGGAAATTACAATACTCCAAACTAGCAATGTTTTCGATGTATGCTTAAGGCTATGGTATAATGCAATGATTTCGAAGTGAAGAAACTAGACTGGTTAAGTGTTTAAAGCCATCACAGCACTACAAATGGAAGGAATAATCGTGATGAAGAACTTAAATAACCGTTGACTAATGCTGACGTCATAGTACTGCTCTTTTAGGAACAAATTGCTACTGTGCCCTGCTATACTTTAACATATATCACCATATTTTCGTACTGCACATAGGAACAGATTCATACGAGTGACTAGAATTGCTCGTCATGACTTTACAAAATGTTATAAAGTAATAAACAAAAATACCTTTTTGTCCTCATCTTAACAGTGTCTGATTGCGTCGAGCATCGCAATCCATGAATATATATACTCTATGAACATATTTACCGGTCAAAAGAGCTTCAACACGCAAGTGACATATGTCAATATCCAGCTCTATGTGTTTTGCTAGGACAAAGTTATAAGTGTTTCAAATGTTTCGTGATGGAAGTGTATGGCATGACACTATTTAGATTGCATACTTGAATAACATATATAGATGAGCCATTCTTTAGTTTATTTTATTGTATTACTTCACATCTCCAATCGACATATATTATTATAATACGAAGTGTGTAACTGCAGGATGTTGAATCTGTGGATTGCCAATCATGCGTATGTATCATGACATAAACAATTAGGCAAATGATTCGAAATACAACAGAAGGCAAAGCTAGAAATCCATGTGTAGAAGTTGCCAATGTATTTTGCCAGGACACTCCATAGATTCAAGGGATATGGTAACCTTGAACAAATTGGAAGCCAACTAGCATTGTAAAGAATCCTGGGGAGCCGTAAGGTGTCGTTACTAATTTTTCATATTATATTGCCTTGTCGAAGCCAATGACATCAAGCTGTATTTTAAACCAGCATTATCCATTCCGCGATGAAATATTCGATATGACATATAATTTGTATTTTGATTTGCTGAGCATGAACACGACGATTGTGTTGTCAATTGCATTAATTTCACAATTACAAACCTATTGCTACTAGCATTCAAATTAAGCATGTGTCAACTTCTATGATACATTCTCTTAAAGTACAGTGAAAGAATAATTCATTCGGTGTATTGTTGTATGGTTTAACCCGGTTGTTTTTAAACTCCACATCATGCCCTTAAAGGTATATTCCACTGTGACATAATATGTATGGGCCTCGCTGTAATCGGTCAGTATAGTGGCCGCCTGTGATTGGTCAGCCAATTACAGGTAGAGCTGGTCTCATGAGGGGACATGGGATTGGGTATATATTGAAGGAGCGTCCAAGTTTCGGGAGCTTACCCCCAGGATCCGAAGCGGGTGGACGCGACTCCAATATATACAGCATAAGACCTGTTATAACGCGGTGTTAGTATCGTAGTCAATAAATATATCTCGTACGCAGTGAAGTCTTGATATATCTGAGTATACAGCTCAGGCAACTACAGACGAGAAATACCGTCACAACAGTATTAGCGCAATAGTTGTTCATATTCATCGATATTTTCAAGCCATGTACTAACATGACAATGGCCGTGGCATATTTCCTTTTGTTCGCAATTAGATGCGTGTGATCAAAACGAAATGGTTATAGAACACGATCGATGGTAAACTTTTATGACGAGCACTAAGTATTTAAGACGATAAACTGCATGCACATACGGATTGCTTACCTTATAAATAGTGATCCATCGAAAACAATAATAAAGCATACTCGCTCTATAGTTGCTGCAAAGTGCAATGAAAGGACAAACAAAGGTGCTGTCCCAAAGATGATGAATAAAGATGATTTGATGCTTGGAGGCAGCCCCGCCCATCTCCCACTTAAGCGCAATCGATCAACTGGCTACAAAACTAACGCAGCTTGGATGCAGGTACAGCGCGACTCAATAAGGCCATCGGGCGGGGTGCGTCTACAAGCCACCGATTACCAGTCCGACTGTCACAACAAGGTATTGGATCCCTTAATTATATGTTGAAAAGCAAATAGGTCAAGGATTATTCCACCGTGTAATGTCAAATGTTATCATGTCGACCACGTCTTACAGAGCCATCAACTTCCGTTAACCTGACATTCGAATGCTTCGGATCGCATGTGTTGCATATTCTTCCTTTAAATGAGTACAAACAGAGAGAATTCCAATTTCTTCCCCATAACAATTAACATTCTATGTAGAATTTTTCCGTTTCCAGTAAAATACGTTAATGGGGGATCGCGATGTTCTGGCTGTTCAGAGTTAAGAGCATGAAAGGGGATCACTCAGCTTATAAATTACAATTACACATAGATACACCCTATATGCGCTCTATCCGATAGACAAAGTATGTTTGAGAGATGCGACATGCAAAACCGTGTCACAATTGAAGGTGTCGGTGTACGCCTAATATCAGGAGTCCTGTACGGTAAAACACCTGAATTAACAACGCAGAGCTGATAATCGTCTATAGTAATTTTACCATGTTTTTGTGAGTCAATACATGTTTTCGTGCCTTTAAATTGACATAACGTAGCATAAATTATGCTATGATATTATAAAGCCTGAAAACGTAAGACATGGAGAGGTGCTGATAACCACATCAATAATGCAGTCATAAGCCTTCACAAAAGAGGTGACAACTACGCAATTGATTAAGTCAATGTGATGTAGTTTACTTTTGAGCCGTCGCTTCACAATAAAGACGTAGTTCGGCGACGTTGAAGGTCAAGTATTAACAGGCGTATGCACTTTGTGCACAGGATCAGAACACTTTAAATTAATTGTTGGAAAAATGTCCGCCGTGCTGGCTCTCCGGTCAGACAAGCCTTCCCGTGGTCCACTATCATAAGCCATTTGTGCAGTTAAAGCATAGTCATTACCACGACAGGGAAAGCTGTTACTACGTTTGTGTTGCCGCGCAATATCAAAATGGCATTTAACATTTAGGTCGACCATAGTTGTAATAATTTGATTGAAGAGAACCTTTTATAACAAAGGCGGTGCCATGGATCAACGCGCACTGCTGACAGTTGATAGACAATTGCCGTTGTATAGAATGTGCAGGGTAAATGTCCGTTAATAAATAGTCATTACATTTAATGTGCATTCAGAATCATTCGACAGAGAACTCACGAGCTGTCACCAACCCTTTGTCCGACTCGTCATGAACAACATCTAGTCAAGTCACATTTACATAAGCCTCATTGCTAAGTAGCAACAGTGTTCGCGAATAATACCATCGCAGCTGCAGTAATGCAGTGGGAAATGGCAAAATTAGTAAATCGTTTAGGAAGGATTATACCAACAAACAAACATTATAGCGTCAGAATGATAAATGCGGCATGACTATTTTCGTGATAACAATGTTTGAATACAGACGACCACTAATCACATGAAAAATACGCTGCACATATGTCTGTTAGTCGAAACTGCTACAATGTTGCGATGTACACCGTTTGCAAATCGCAAAATATCTAATGTAGCCCATGACTAGAATAAATGCACATTAAAACAGGAGTAATCATGTGATGCAATTGGCTGTTAGTGGCAGTCTTGTTTTGGATTACATAAACAATTAAGGTTGTTTAAAAATTCACCAATTACAGGTCAAGGTTAAATATCCTGAGCAGCATAAAAACACACACGAAAATACATTCATATACTGACACGAAAAGGCCGTTAACTTTTGAATTAAACTGTTGCGATGGTCTTCAACAAAATATAACATATATATAAAGAAAAATATAATTGATCTGTGTTCAAATAAATTATCATCGGTGTGTTGCATTTCAGCGTGAACACATTATCTGTTAATTTTATGCACACTTACTGATTGTTCCAATCATATCATGATCGTTTCATAAACGTCGTTCGTGGCGTGTGCCGCGATGGCGTGTTGGGTTTATATTGCACAGTTGCCTTGAATGCTTTGCTCTTATTTTCTTAAGAAAGAATCTACAGTTCAATAAACTAAATAGTAGCCAATCATAATTTTGCGACCATGGTCGACACAGTTGACTCGTGCCGTTCCCCATGTTCAGCATCATATTGTGGCGCTCATAATTCTTGTGCATTTTCAGGTATGGATCATCGTCGTAATTATACGCCTCAATCCGAACGTTGCGTGAATATAAACTCTTGCAGCGGAGCGCTTAGGTATTTTGTCAGCTGATCCTCTCTGCTCGCACTGGGTTTCGATGTAGCAATGCATTCTGCTGCCTGCGTTATTGAGGTAGGCAATTATTTTTTGTGAGCAAGAACAAGGTTAATTTGAGCTATATCTATTGCCTGGACTCTATCTGTGACGGCAAATTACGTAAGTGGTACTGTTTAAATAATGCATGTCATGTTGAAGATGCACACACATAGCAAATTATGAGTAAAGAGTAAATCAGTATTTGCATTCATTGTCATCAGAAATAACATAATCCAAGGCATAAACACCTTACTGTTAATTACAGGAAGTACAACAAATAAGGGTAAGATGAGCACAGTAAAAGTAGTTTTTAGTTACATTGTCTTCCATCAAAGACTGTACCAAAATACATAACAAGTATAAAGTAGGATAGTTTGAAGCTAGAACATAAGGAAATGACATGTACTTAGTAATATAAACACGCATAATAATGAGATGGCAAATGGAAAACCCATTGCGCAACAGGTATATTTTGTACGAAGACAGGTTTGCTGCAATTGCTATTATGCAAGTTGCTGAGAGACAAAACATGCCGGCCAGCAGAGTCATGATAACCCACTACATTGGTTTTGCAGAAGGCCTACATTAACACCCGAAAATAGCAACTGTTCTTCGTGGCGCAGCAAAGAATATGGCACAGTTTCACAATCGACCAGTCATAACAAAAGGCTGATGGCTCTATGGTTATGTTGCATCGTATTGAACAACTTCCAGGAAATTAGCTGGAACCATGAGATTCTGTGTTGCCAGGTCGGGGTAAAAGATTTGTTACAATAGGACAATGGTACTTCAAGGAAGCTCTGCAGGCATTACAATAATCCTCATCTATCACCGTCGCGTTTGTGAGCATGACCAATGCATTGTTGTATGTCGATGCGTTCAGTAGGATATCCCACTGCTGACAACACTTCGATATCTGCGACACAAAATAATCCGGTTTAAACATTTCCAACCATTCAAACAACGTGTGGTTACTAAATAGAACATTAGTTTGAACTATTTTATAGCAGCGGTTTCGTGGTGCTGAGTACGTGCTGTCAAGTCATTATACACCCATTTGGCTGGCTTGATGTTTAATATCGGTACCATTGGCGTTGCCTTTTGGGGAATATTGAAAGGAAAAAAGGTAGACCATTTCAATAGTGCATTAAAATGGTTGTTAATCCGATAATAAAATGGCACCCCTCGGCTTGTGATCAGCCAATACGTGATGCACGAGCAATGCCGAATTAAGAAAATACAGCCAAAGAAAACTTAATTAAGTTGAATATGTCCTTTGCACAATTAAATTTAGGATTGCATAACCTTCTCATTGCTAAACTCTATGGCGATTGCAATTCACTGTGACATATGTTCATGATGCTGCCAAACCTGCGCGCTGCTTGCGTTTGGTTTATTGTATCTGGGTCGTAAGAATAAAACATTTGCTATACCGAGGGAATCCCATGATCCCCTGTTTATACATACCTATATGGGATGTGTTTGCTTATCGATATACCGCATAAAGTAACGCCACAATACAGAAAAAATATGTTGAGGCTTGGGCTATTACGAAGCCCTCGACGCATATGATTTTGGGCAGGATGAATTAGTTATAATCCGGAGCAATGCATGAATAATGTTGAGGGGTATGTGATAAACAATAAATGTTACCCGTGCACGTTATTTTAAATCCTCGAATTGCTACAAATGCGTTTTGGTGATTGCAATGATCCCAAGTGTTGTATGCACGGCGGTCAATAACAGCTTAACAATAATGGCATCGGAAGAGACATGGCTCCTCTGTAGAACATTTACAATTTACTCGCAACGAGATCATGTTAGGCGTAAATTGAACACTATTTAGCCTTGTTCTGCTGTCAGAAAAGTACTTGATTGTTTGCGACATTCTGCAACGGACTTTTTTTAACGCAATAATGATATCTGCTTTAAATAAACAGTGACAGTTGGCCTGGCTTATCGCAACATAACGTGGTATTATGCATATCATGCATCACGCGCTCCATTTTATCATAATTCCCGACGTTTAACCCACGTGACCACCTTTTTAATCAAGATAGATTTACGTTTGCCTTGTTGATTTACATTAATTAATGAATGATGTTATCACATGTAATACGACGACTTTTTTCATGCCCATTCCTTAAGTTAATTTGTCAGACCACGAGCGTATCAAATATCAGTGTGCATAGCATTGTGGAATGTATTCTGTTCAACGGTGTTGTCTTAATTGACACTTATTGTTGCACAAAAGTGCTTTATTGTCGTCAGAAACCAATAACATGCACGAGAAAACACGTTTGATATATTGCCGTTTACCTTTCATAACATTATCTTGTCAGCTCAGATAATCGTTACACTGATGGTAAAACGTTATGCATACCTTGTCGTTTAGAAGCCGATAACAGAGTCGTTTGCTAGGATGTTCCCTACTTGAACGCCATCGAGCACCCAGATAAATGCTTGGCCGAACGCTAAGGAGAGATATTAAAATCTGCCAAATGTCTAAGAGCTATGCTACTTCCTTGTTGATTATGAAATAGGCTCCACTGAACAATTTGCAGGATTTGTTTGATTGTTGTGGAATATTTGAAGCTGTTGTAACCTCTCAAAAACCAAATTGGACCCAACAGGATATCTGCTGCGTTTGCATAACATTTGACACTTAAAGTACGCGCTGTAACAACATCGACCGTTAGCTGGCCGGAAGTGATGATAAACTTAAAACGGTTTTATTATGCGCTATTGTTTGATGTGCATCAATTAATAACACGATCCTCGTGGTTATAATGAAGTACATATACTCAGTACAACGATTGCATTGGTTTTTTTTCCAGTCATGGTATCATTAACGTTTTACCGTTGATGTATGCTTTGTCTGCTAGTCATTATCGTTGCACATGCTGTGTTCATAGAAAACGTCTAGAAATAGCCAGTTTTCACCGCATTGTGATACAGGGAAGCACCGTGAACGTGTCCTGTCATCCATAATTTGATTAGGCATAACTGCGCCTCGGAGGCATACACAGAACAGGTCATGTAACATTCTGCAAGGTAGTACCGAGCAGGTAAAGTAATTTGCAGTAATATATAATTTGAATGAGGAGTAATGCCTGTATTACATAATAACCATAGGCGTTGGCGGACAGCAATGTAGAAATAAAAGGAAATGACAGTGCACCTAAATATGCAAATGTAACGGAACGGCATTATGGCATTTTAAGTGGCATGTTGAAATGAAGAGAGATTGCTGGGCTTCAGTCTTTCCATCAGCGGTTAAGCATAAAACAACGTTATATAACGCTATGTCTATTTGCTTCCTATTTCAAGCACTCTAAAATTTTCTTTCGACTCATAGTGAAGACGTTTGATGTCATGGAAAACCACTATTGAACTATATTTATACCAGGGTAACAATTGCTTTTCTCGTCCTCGCAATGAAGTACTAGAGATACAACAAGTAAAATCACACATTTGAGCTGTTTCAATTAACAAGGGCCATATTTTAGTCGAAAGATTCATTTTCATTCATCACCAGGCATGCCAGGCCAATAAAACTCAAGTCGTAAGTTTGCATAAATTATGCTCGACAAAAACATCGATATATGGGCTTACGAGCGCCTACGATGTTTCATCATCAAATTTGTAGTCTCTGCGCTGTATTAAATCATTCACACGCAAGCGTTCTACAAACAAAATTAGTTTCGGTACGTTCAATACGTATCACCCGTCAATGTCTCTCAATTAATAAAAGGGTTGTGGTGTGAAAGTCGACAGCTGTAATGGGCCGGTAAACTGCATATGCACAATAATGAACCAAATGCAAATATCGACATTACTTATAAAAGTGACAGGCTGCTTATACAATTTTATAGTCGCACATGCATGTAATGTCCGATAACTGTGACAGAAATGTATATAATTATGTGTAATTCTTACTGCGCGATATATAATCGATTACATTTAATACATGCTTGGGCAACTGTTTTTTTCAGTAACATAATGAACGTTAGGTCAAAGTAATGGTCTGTGTAATATTTGGGAAGTGACTGCATATAATAGTATTAACTGTTACGGACAGAAGAACGGTACAACAAGCTGTTATTCAAATATAATATCAAAGCTATTTCGAGAAACTCTCGAAAAGCAAACTCGTTTATGGGGGGTAACGCCGGTTCGATCATGTTGATATTGTTATAGTCCACGCCCAATAACGCTGATGATAGTTACTGTACTGGAAGTTTCATAGACGTTCCATAAATATATCCAAGAGTTAGATCATTAAACGTACCACAAGAATATATATATATATACACAATATTCATAAACATACAACATAAATGGGACATGGTCGTAAATGCTCCTGAACAAAAACATAATCTAACATGCGCTAAAAACCTCCTCACGTTTACAATATTAAAGCGGGTTTTATCACCGGTAAAGCCTACCTCCATTCGGTCAGATCTGGTTGCATGTGAATCTGACCCTACCTGGCAAGACCCTTTTTTTCCAACTTTGACTTTGTCGCAGAAACATTTTTGGAAAAACTTGAAAAGAAAAGCATGTCATCACGACATTATGCGTTCCATGCAATTAGCATACTTGACCCTTGTTCTATGTAGCAGCAGTTATGGCGCACTTGTGCCAACAATCATTACGTTATAACTCTAATAAAGCCGCTGCGGATTTACCGTTTCATAACGTGTGAGAACTGCTGCCACCTGCTAGATGATGCTCCAAATTTAGAATGGCAGACAGAATTATCACATACGTTATTCCGCAACATAAAGATCGACTACTTCAGCTTTATTGTTCATTATCAGTAACTATCAATAAAATTGCCATCTGAATATAATAATAACTGTTACTAGATATCTGCGACATAGGATATGATTAAGCAAGATTACGAACCACTGTTGTTTGAGTACAAATATTTGCAAAGATTTGAAGGTTTGATAGAGTCAGTCATAGTATTAGAGGCAACAAGATAATCTTCCAAAGCTGTAGTTATCATTGACTGAAGTTTCGCAGTTTGATCCAAGCAGAGCGCGCATAAATCTCTTCAATGTGTATTTTTTAGCGACAATTTAAGGTCGATACCACAAAACTATGGCCGTGTATGCGCAAATTGGAAACACATCGCGATCATAGTCTATTGTGTATATCTTGTATCATTATCGTTCCGGCTGACTACTAATGGGAAGATGAAATAAGTTTTGTTTTAAACTATTGTTCGTATCATAATATTGGGCCTTCATACTCGCATGAATAACAATGCACTTTGTCTCTGTCAACCATGACACATACCATTGTACGTCACTGTCGCATAAACGAGTTGACTTTGCCTCGTTCATCTTTTGTAGATGCAAATAAAGATAATAAACGTACACCCAGTATATATAAATATGCTATGACGCTCTCGGATCTTTTGCATAGTGCTCGGCAATCTGTTAAATTGAAGTAAGGTTTATAGCATGCAAGGCCTGTGAAAAAATATAAGAAGTCTCAGAAAATGACGTTAAGGGTTTCCTTGCAATGATACGTTCTGTGGTTCGATAACCAATAGATTCAGCTAAACATATGTTAATATCCAAGCCCCAGCAGACGAGGAGAAATTGATGAATTAATCACTAATGTGGCCGAAATTGGCTACGTGAGTCAGTCTTACATAAGAGGATTTTCTTGTCTCGTGTCCATCTGCAGTAGTGTATATGGGTAAACTAAAGTAGCTCGAGACATGATTCTTAATTTCATCGCCATTTCGTAGAGAAAACATTATTTTGAATAAATTGTCCAACGATGATATTAATCGTACGCGCGAACATAAAGCCACAAATAACAGCATGGCTTTATATACTAGTGAGCTGATTATACCACGTAATCAGCTATCAAAAAAGTTAACACTGTAAGCACCCTTTTTCCCATTAAAAACACGTTTCGGCCTAATGTACTAGTTAAAAATACTAGTAACATGTATGGGTGTTTACTTACCAACAGCTGCATTATATCTGCATCGCGGGAGCATATTGTGACCAGGCTCGTTTGCTAGTCAATTCATAAAATCTGTATAATTAACAGTCATCTTGCAGAAGGGTACATAGTAATTGACGTAGTTTGATGTGACTTTGACGTGATAGACAGTGCGTTTGTAGTACTTTTTATGGTATGAACTTTGGCATCTCAAAGACATGAGCGTTTTATACCTTCCAATTACGCCCTGCACACGGGGCTCTGATACAGCGGCCAGACTTATGCCTTCTTTATCCCGTTTGTTGTCATCATGCCAATTGCATGTTGCTGTTTTCATGCATTTCCGTCTGCAAGAGTCGTGCGAAACACATCAGGCAGCAGAGTATGTGAAAATTGGAGCGTTATTTGGCCTTCCTCGAAAATAATCTGCGCCAAATCAACAAAGGCAATGACCTTGACAAACGCTGTTCTTGTTAGCTGTATTCCACATTAAGCATAACCAAATATTCCTGTTTTTGTTCCCGTCAGTATGCTATTCTTTAGGTAGTCTCCGGCATTAATAGGCTATATACCTATTCTGTCGAGCAATCATCTAATTTACACATCCGTAAACAAATATGCTTTATTCATCGACGATGTCAGGACCGATCCCGACTACCAACATTATATGTGAGCTATCAAATCATGAAATGGCGTTCATGGTATGAGACTAGTGTCGATTGTTATGAAATTTATCATGCAGGAGTTTACTCAAATATAGAGATTGCGCAATTAGCTATCGGGTTTGAAGACCATTTACGTTTCTGAGAGAATGGCATAAGCATACTTCATCACCTGGGTCAACTACAGGTGAGGCTACTTGTCAGGTCAGAGTTGTCACCCAAAAGTTAATGTGTCGTTGACACAGGTTCGGTTTTGTAAAATAATGCACAAATAATCAAATTGTGTCTATGCGAACCGGTGCAGCAAACAATAATATTTATCGGACATTTCCTATTATTATTTTAGAGTTTTAGAATTGGTCAGGCTAGTTTTGCAAGCCCGAAATGCGTTTAATTTACATTATAACATTCATGTGCAGATATCTTTTGCTGATAAAGAACAAATGTGCATGACGAATGTATTGGTTCGCTGTCTTCTGTCGTCCAACAGATATGAGTTAGAGTATTAACCGCTTGAATTGCTTGATTAGTCTCTAACCAGTGCTTTAGATGCGCTGCCGAAATCACCTCCTTAAACGTCAATGCTCATTGTTTCATGCCAATCATTTTATACAATATAATCAAACGTCAAAAATTAAATGAACGGCCATGATATATGTTGTTTACTAATATATGTACAACTTAGATTATTAAATGATTATGTAGAGTTCCATAGTGTATAAGTGATACACACGGTTTTGACAAGATAGTTATAACAAAAATGTAATTTACATACAATGTGCTAGGATCTATAATACTATTCGAGGATTAAAGACTTCAATGTTATGTGAAAATTTTCAACGCAAGCAAAAGGGCAACTAAAAACAGTTTGAGAGTCTGATTATCCCAAATCAAATAGAGTGCATTGAACAAAAAAGCATACACTGACCGTGTCGTTTCTCATTACTTATCATAGAAGAAGACGATTCAAATAGGTTAGTTTTTTCTCATTTTATAGCATGATTGAGCACTCTATTGCAAAACTGTCATGTGACGGACTGCGTAATGACTAATAGCAGTATGCTATGGACACTTGGTCGAACCTGCCAGCATTCTTAGGATCTGTACTGTACATGCCCAAATTATTCGTAGTGGATTCACACGTGAGTTGGCCTGTTCAAGACAAGATTATACGAAAGCACAGAACCTTCATTATTTATTGTCAATAGATACTTATAGTTACTTGATGCTGAAGCAATCGGTACATATTCAATTAAAGAGAAGATGTAGTATTCACACCCCACATTGCATACCAGCTATACAGAGCCGTCGGTCAGTCTCAGTTTCCATTCACAATTAATCCGTTCAGTATATATGTAGTACCGATGCTACACTTTGAAGTACTATCTGATAAACATTCCATGTTTGTCACAATAGTTGGAAGGGTTCTATATATGTTGACAACTGAATTCTCCCTTCAATTGATTCGGTGGTGATTCATTTTTACCGCCGTTCGGCCCGATTCCATACGTCTGAAGGTTTTGTATGTTACATATGTTAATATATTATCAAAAAAATCATAGAGGTGTTGCTGATATCACACCATTTTCCATCTTGTTTCACACATCCGTTAGTCTCATATAGATAGACAAATGAGTAGAAAACAGACCGTGGAGGACTATGTTTTAGAGCAGGGATGTATGCATATAGATGAACCTGTGTTGTCTGACAATCCAATGTCACACATCCTTGTTAGAGTAATTGGTCAAATCGATCGCTGAACTATCCAGGGACGTTTTAAACTGTATGTTAAATATGTCACATTCAAGTAAATACTGCAGACCTCTGAAACAACATCTTCAATTTTAAACTGAGAAATATGTAGCATTTGGTGATCTTGTTCAATGAAATGAGGGGTGTTGTTACCATGAATTGCTTTCATTCGAATGTACACATAGATGACCAGTTCGTTATTTAATAGGCAATAGATGATAAATAATGTATCCTTGTATTAGTGTACACAATACTATCAATTTCACCAAATGAGTTTAACTTAATTTAATAAAGGCCCCATATATGAATCAGCATGCAATATTAGCACAACAGCCTTACTATGATGCCCCCATGATGTTTATTTTTTGGAATCATCCGTTCAATGTATATCATGAATTACGCCTTTCATGAGATTGAATAAATTTTGCCATGAAGTATCCAATAACGCAACGATCGTTATCTACTAGACCATTATTTGCCACCTAGGTACAAGCATGGCAGGATTATTGCAGGCCTAAAACCATTGTAATTATTAGTATATGTCATTGGTACCAGCTCACAACCGACATGATACCTTCCTAATGCAGCATAATGTAACTCATGTGTCTCCCTCTGTTAGTTACACGATTGTATTCAAAGAGAGGGAAATTATAAATCACAATCCAAACAACTTTTATCAGTGTACGTTAATCATTCTCAATGGTCTTGCCTTTATTAACATACTGCCAGGATGGTTTTTACAGCGGACAATGTTGTGATGGAGATTCGTCGCTAACCAAACAAAACAAGATGACAAATTGCTTCGAGTGAATTAAAGGCGTATGGTGGTATCGCAGAATGCTTAGTTGTGAAGTTGCTATGTCACTTTTCATTATATATTTGTGTGGTAATTATACAAATGATTGTAAGAATTGATTGATAAATAAATGTTCCTTGCTAAAGTTTCATCCAAGTGCAAATGTTGTTTCAATCGTGCAGATATGAGCTATTGAGCATGCGACGGAGCAAACATATTTTTGGGGGTGATACCATCAAACATTAATTCATTGCTATGGCCCTTTATAAATGACACAGCTGCAACACGACGCGTGTTGACGGACGCAACATTACGGACCTACCAAACCCGGACAATAGCGAGACGTAATGGTCATCATGGCGCTGGGTTACACACACATCCGTGACAGTTTAATAGTAAGTTTTGTCAGGTAACTCCTAGTAAGCTTGTAGCTGGAAATGAGGCGCAAAGCAAATGCAAAGCAATCCGTCGCATAATTTGAGAAATTAAACAAATATTGATTTTGATGCAAATACCAATAAAAAGAGTTTGCACCAATGCACCCTCGCTTGAACGGCGGTGGTAATTGCCGGAGAAACCTTTCTCGACTGCAGTGGAATTAAATGCTGCATCAAGCATGGACAATAAATTTTAAACCCCAAAGCCGTCAATAAAACGATATGGGTCTGCCATCCAAGGATTGAGTTCATTTTACATGGAGCAGTTCGGAAAGTGATGAAAAGGCGGTTAAGAAGATTTACTATATCGTATGCGTCTGTTCTCTTCTTGATAATAGTCTTGCGCAAAGGCATTTTAAGCTTTAGAAGTCTTATCGATTAACGCCAGAAATGCCGCGCACTGGGATGGGAAGATTATAAAACAAACCATTGGGTTTGCCGATGCCGCGGGTGTGGAAATAGTTGGATACTTTCTGGTAGATACGGTGATCGAGGTCAATTGCATAGAGGAGTAAATAAACTAGAGGTTGCGGCAAGGGGAACCTTGGTGCTTTGTTAAGTGCGACAGTAGATGGAAGTGGCGATGATGAGGAACGTTGGGTAGAAGGCAGAAAAAGTAGTGGGGGCAGTCGTGATTGTAGAGATCGTAGATGCAGAAAATGGCAACTATATCTCATCCTGGCATGTCGGACCGTGCATTTCAACCCATGTTCGGGAATGTTGCCTTATAGTTTGTCGACCTTCAAACTCACTTTGTGTATGCATTCCCACATATTCATGCAATATTTCCATCCTGTCGATATATTACCCTATCATTTCAATCGCATACACATGTCGTTCACATGTGCTTATATGGTGTTGATGTCACGGGATTAAGGTTCAGTCAGGCTTTTATCATGTATTACGCCACAGGATGACCCGTAGATATTTACAGACGGAAATGGATGTTTGATGATTTAAGTATACATGGGGTGAGTCACAAGTGAGAAAAAGTTTATTGGAACATGGCAGGAGGCTATATATTTTCGGATATATTTCCCCAACTAAATTATTGGACAAAAGTAAGTAAATGACAAACACCCACTTGCATCAGAGAAAATCGGATTAACATTACTAGTGCATTATGAATATGCACTATCGGGATCAGGTAGCCTTCAACGTCGCCTAAAATTTAATGGGTTGCTCTCATATATAACAACTAATCAGGGTTTTAAGGAGTTCATAGACATGTTTATATTAAAGATGCGGGACCAAACTATTTTTATATTTCACGGGGACGGACATAGAAGACATTTGAATAAATTGTCCCACTTTCCAAGCTATCTAATATTCCTCACAAGACTCTCCATGTAACCGCGTAACATTAGTTGTATGAATGTCATATTAGTAATCAACATTACAGTTTACGCTTGGTTGAAAGAAAGGGCACGCCAAACATATTTCGACCGTATTTATCATTCCAATCAAGTAATGCATCAAGTAAAAATGTATCATTTATCTTAAGTAAACACGAACAGTGCTCTTTTAATCGAATACCATGTGTGGATGCATGTTTACCTACCAATTAACGCAATTCGTTTGTAGCATATTGCGAGCTTCCGCGTTTATATGTCAATTTATCTCGTTTATATAACCAGCACTAATTTTATAGACTGACAGGGCGTTTACTAGGCAACATGTGACCTTGCCGTAATGGAAAGTGGTGTGACCAATTACGTTGGTCATACATTGTTTGCTATTCTCTTACCGTTTTATATCTTTCAATTTTGCCTAGCACATCAGGCGACGATACAACAGCAATTTATCTCTTTGACTGTCATGTCTGCTATTGGCATCTACTGTTTATATGCTTTCTTGCAATGGCACCCTGTTAAAGTAAACAGGACTGCTCGACCTCATTGAGTACCTTTCCAGCAGCAGCACACAAGGCAATAATAAACAGGGCCGTCACAATCGTTTTTTTGCTGGGGTTATTGCACACACATTGAGTGTAAGCGTGATATTCAAATAGGATGTTTTTGCTTCAGTCAGGTACGATGTTTTACTACTGTGATAGCTACTATACTTCGTGTTTAGCACAAAATCTAAAATATGCGTGAATTGAAATGCTATGCCTAACAAATATGCTGTTCCACCTATATTCATTGTATGATTTGCATTTTGTTGCATTATTCCAACATGCATTTATTTACTTTCGAGCTCATAACACCTTTTACATCAAATGCTGGTGCGTTTATTCATCGCCGCAATTAAAAGATGGTCAGCTCACTTTATGTACTCTACATGAATCATACGTAAGTACAATTGAATGATGGACGAGCCTACCCCCTATATATGTGTTCAATATATGTAAATGCTAATACGTTTGGTGATTATAATGCCTGAAGGTATGTGTTCAATATGTAAATATATGGTAAGAACAAATGTAGGGGCTATCTTAAGGGAGTCTATGGTGTTGGGCGCCCTAAAGGTTGGTTTCAACTTTAATATGCCTTGGGAAAGATAAAATGTGTCCAACGATCAGAAATAGTTGCAAGCTAATGCATCTCGATGGAGCAACGATGATTATATTTGCTTAGTGGTCTGAAAATATACGCAACAACTGTCAAAATGTTACCTTGAACTACAAAGAAATATATGTCTCGTTATTATGGAGACAGGTGGCGGGCATATTTGGGATTGTTTATACAATTATTTTCCAATGATGAAAGGCAGGAAAAATCAATCTTATTCAGACGGCGCACCCTTTCCCCACGTCTGATGCTCACAACAAGCCCCATATTACATGCCACTTGGAAAAAGGTCATTCTATGGAGTCACCGGGTCAGGTGAATACCCCTGTAGGGGTGATCACTTGAGTCGCAAGTTACCTGTCAGGTCGTCGCACCTGGCGCTTGAACTCACAAATGGCGTGTCAAAGACAGAAGTAGGTTACCACTGAGCCTATGTTCAACAAATTGACAGAGTATAATTATTTTCGCTCCACTTACAATTTTGCCTTTGCTTGAAAAGACGTAAATCATCATAATCAGAGCCGTGGAGTGGGATGTGTTCCTTCCTTCTATTCGTAAAGGCGCGCTCGATATCTATGCACGCGTTTTTTTCCGTGAAGGTTTACATCAGCAGAGAATATTATGTCAGTCTGCGGGCACTTGCCATAATTTAATTTGTATCAAACCCGGTAAATGCATTAAAATGGGGAGAAGCTTTCGCGGTCAATACAATCTTGTACATAAAAGACATATTTGAAATAAGTTGTGAAAGCATTCGAGAATAAAGCCAGTGCAAAACAATTAACGCGCTTAGGAATATACCGTATTGGCAGTAATAGTGAAAACAGGGCAGGTTGTGCGCTGCCGTGACTAACACCTTGGCCACATAATGTCCAAATCAACTATATGATTCCAAAACACAAATATAAATACATTCTAGCAAAAAGATATAGATTATATGGATGCTTAGAATTTTCGAACTTGATACAATACCGAAAAACGCGGCCATGTTAGTGTTGAAAACCGTCATTCAAGTTTGAGCAAGAAGAAAGAATATCAATGTTCACGTTGAATTATAATACCGCCTTTTCCTTGTATGGCTACACTTCATATACATAACACAGTCGATGATTGATTTACATCACATAGCATTGTTAGACATAAGTATCATTCTAAACAGCGCATACTAGCTGCTTCTTCCTTTTTCTGACAGAAGAGATTTGCATCAATTCTAACAAATGTTCATATTCAAATTAAGGTTTATAAAGCTGTGTGCTGATAAACATTAATATACATCACTCCTCTGTGCTGTGCCATTCTTCTCAGTTCAATTCAAAGGTTGATTGTAACGAAAAGCATATATACTTCAACCACTTACTTTTTTAAGGCAACAATCGAGCACCTTATACTGCGTTCGACACGCGTGCGCTGCATGTGTCATCAATCGTGCACACAGCCCGACAATTGTGAACTTTCATGAACCTCATAAATAGAGCTGATTAAAAAACTGAGGGTGAAAAATCGTTAGCATTGCTACTTTGATATTTTCAAATGTTGGAATGTTTTCTTGTTTAAAATACACGAACATGCATTCATGAGATTCGAGAAGTCAGATAATGTGATTCACTACTACTCCCAAAGAAATCGACGATCAACACTAGTCTTTCTTTCATGGAATTACGTTAAGATAGCACGTTCGCCCAACAAGGTTCATGATCTTTTTTCAACAGAGATCTTTGCAATAAAGAACATATCGTTATCGGTTTCGTGTAGTTAAATGATCATGACAAAACGCTAGCAATGGCAACGTTCATAAATATTGCACATTGTTCTGTCATATTTATCAAATATGACACTGATGCTAATATAAGATATGAATTTATTTAGTCAATATACCACAGCATAATGTACTGCACGCAAGTTAAAAAATCTATGAGATGTCGGCCCTTAGAAAGACTTGCTGCATAGATCAAACGGGCAATGCATAGTTCTTAACGGGATAAAAAAACCTTCGGAGTGTGAATCACACCGCAAAATATGATTACACTTATAGTGTATAGGCCTCTTTCGTCGCTGCCTTGGTTGATACTACTAAGCTTCACGAGTGAATGTGCTATTTCTAGACCTCCTCAGCTGGTTGAATGTTTTTAAACATCCGTTGAAGGTAACACCGGAGGACAACACGACGGGCGTACCAGAGAATCGCGTGATGGAAAGCTATAAAGCGCTTACGCTGTAAAATATCGAAACAAATAACACATCACATCAAGGTCACAAAAACAATGGGCCATTCAATATGATCTCGGCTACGACATGAAATATGATAAAGAAACAAGCCAGCAAGTATGGCAATAAATAGCAACAAATTTACCAACCGGCACAATGATGATACCTATTAATGCAGTCTTTAGTAAGTTAACAACTGCAGCGGCATTTTTATCGAAATATGCTGCAAAAATATGAAGTTTTTGCCGCACAAGCATGAAATTAAATCAATGAAAAATAACTTTTTTGTGGTAACTCTGCACTATCGACTTTTATGCGACGTGCGTCCAATAATGCGTAAATGAAATCAGCAGATCACGCTGTTATATTACTATTATATTATATTAATTGTCCAGCATAGACAGCGTTACAAGTAATCAAGGCATCTAGCTCATATGATTAGTGCAATTAGCTAAACTAGATTGTGATATTGCTCTGCCCCAAATGTTGTACATTGCTAGCTAATCAAATGTAAAGTAATGCTGATACCTTATAGTTTGAGACATCTGATGAATGACTAAGGCTAGATAGCGTGTTAACATGTCAATGAAGAGGCAATACAAGATCAAGATGTACAAAATTAACGATGAGAATTACATTTTTTTCTAATTGTATTCAGCGAATCGTAGGCACTCACAATCGGTGCAAAGGTTGTTTTGGTCTTTTTCAAAAATAATATATCATTTCATTAAAGTTTCGAGCAATTTGTGATAAAATCCGGAAAACATTCTTTAACGTAGCTACCATTAGTGTTATGTATATAACATGGACTATTAGAACTATTTATGTGAATATAACATCAACATTGTTTCTTGCTGTCACTGTTGATTCAAGTTACATCTTAGAATTTATATTATTACAATTGATAGATAGCAGTTAGCAGTTTGCCTCTAGCTTAGATAAAATATTTAATCTAAACAAAATTGAATGAGGTTCTGAAAGAATAGCAGTGGTGGGGAGAGGGGGGGGGGGGGGGTTGCCTGGCTTATAGTAGTGTTTTACCAGAATAAGCAAAAGCATATTCATTGATGATTGTGATAACATAAGATCACGTGCGTCACTAACTCCACCAAGGTGTTCGTGCTGTGATAATTGGCAATGTCTATGGTAGGACTAAGTCGATTTTATAAGAGCAATTTATGTAATACATTTGTAAACTAGATGATGCCTTGGAGCTTGGAATCACTTCAGTGCTTTATCGTAGTTGTTTGTGGTGCGTATAAGTAGTGGTTCAAAAGGAGAGGTAGTGTATATTACAGAATACTTGATGAACAATGCTGAATTGTGAAGGTTCTCAATCATAATGTATCTAGCAATCCTATGTCCTTTAAGTGTACTGTGCAGAATTAAGCATAATGCAACTTCACAGAAAAAAACATATTTCCTCAACCATCCAGTACACATGCAGATGGATGACCATTGCGGTCTTAGTGTGGTCAGAATCTGAACGATGACGTTATTGTTCGTAGTTTTATAATACAAAAACCTTCAGTCAAGAACGCCATATCATGTCAATACTAACATACATATGCCGGCTATAATGAAACTATGTTGAAATCGTTTGTTTGGGATCGTCACATAGAGCTTGCAAATATGTATATGTTGTACGATGCTTTAAGTGTCGTGTATGTATGCAATTTAAGGAAGTCATATAATTTGATTAATCACTCGTTTGTAATGTGACATGATTTACTGATGTAAATCATCTAAAATATGATAGACGTACATGGCCAGCGCATACAACCACCGCCACATGTTTTACATGGATCCTATCTACAGTTCGGCAAAAAAATAAAGACAGTGGCTCTCTGATGCACGATTCGGTTATGCATTATCCCCGTAAATGGGCTGTCAATGATATAGCATCTATTAACGCACAAATGCAATAACCTCCCTCATCAGAAGGATGGTCGTTGGCAACCGCTAGCGGTAATAAATGGCTCATAAGTGGTTTTGATTCAGTGCATACAGGGCCTGTGCACTCATTGTACAATGTGAGAGCATTATCCTTATCGTATACTGCCCCAATTACATCTTGCTGTAGAAAATTACAAGCACTAAATCGTTTCTATTCATGTAATTAGCACACGGGCGTTAATTTCATTCTGTATACGCAAATTGCTTGCAGGCTTTTGACAAATAATATTAATCGATCATTCCGAACGTTAAAGCTATTCAAAGACGAGAGCATAATTTTGTTAGTCCGCGCATTGACAGTTCACTATTCCAAAGTGCATTTACAGTGCGCGGACGACAGCCACAGATCAGATCCTCTCAGACAATAGTTACTACGTGGGTGGGAATTAGAACGGCTAGAAGGTCATTTGTTTCAATATAGTCTATCCGATACCAGTCATTCAAAAGACGCGTCCGTCAAAATATATTAGCGCTGCTAAACATAAAAACTGAGTGTCAAGTTATGGTTTAAATGATTTGTTACTACGGCGGTATTGCGCTAGTGCGCTTTGGAGCATTCATGACCTAACTCACGCACACTGCCCCACAAACTCCTTTCGGTCATATCTATTATCACAACAGCATTATGCATTCGTGGTTAATTTATTATGTTTGTGTGCATTGCATCGCGATGACAATGCTTCTTCAGCTTCAGCTGGCGTCATGCATTAGCATGTATCTGTTGGACTTCCGGTCCCCAGTTAGGTTGCTTCTATGTTTATCCTTATTGAAAAGCTGCCAGCTGTATCTTATTGAATCTCGGGTTCAGCCTTTGACAATGGTTACGAAACGCAAGGTGAATTATATTCGTATTTTCTGAATCCTGTCTTGGGCACCGTGCGTCACTCGGTCAACAATGTATGAATCCTGTGGTATACAGGGGACACCAAAACGTCATAACATACATGGTGGGAGGCTACTAATTATGTATATGAGCTGCATACCAAAAAAATCCGACACTGCAACCCAGTGGAACTGATTAGACATCTGAAGTGTAACAGCAAGTGGCGATCATTATCAGAGGTTGTATATATAGAGATAGTCGACTACCACCGTTTCGCTTGCCTCAGGCGTGCGTCGCCGTACAGTGGCTCCCCCAAACGGCCGGGGAGCGTAACTACATTGTTGCGCACAGTAGTCACTATAATTTGTATGAATTACCTTTTGGGATTCCTGGGATTCCCACTCTTTTGAATTACTGCAACTTATAGCGGCGCGAAAAGAACCACTGCCCTGCCGATGTGCACATTCTGTCTGATTACACGGCGTCCTTCAAAGAGGGTAATACTACCTGATGAACTACTGCAGGTGCAAAGGTGACAGTTTGTCTACCCCCTGAAATAAAACATATTACAACTGGTGGTAATTACCTGACCAAAGTAAATGGCAGTCAACTGAGCGAATCCATTATTCATCTAACAAAAAAGCAATATTTAACATAGTTTAGACATTTGCCCGTTTTGAAATATTGCGTGTATGTTTGGTACACGAACTTTGCTACAGTGACATACGTCCAAAATTTCACTCGAAAGGCAATTTATGGATATGTGCCTTATTTATGTCATTTAATATATAAAGCAAATACGCATCTTAGCAGCATTGTACTTGTCATTTTGTTCACTCTGCAAGCTAATGGACATTGATGTATGCAAGCAAATGCCGGAATCAATTTATGTGTAGTATTTCAATGCTCGCATTATATGATGGCCACAATGACAACCTCAATATTTGGCGCAGCAGGCCAAGTTGGGTTATCATAGTTAATGTATCATACTAACATACCAGGGCGAAAAGCAACTTGAGTTGAATTGCAGCAGAAATATCAACAATCCACTTGCAGTGCTGCGTGCAGTGGACCTTATTGAAAGCGTCAACATCCGTGGCGTAGACACGTCTACTGGGAGGACCAATCCTATATCAACTGCTGAGATATCTATCATAACTCATTATATACATGATAAGTATGGGCATAGTGTACATACAACTAAGTTTTTTTACCGCTTGTCACGGTTGTTGGCGGTTTGTTGCAAACGAATGTTGACGATTGCTCATGTAGCCCAACTCTGTATATATAGCAACACGATTTACTAATTTATTGTGTCCTTAATTGTTTTTTTATAAAATGTTTACCGCAGAATTTCAAGTTATGTTTATAATCATCCTGGTTAAGCTTGCCTCTGTATCTCGGGAACAACTTCAACAACTTCCTTAGATTGATAAAATCAAGACCCTGGATCCAAAATAAGAAAGAATTGTTGTAATAAAGTATTATTGCCCCAAACGCCCGTGAAACAGATAAGCATCAACCAACATATTTATTATTGTGAATGACGTCAATGCATTATATCTTCATTTGCACGATGGCGCTGCGGCTCATAATACAACAGCGAAATCCTTCAATTAGCCATTAAAGCTTTCAGGGTGATATAATTGTTTTGCCGTCCACACATAATACACAAACGCACGTACCTGTTATACGTTAAATGTGTTGTATGAAAACGCTATTAAGTTGTAATCATCCTGGTACTACTTGTCTATGTATCTCAGGAAGCAACTTTTACGCCGTCTTAGATTGATAGAATCAAGACCATGGATCCAAATAACGAAAGTCTCATTGCAATCAAGCAACATCTATTTTGATGTCACGTCTAGTATATTGTTGCTCAAGGCGCCCGTGTACCAGATAATCGTAGAAGAAACAAGCATCAACCAACATACTCATTATTGTGAATGACGTCATAGCTTCATTTGCACGATGGCGCTGCTGCTCATAATACAAAAGCGAAATCCTTCGATTAGCCATTTAAGCTTCAGTGGTGACTTAATTGTTTTTACGTCCACACATAATTCACAAACACTGTGACTGTACTGCATTACCTAAATGTATGAAAACGCTATTTAGTTGTAGCTACAACGCAGACGTTCCCCTTTTAATTAACCGCCCCCTGATTATGTTCAACTCTAAATTACTTCAGTTCTTCATCATGATTTGACGCAGTGATAAATCGTCGTAACAACGTATACTACCTTTACATAAGAATCTGTGATTATTTATAATACATATAGTCATTGCACACACAAATACTGCCTTCATACATACGTAGGCTTGTGCACACAGTAAATAACACACGCAAAGTGCATAATAATTGTTTGCAATATTGGGTGCAAATAAACAATAAGGCAAAAATCTGCATCTTCTACAAGTGTTAAATTTCGAAATCTGCACCACCTTCCTCTATCGGCGTTGTCGTGAAGCAAAGAAATGGCTTGTGTCCATGGCAACATCGAAAGAAATCCTACGCCAGGCGCCAATCTAAAGTACTTAAGTTATCCTTCACCCCGCGTAACCCATCCCATTATACATATAGGATGCTAGCAATCAACACCCAGGCAAGCTATTCGTTATTGCAATAGCTCTGCATCAATCTTTCCTTGTATGAAGGTCGTTCAAACTCAAGATCGCATTATCGACCATATAAGGTCCAGAGGTAGAAGCACTTTTTTGCCGTCCATATAACATTGCACAAACGCACATTATGCATTACCTATTATATTTATGAACAGACAACATTTACATCATACGTGCGATTTTCATTAACATATATGATTAATATCTATACCGAGAACGCATTCGTCGCATATTTCCTATCCTAATTTATAGCTCGCAATTTATAACTAAGCACTTGTACGTTATGTAGAGTATGGTGTTTAAATCATGTTCTAGCTCTGCTATGGTATAAACATGGGGGCGCAAGGTTTTTTACCTGATGTAAAAAATAAAATATTTTGTTGTGCCTAATTGTACCTGAGCATACTAAGTGCTATGATTCACGCAGTTGTCTCGAAGTTGCGTGGGTTGGAAATGAATAGATACAAATATCAAATGTATAGTTATGTCGATCTCGCAGGCAAACTGCTCGTAAACGACCCAAGGTATGACATATACACGCATCGAAATATTGCGTTGTGTCTTATTGTACCTGAGTGTTATGATTCGCGCTAATGTCTCTAATTTGCGTGGGTTGTGCAGTCTAATGCATAGTGCGTGTCGTTCAATATGCCATCACGCCACGAAATACGGAGACAAAATGTATCAAATTAGAGGCCTACAATAGCACAGGAATCGTGTGCAAAGGTAAGAGTACCGATTTATTCTTCAGTTAATATCAAATGAATAAAATGTAATTAATTATCAAAAAAAGTTGGCGATGTGAAGTTGACAATATCAAATATATAGTTATGTCAATCTTGCAGGCAAACTGCTAGCAAAGGACCTAAAGTATGACATAAATACGCATCGATGCTCGTTCAATGCCATATGTAGGGTTATTTCAGGCTTTTGAAATTCCGGTAATTATGCCATCAGTAGCATAATATGACTATTGGAAGATATTGATGTGGCTGTTTGTAACATGGATTTCTGCAGCCATTGTAACTTGAATGATATTGTGTAATCTAAGAGAGGAATCTATAAATGAACACATACCACTACAACTACCAATGTACATTAAAGAGTCGTCTTGAAGCCCTAGACGCGATAACACCAAATTTTGTCTAATGTAGAAATGTTTGTTTCCAGTATAAGCATATTTATGTCATATTTATGGAACTAGTTATAAATATCCATAACACTGTTTAATGCAAATACATATCAAATAATGTTATCGAACTATAGATGACTGCTTATAACTGTTAAGGTATAGCTCAGCCACAAAGTTTTACCTGATACGAATGATAAATAGTTCCCCACCAGTGAAAGTTACAATAGAAGATTGTTCGACATTCCAATAACATTTCGTTGTTTGCTGTTAATAAACCTGGTAAGAGCTAAACAAATGCACTATATTCGAAGAGACTAACTAACAGCTTTTCCCGACTCTTTCATTTTATCATCACCAATACCACTCGGCACTAGAAGAGGGGCAAAGAATATTGAAATAACCATCCGATTGTTCATTCACTGGCACACCCAAGGTCCTATCATCGGTATTTGTGAGACAGTACATTTGCCCTATCGATTGTGTATCTTGTCGCCGTTAACCGTGTCCATGTCCATGTATCGTCTCCACTAAGCTTAAAAACATGAGCAGACTAGGTTCTAGTTACAACGTTAATTGTTAACTTACTTATTGATCGATGTTTTGATAAGGTTTATGTCCGCAATCTTACCCATCAACATGATCATAAACAACCAATCGTCTTCAATTATTTGGCCATTCAAAATCATTGAAACCGTATACATTTAATACTTTAGGTTTAACAGATGAACTCGTCTTCTTTAGTCTATCCACATGTATAGATGCTAGTTATGAATGAGCTAGCAAGCACGAAAGAATAGGATTTCGAGATATTTGTTATGAGATAAAAGGCCCGATGGACAAACTCATATTAGTGGTTGGCTTCCTGACAATATTGAATGTGACCGTATTTGCTGCATTATAAACTTCAAAACTTTACGATTCCCTAGTTGCTGTGACGTGATCCATTGATTCATGACAATAATGTGGTCGCTTGCAGAATTGACCCAATAGGGATTTAAATAAAAATGATGATGGTTTCAATGTAATGCAAGCTGTCGTGAGTTTTCGGTAGTGGTTAATTTCATTGGCTATATGAATAAATATCTTGACTTAAGCAATATGTAACATTGAGGTCAACTATGTTGTGGAAATGCTGATCTACAATAGCAAACAACATGCATGACGATTAATTTCCATATCAGCCATTCACTCCGCAATGGGCGTGGTAAATGTATACAGATATTTATATATATATATATATATAGTATATATATATATATATATATATATATATATATATATATATATATATATATATATATATATATATATATATATATATATATATATATATATATATAGATATATATATCTCTCTCTATATATATATATATATATATATATATATATATATATATATATATATATATATATATATATATATATATATATATATATATATATATATATATATAATCCGATAAATATGGGCGGAGTAGCTTTTAAAGGATAACAAATAGACATCGTTCAGTAAGCAAGTGATTGATAGATGAAGCTTACAACAAACCTAGGATCAGTGGCACGATGCTATATATTTTTGATAGCCACCGAACTGCCTTACATAGTCTTCGTGAAATTGCACAGACTATGTTTAAACATATGATAATCTTCCCGTTCCCGTTCCGATCTACGTGGTTGCGTCTGTGTGACAGCGTCAGATAGAGGAATGAAGATGCACATACGAATGTTGAATCCTCTGATATCCTGTGACCGACAAACTAAATATAATCCTGGTGCAATAATTAACCAATTCATTCAAATGGGTGTGTTTGCGACAGCAAAGAATTACGATAATTATTATGCACGGATTACGCATGATTGCACGTGTCAAGAATGTATAAGCAGTTAATGGCTTTCAGCGGTTGCCAACGACAACTTTATCCATTATGAGAGGTTATTCCTACAACACACATCAATACATGGGTCGGAGAATAGTTTACCATGCAAATTTAAATGCGACAATACAAAATCTTACGCTACAGTGTTTCCCCGGCAACGCCATGAATAGACGTCATCTGGATAATAAATCATCGATATTTGTCAATGTGACAAAGTATGTATTGCTTTGTTCAGCATAAAAGAGCGCCAAAAAAACCGCTGTGCTCATCTGATGTGGAGTCGCCATGTCCATGAATATGTCACAAAGATATGTTCATTGTTTGATTGATGCTACCATCCATCAAGTCTAATGAGAAATATATTGGCATGGAACGATAGATAAAAGGGAACAATTGTTGCAGAATCATTGATAGGTCTCCGTCTCTAAATACCGCTCTATATTAGACATCGCGACAGTGATTTCCTTCAAAGCCTTATAAGATATCCCAATGACCCAAATAGGCACACATTGCTGTAGATCTGTTAACGTTTTAACACAATCGACGGTGATGATTTTAGTGCTGAATTCAATAAAATATACAATGCAACATTTGCGCAAGCACTGTTAACCAGGGCTCTGTCGAAGCGATATTTCTGTATTATACCGTATAGTTATATCATGATGCTTTTTACTGATTTACGAGAACATTATCAATTGAAACAACGTGTGGTACTTATTTACAAGGGAATTCGGAATAACATCTATCTTACAAATGAACATTGATATTGATATATAGTAACAAAATTTGAGACGTGTATACAGTCAGTGTATGAGAATCGTACCCAAAGTTGACTGCACGAAGCCCCCACGAAATCTTTTTCATCGTACACATGCAGCTGCAATTATTCTAAAGAATGCGCTGTATTGTCCTAAACATATTTCAAAACAGTTTCAATAAGAGTATTAGAATAAAGTGTTTTCAAATATTCATGGTATTTAAGGTCAGGATAAATGTAACTTGCACACGAGCGTCTTTGCGCTGCCTATATTAATGTTAATGAGTATCTGTATATAATCATGTATATTGGCGAGTGGGTTCTCAGCAGCTATGCTTAATATATGATGCGTATCGGCCAAAGCATTATACATCAGCATAATTCAGCGGGCACATAGCACCACAGTTTGGTTTAATGGCGTTTCAGTTAATAATTGTATGATATATCACAACACATTTACAAGGCTTTACACCACCTTGCATTATACATTGTCCACAATACTTCCGAATTTAGTACACAACAGTAAACAGTCCGTCGCATCCATTCTATATGTTCACCTCACCACAATAATTGCCCTACGTAAACTAAACCATTAAGACCGCAGCTACTATTCGATTGTCCTCTTTCGAACCGTCCGTGTAAATGGCCGCACGGTCCGAATATTTGTCGTTGCATTTTCAAAATTGGTTAAGATACGCAGGGGGGGGGGGGTTATTTTTTTTTTGACGTGACACGTAGTGCATACTGTATGGTGAGCTGCTCCCTCCACACACTAAGTGAAGCCTCATTGGCTCCCACGTGTAGCCTGTGGGTACGAGATGTTCTGAGGCTCCAAGACAAAGCCTTAGAGCATCAATTTGGACTGCCTCTAGTTTTTTTATGTTGGTTGGACGGGCAGAACGTTAGACGAAAGAGCCGTATTCGAGTTTGGAGCGCCCCAGGGGCCGGTAAAGCCGCATGAGGTCTTTCCGGTCCGCTCCCCAATCAGTATTTGAGTGCCCGAAATATATCTTACGCAGCTATCAAAAATTATCACAAGAAACTTGGTTTCTCACACTTCAGGAATAACACCACCGTCAAGTGTGTAGACTTAGTCCGGATGTAAGGTTATTTTAATGCAAACAAGTATTCAAACGGCTTTAGATTTTAAAAATTAGAATCCATTTTCATCCGCGCAGTTTTAAATATTTTTGAGGCTAAGTTGGAGCTGCCTCTCAATTGTATTCATATTTTGTATACAGCATAAATTATAAAGTCATCTATACATAGCAAACATTACACACATGGTATGATAACATTGGCAATAATATTAATATTGACATTAAAAAACTTTCTTTGGGTCAATAACGATAATCGGTTCTTCACAATAAGATGGTTATTTGCGGAATTGAGTAGCCATTTACATTCCATAACATATATCGATATATCAGCCAACATCTTTATTTATCCTTTTCTAATATTTGTAAACGGATTAATTGCATCTCAAAATCCCTATGAGCAAATATGTTTGTGCTTTATATAAACACTTATCATGTAGTAGCTTGCAATTTCAATGAATAATGATCTGCTAAGATATATTGTTCTTCATCGACAATAACAACCGTTCTTTCGTGGCTATGCAATTTGATTTCGGTAATCTGCATCACATCAATAGCAATTTTATGCTTGAACAAGTATTATAACAGTTTATCGGTTATTGTATAGATATGCCCGGAGCGAAAAGGGTTAGACTTGAAAACAGTGTTCTAATAGTTATATTATAGATTGCATAGATTGAATGGACGTAATCATTACCGCACATGCATCTACAAATCACCTGTCAAATCATTAATATCAACTGCATCGCTTATGAATGTTCGCGTAAATCGCTCATACCACATCAGCACGGCGAAAATGGATGCTATTTTTGTTAATTTCATTCCGATTCTTAGTTCATCTTCACTATTATTTGAACATATCATCCATGCGGTTGGCATATTAGATAAGCATTGATCTTCTTGATTTGGTCGGATTGCACACCATAGGTGCATATTCCGTTTTGGCAACGGACCGAGTTCGAGATTTGCATGAATAATAACATGGTTCATTTACTATGTATTCTCGGCGGAGTTATTGATGCCGTTATCCATGCTTGACAAAAAGCATAATGAAACTGCAAAAGAAAGTGATCCGTGCTTGGTATGTATGTTTACAATAGCCTCTTATGTTATATATAACAACTTATGACGACACTAGTAGTCATAGAATGTTGATAAGATTATGCAAGGTGCCTAATATAGGATTCAGTTAAGGCCATCTGTATATATAAATTTATTTGACGTTCAGTAATCATCGACAATTCAGACGGATTCTTCTTTGGCACAAATCATAGAGCAACCTAGCGTAGAAAACACATTTCAATTAGTTTTTTATATTGCCGATCAATATTGGCATGAAAGGTGAAATACGGTGCAGTATTTCTGGTTGTTCATCAGTAAGTTGTAGAATGGCGACTATAATACTCAAAGAACAAAGTATAAAAGTGGTCGGATAAACATAAATTCGGCGAATCAAATTGCCTATAAAACTTTTATATGCCGTTTTGGACTCATGGATATTGGCACTTAAGGACCCGTTGACTTAACATACCAACCTTCTAAATATTAACGTACTTTCCCCGGGGAGTCTTGTTAGCTAGCATGACGTTTTTCACTGTGATTGAGAGTATTTTGGGTCAAGCTTTTAAGTAATCAATAAGCATCGTAAACTATGCATGGACTACTTTCGCGCAACTGTTAGAGCCATAAATCATCACACAGCCTAACATTTAGGTTTATCGAATAACAACCACCGCATATTAGTATATACAATGCCGCTTCCCTAGGCGTTAAGCAAGATAAATATATTGATAACATGCAACATTTAATCTAGTCATGCAAAGATATTTTAGGTCTCTAGAGAAAGGTATACAGTGAAGCTGATATGGTTTATGACATGACATACTTGCTTCAGTTATTCAAGAGCTTGCATTCATCTTTTTTTATTGCCCTTGCTCCCTAGCATGGTAATGAACAACGGCCAACAATATTTTAATCTTACAAATAAACTTTCTAAAGAGCCACAGCTAATATAGATTTTGCAAAATCCATCCCTCCTAAGGAAGAGAATAACATTAACTCTGCCTCAATGCGACTTATAACAAAGATAAAAGCCACAATTTATGGAAGATATATATTTACTGGGCCTTACTGGACTTTTATGTGGCACTGTATAATAAATTTAGCTTTCGATAAGAGTGATGAGAGTAAAAGGAATAGACCTGCTATAGGCTTGCTTTGTTTATCTCAACGTGCTACAAACCAACGGCAATATCATCGTGCCATTCCGTACGGATCCACATTAGTCATAGTCAATTTGATACATCACGCATAGCTACAATTGGCTACATATTAAAGAACAGCCTCACGGAAGATATATTCCTATAAACCTGTAAGTAAAAATAATCATGCAATCGACGCATCTCGTTTCTTTGCTAGCGCACCAAATAAAATACTTAGAATTCATGTAATTGTCGGCAATTAGATGATATCGATACAGTAACGGGAGAGAACATTGATCCTGCAGGCCGATCATATATTTCATCAAAACAACGCCAAGTCAATGAACGGCCTTCAGCGACCATTATTCCAATGAGAACGGTTATTGCATATATCTTGCTAATGTGTGCGTTAATATATGATATTTCTAGCTACCAACCAATCCACTGGGATAATTAACAAACAAATGGTGCAACAATGATCCACCATAAAATCTAATTCCAAACAGTAATTGATATCAATATGAAAAGTGGCGGCAGTTGCACTTGCTTGCCAATTATATCCATCCGATGCCAGCCTAAAGATTTACATTGGTAAATTGGGTCACATGACAAAAGAGAGTTGGCTTACTAAAACACATCAATACATACTCACGTTAGGATTTTACATACCCTTATTTCTATGCACGAGCACAGAATGTTCATGTTTGCAAGCAACTTCTAGTTTTAAGCAGACATAAGTTCGTTTTTATATTGACGCATGGTTAAGCTTTTGGTGTGAGCACCTCTTCATCTGTTGTCGTAGTAATGACATGGAAGAGCGTGAGTATATAAAGATCGCATTATGACACAAGAAACAATGGCACGATCTTTCTCACGGCATAGAAATACCATATGATAGACGTAAATAAGCATGCTAAGATTCATACAACTAAATGGCCGCAATGGTTATCCACCAACTTGCATACCTGGTTCAAGGAATATGTACGCATCATTAGAATTTTTTGTCAATATATGCCCTGAACTAACATTCGAAGTTGTACAATTATTTGAGACGCGATTACTCCAAGTTACATTCTTAATTGAGAAGAGCAGTCATCGCTGTGCACTCTCTCACAATTGAGTTTGATCCAATTATTTCATCGTAGTTAGGCTGGTTTAAAACAGTGTGATCTGACAATTACATCTTCATATTGCTCTCCATAGCACTATAATTTTGCATTTGACTTACATATTGCATCTATTATGTATCTTCACCTCACCAAAATAATTGCCACATGTAAGCAGAGTAATAATTACTATTTATTACTATGCAGGTAAAGCAAAACCTAACATATGAACAATAATGCTTCGTTAATTATATAATAATATATTTCTATAATGGTACTAACAACAATTATAATAATGACGACAATAATAATGGCAATATGGATAAGTAAACTTATTATTGCACAATTATGTACCGATAGCATTTGTATTGTCAATGAAGCTCTTTGATACGTAAAATGTTCACAATCGGGTAGCCGGTAGAGATAAAATAATCCTTGATGCTATTTGATATACACTAATGGTAAACAATGTTATCAAACCATTCATAATTGACCGTATCCGTGAAGGGGACACTCCAGTCATATATTACTTAGTCATGTACTATCAGTTTTACAAAATAAGTACTAAATATACGATAACTTAGCTAATAATATGCGATAACTTAGCTTACTAAAAATAGATTTTGCTTTTATTTTTCTCCGGCAAATTTCAGGTTTGCACTTTATTTGTTTATACCGCAAAACTGTATGTAATCATTCAACATCGGTGTCAATTTTATCCGATGGTTCATTAACAATCTTAAACATGTGGTGCTTATGATATTAACAAATGACCGTGATGTTGACGCTTTTTTGCTGTCGTCGCCTGATGATAAAAAGACCTAAATGTGAATTTGACTCTGATGCGTAGTTGGAAGTAAGTTTTTATTTTATATGCCCATTGGCTTGCAACTATATAGTTAGCGCGGTTTTTTATTCAATGCATAGTGAATATACAATGAAACATCGACTTATATGTATTAATTTGTAGAGCCTTTCGTTCCATAATTATGACATTGTAAATGCTACACCGAGATAACAACAATATCTACATTAAATGTGCCAGGATGATTTTTATGTTCGTTAACTTTTATCATTTCTAGTCTTATATTGTATTATTTATCATTGCTGATTGCTATAGCTTGTACAGCCTGTTGAGATGTATATGGAATGGGCTTTAAATGGATAATCATTATCATTAACGTGATAAATAACAAATCGCATCTTAATATATGATATACTATTTAAATAGTTCATCCGCAAACTATGTGGCCTAATGTGTGTTTCGCAACGAAATACTTGCAACACATACTTCCCTTGATTGATCATATTTTGGGGAATGCTATTGATGTTCAGTATACTTGAACTGCTGCTCAATGATTGTTATCATATTTATCATCTGCGGTACACATAAAGGAGTATTTAGTATATAAACCAATTATACTGGATACAATTATGCACTGAAAAACCATGAGGTAAGCTAAAACAAGATTGAGTGAAATTGTCATGTGCTGTTACAGTAATTACTAGTTTCACAAATTGCTCATCAAATAGCTTACTTTAATCATATGCATATCTCTAAAGCTATCAACAAGAGTAATTAACAAAGTATAGGGAGGTTTTACATTGGATTATATAACACATTCCTTTACTTTTTGATCAACACATGCGAGAAAGCTCAAAACAAGTAAGCACTTTGTCTAAGATTTAGTAGTAAGAAATGCAATGTAAATGTGACATTTAACGTTTTAAAAACATGACCAACGTTATAAAAAAGAGAAAAGAATTGATAAACTATCCGGTTGCGGGTCAGTGCGCCCCGGGTCAGTTCGCCTCCGAGACGATACGCCCCCGCAACGATACGCCCTCGCTTTACAAAAAGAAATATAATGAATGCTACATATTTTAATTTCATAAGGAATAGTATTAATGAATTTATATCTGTTGATATGAAATGAATTTAATGCATTATGTCTACCGTCCAGAGAAATCATACATCACTCCATCGCCCCCGGATAGAGTGCTCTAAGGGCGTTTGGACTCGGCGGCGAGGGCATTTGGCCGGGCCGTCGTCTCGATACGATATGCCCCTTGAACAAAACGCGTACAGATACAGAAACCAAGCACCAGAAGAATGTATGATATATCTTATTTATGGCAGTAGCATATAATGTTAATATTGATTATATATAAAAGCCAGTAAAATAAATCAAGAATACGAAGTAAATTGAGGAATAAGAACTTACAGCGCACACAAAAATACATACAAAACAATACAACTCGGGGTCTTTATTCAACATTCATATAATATGCATCAAAACAAACCAGTAAAATAAAACAAGAAAACGAAGTAAATAGAGGAATATGAACTTAAAGCGACGAATGCATACATATAACTGTGAATGACACAGACGTTCTTTATCGCTCAACGGCGGATGACCTATCCTTCTCCCTCAATCAGCGCTCCAACCACCCTGCTAAAGAAATCCTTTGCGGTAAAACTTTACCCACTCGCCGACTCCACCCCAGTTACCCCACCCCGATACCAACTATCCAATTCTGTCGACAATGTTTAGTTTAATGCCATGTGAAAAATGAATATCTTGTTTACTGAATATGGCATTTGTCTGTAGTAACCAAGACACGAAACTGTTTTAATTGTTTTGAGAGCTTAGACTTAAGCAGTGATAACGCATCGCATAAATATCAGGAAATATATGGTTTTACCAGAACTTGTAGGTTTTCTACTTCGCGGTGTTATTTGAAATGGCAAATTCTATGTGAAAGTTAAAAGTAGGTGTCAGAACACATAAGGATTTCCTCTCTGCGTTTTGATTGTTATATTCCTGGATTCGAGGGCCGTAATATGCGGTTTTTGTCTCAACAGCAGGCCGCCTTATGTATTTATTGCAAACACTCCAACCTCTAGTTGTTGGCAGTTGCCGTTCGTCGGTACGCTATAGATACTAAGTCTATTTCATTATGGCCACCCCAAGTGTATGCGATAGCTATTTACCTACCACGTTCCGTAAGCCTAGTCAGTTATCGTTGATAAACGCCCACAATGCGTCCATGCCAGAATATTTTCGATGGAAACAACAATTTTAATTTCAAAAAGAACATATTTAAGTGGTCCAAATTGAGATTTAGCCCGCATCGCAGTAAACCAAAGGTCGTAAACTGTCTGATTTGTAGTGTTGACAGCCTGACTTGTTTCGTTTTAATTGGAAGATATGGTTGAATGGGGCTCATTCCTTATCTGCATTAGAGCAGGTTATTTAATCATTTGACATTACCCCTTCGTCCAAACCGCGGGGTTATTGCAGCACGGTCTGGGCAACGGGTATGTGACCAATAGGTAGTTGCACGTAAAAGTAGCTTTCCAGACATACCAACCATCATCATCATCATCATCATCATCATCATCATCATCATCATCATCATCATCATCATCATCACCAACATCATCATCAAAATCATCATCATCATTATCCCAATCCACCACCTAAAATTTCAGTTTTGTCAGTAATTCTATTATCGAACACATTTACCATTAGCAGATGTGATTAAAGAGTTATCGGTTGCAGAGAAATAAAACTAATCATGCTTGATAATGGCATTTTGAATAGTAAATGCTTTTTCGAGAGTAATTAGAATAGTTACTCTATATTTATAATTACATAGCAGCAGATATACTTTTCTCTACTGAATTTTTATTTTGCGGTTGCTAAAGTCAATTGCAAACAATCGCCCTAACATTATACTACACGGCTGTAATCTATCATGCTATTCGTAGTAACTGTCTATGATTTCAATGAC
>CM067356.1:45879560-45907060 GCA_034190875.2 Urechis unicinctus | reverse complement strand
GTTCAATTTCGTTTGATGTTTGATTAAATTATTGCTCTTTCCAAGGTATACCGTCGATGACTTATGGCTACATTATCGAGTAAGTTTCATGCAATACAGTTTTGTTATAAATATGTGAACACTTGAAGCCGTTTTACTTGAAAACAAAAAACAGCGAGCCATCAAGTAATACAAGGAATACTTTTTAACTTAAAGCATGATTCTTTACCAGGATTGAATAATTCATAAATGGTATTTTTTAGTCTTACCCATTCCTACTCTTGCTAACTGACTTCATTGCATCTGAAATCATAAAGGCTGTACTCACGCATGTTAATACGCAGTGTATCACGGCAATCTACCTACTTAAATCACCCGTCTACAGACAGATTTTGCAACAACGAGTGGTTTGCTGTTGGTGTATATATAATACATCTTGTTAATCAGAAAAGGAGGACTAATTTGACAACAGCTACTGAACTTTGTGGGTCGATAAAATTATAAGCGCACTTAAACTACTTTTGTAACGAATATGTAATGTTAGAAGGTGCACTGTTTGGGCCCACTTGCACTATTGCAGAATCAGCGACCAGTTGAAAAGCAATATATTATCTAAATGTGGTAATTTAGAATTAATAACTGATTTATCACTACTTTTGATATATTTGGTCTAGCAACACATTTACATCCGACAAACCCAAAACATTCCCTACCCACAGCTTTTACATAGGGCATTGGAGGTTATACAAAGAGACAATCCAAATATCCAATTTGATTTTCAGTGAACAAATTGTAAATGGAATTAATTTCCGGGCGCAGCACGTCTTTGAGCGCTTTCATCTGAGGTTTATAAGGTTGCCTGATGCCTTTATTGCCAGGATATGTTGAAGGATCAGCAGGCTCAGGTTATTAAGACAGGCAACATTGTATAGTTTCCCGTTTTTTACCACTTTATTGGCAATTTAAGGAATCATGTCTGTCTATTGCAAGCCTATGACTTTTGTGTTTGCGATTTTGGGAGGATACCGAGAATGTTCAAGCAAAATTAATGAAATAGTTTCATTCGATGTTGATAATACTTCACTTGCCCTCGGAAATCATTGCATAATGAGGATAAAATCCGTATAGATTTATTGGCCTGTACATAATGAAATAGGTATTGTGTATCCTGTTGTTCATGGGAAGGGCTTATGCAGCAAATATTACCTTGTAACCGCACTTCGATGATATACTTTACCGAACCCTCTCAACATTTATTCGAAATACATGTGCATCTCTGTTGATGTGTTTTTATATGTTGGTTACAGTTACAACATGCAGCTAAAACACTTATTTCTTGCCTAATGACCTGAATCCGGAACAGAGAAATAGACAACAGCATACAATATTTTTGTGAATCTAAATGTAACCCACCGGCGATCCCTGCATCCGAATATATAAAAGCAATGATAGAAGAATATATCCTCTTTACTTCTGCTTTGCATGCAGCAAAATCACATGTGAGTATTAAGCATGTCAGTCGATCCAAATACTAACCAAATAATGCTCTAGAATGAGATCAAACCTTCTGTCATTTGTTGCATGATTATCGGCTCGAATGCCACTCACGAAGCTGCTACATGTTTATATAATATTAAATATAGTGATTATTATCCCTTATTCTTTGATTCGAATATACGCCATGCTGAATGTATGGATTAATTAAATAGCCATTAATATTAGGACATTGCTAAGCACTTTTTAACGCTTAACCTAATTACATGGACTACACGTTCGGAAATATGACATGCAAAAGGCCGCCTAACCCACTGGAATTTCAGCGCGTTTAATAATTTCTCGTACGTTACAACGATTAACACACGTAATGCCAAATCTATGGTAGGGGATATTTGATATTGCACATAGTCTAGTGTACCTTCGGCGTGCATTTGAATCCTTGGCGGGGCGTTAAGTCACTAGACTACAGTCGGTAGGAACCATGTCATTATTATTATTATCATTATTCGAAAGTCATATAAAGGTAGAACATGGCACATAATTTCAATCCCAGGCAAGTTATGGTATCTATAACATCGGGGTACCCAGTTAACGTAGTACGAAGATATATTTGCTGTAAATCTTGCTGTTAGATGATAGAACTATTGCCACTTGTCAATTTGCAAAGACATATCGAAACTAACATTTTGAGACAGATCATTCGCAATTCGACTGGGTGTTCAACCATCAGTATCTGTTATTATATGTTATGATAATATGTATATGATTAACATCTGCTCTTAGTGTACGTTAATTATCTGCACACAAGCACGACATGTGGAAGATGTACGTTAACCATCAAAACAAACATTATTGTGAGATAACGGACATCACGTATATTAATCAAACAGCATCGTATGATTACATTCACTGTATGCGCTATACGCGTGTCAAAACGGCCGTCGTCAAGGCCACTTTTATAATCGCGTTGAGTGATATTGCAAAGCTTGAATCACGTAGAACATGGAGAGACTTCATTGTCTCGGCAATCTCCTGCCACGGGAAGTACGACCTGACAGCAGTGGGTGACTGGCGAAAGAACAAATAGGCCATAGAGCTGCCTTATGCACGGCGGCTGCGCCAGATCGACGTGCGCTTGGCTTAGAATAAATAAATCCCTCGTGTATTTGAGGTGCAAACCATTATTACATACACAAAGTGCCGCAAACGCATTTATCATAAACAAAACGACCACATCAAGTCTCGTGCGATTATTCGAATATCATTATGCCATCATATAACATACGTGTTTACGCATGATTACAAGCAAATGCGCATTGAATTAAAACCTGTACGAAGATAGTAGCAACGTAGAATAAGTAGGCATGACCAACGCTAGCCGCGTATTTATTCTATTGGTAGAGTACCTTGTGCATATACTGCATTCAAATAAATCAAGTAGTAACAGGAATTGCTGTGTATTTTTGCAACGGAGTTTGGTATATTGCAATGGTATATATATATATATATATATATATATATATATATATATATATATATATATATATATATATATATATATATATATATATATATATATATATATATATATATATATATATATATATGTATATATATATATATAGATGCATATATATAAATATAATTTTATACATAAAGATATATAAATATATATGCATATATATATATAGATATATATATATATATATATATATACATATAAATATAAATATATATATATATATATTTATATATATATATACATATATATATTTATATATGTATGTATTTATATATATATATATAAATATATATACACGTATATATATATATATACATATATATATATATATATATATATATATATATATATATATATATATATATATATATATATGTATATATATAATATATGTATTGAAATATATATATATATAATATATATATATATTATATATACACATAAATAATATATATATATATATAATATATTATATACTGTATACATATATATATATATAAATATATATATGTTTCTAATATATATATATATATATATATATATACAAATATATATATATATATATATATATATATTTATATATATATATATATATATATATATATATATATATATGTATAATATTTATATATATATTGATTGCCTGTCAGTAAGCATAATGTCAATAAGACATGCACAACATCACACCTTTAGATTAGTCACCACACAGTTTAATCCGAACTCTCAGTAGTAGTTGTTGCTGCAAGAAGTTCCTTCATCACGCTTATCTTCTGTATTCAAGATGACTTCACGACTTTAAACACGTTTTTGGTTGAGTTCTTGCACTTCTCAAATATTAAATTACACTGTGGTCTTTGAATGGTCTCTCGTATTATATGGAATATAGATACTTTTAGTATACAAATGTGCGGATCAAATCTTTTTTTCTGTATAAAAGAGTTTCACAAACGTAGTGACTTCTAATATTCCTTGAATATTGCGTTGTGTAACACAAATATGATACATTTAACCAACGATGATAGTGAATCACATAGTCGGCTTATCTCACTCAGGTGTACATTCATAGCCCCTCGTGATGTTCTGAATATATGGTCGTCATATTACTTGCACCGTCAATAGGTATGTGGCCGTCTCTTAGTCTAGATAACACTTCTATCTAGATAACACTTCAATCATTACCTTGATATATTCCTTAACAATAATATGCGTTTGTTACTGCTGTGCACATCCAGGGAGGCCTGTTTGTTTGGCAAAGGTACATGGTTTTTGAAAGCGCGGTCTTTATACATACCCATTTTAGTATTCCTTACACACATTGCTTTTTATGACTAGTTTTTACCAGATAACTATTTCCATTTGACTTACAACGCATCGAAAAGTGTTTCAACATTGTATTTACGTGCACAGCAGGAAACAAATGCGTTTGTTTAAAAGGGGTGTCTTGGGTTCTATATTCTTTGTTAAAACGTAGGGCCAGACAGTTCTCCGCATAGTAATAAGACTCTAGGTCGACACTATCCATTGCCAATTTCAGAAAGTCACCGTTCATTGTGTCCTAACTATTGTTATCTTCGTATGATAGGCATTATCAGATATACACTAAGAACGGAATTTGATGTTCATATAATTGAATTGGCCACATTGCCTCGGGTTAGTAACCAGCGCTGTAAACATGTCAATCACAGGCACCAATCACCAAAACAAGGAGATCATCGAGCGAGTGAGGTCATCGGACATTAAGGAGCAACTGATTCTCGTGACCTCATTTGCATGACCTAATAATCGCGCCAAAGTTTGTTTTCTCCCAGGGGCAACGTCGAAATAAAGACGAATCGCACGTCGATAAAGTACGATCACATTGCAAACATATAAAAAGAAAGACGTTTTGGGTTTGCCTGAGCAACATGAATGTGCCCCCTCCGAAATGGCTCGTCTGAGAAAGATCTCGCTGACGCCGATGAGAGTGCGCGATGTCAAATGCCTTCGCCCAGTACAACAGTTTGCATCGCAGTCATCGGGTTGCGTCTGTTTGGTCCCAGTGCAAATATTTGCTTCAGACACTGCAAAATAACTTCATTTGTAGCACGAATTAGTTCCTAAAACGTATTGATTAAATCCATCGCATGCATATATGTAAGATTATCTGAAGTCTTTTCGACAAGGATCCACAAGGCGCCCGTATATCGCTCAGTATTTTCACCTTCTATTTTCATATTCTACATGTCATTGTCGCTTGGAGGTGTTGACTTGAGTGCCTGTGGTGTCAATTAATGCTGTATGTTGTGTGTTGTTAAAGAATTGAGATTTCCCGTGAGTATCAAGACCAAAGTTAACTGAAATAATCTCATAGGAGAGACTGTATCCGTGTTTGTGTATATCAGATCAGTATCGTATAAATACTCAGATACAATCTTCGAAAAGGATCGCTCAATTGTAAAACGATGGTTTGAAAGCCTTTTCTTGCGAGTCATCGCCAGATCCCCGGTCTATTTTGCTGTTGTCAAGGGCAAATCATATCATTAGGAAAATTTGGGCATCGGGTACACAGACATATTAGATCGTGTCACTTACGAGAACATACCTCTTTATCTTGAGCAGTAATGTTCGGCAATGTAACATTTGCCGAGTCAAAGCATTCACAGTGATATTGCATTTGCATTGAGAGCTGGGGCTGCAATACCTTATTCCCATGGGTGTTGGTGAATATCGATCTAGTACAGTGCAATTAAATAAGCAAATATACCATTACGACATGATTGCATTTTCATGATAGAAGTAGAATAATAATGCGAAATATAATTGCTTGGCTTCAACCTATAAACCGCCAGTGATAAATAATGCAGCTTTCTAATGCACCATGACAAGTCTTGTGTGGGCGATTACCTTAAGAAGAGATATCGAAGCAATCATCTTCCTCAGTGCAAGCTGCCTGCCATGTAAAACCATACAAAATCATAAAAAAATCAATTATTATGGTATCGTTACACAAAAAGCCAGCCAAAACCCGGCACGAGCAGAACGCAGTTTGTACAGCGAAGACACTTAACGCATGATATTGTCGCTGTTACATACAATAAGCATTTATGGAATCAAAGACAATTAGCATTGTGCATTATCTGTGAGTTAACTGCTGCCAACTAGCAGCTACTGACTGGGTCATCTCTTGTCAGTTTATGCTTTGTCGCACTGAATAAAGTTGCATTTTCCACGCTTTTGACCTGCAGAACTTGATCATGATATTTGATCATTGTGTCAGGTTGTTCATTTAGTAGACTAGGTTGAGTAACTTTGGTTTTCGCATGATCATCTAACGGTAGATAAGTATTATTGATGTTACGACTATGCCCTACACTAATTTCCCATTGTCATACAATACCATATACATGTATATGTGCTATCCTGATACATATCGCACAGCTTTTTATCTTTATCGTGTTTTCTTATTAAAATCTGACTTATTTTTGGTAAGTATTAGCACATCAGATTATACAGTAAGTTTCTTTTTGTGGGTGTACGTGAGTGTGTGTCTGGGGGTGAGGGGGGGGGGGGTGGTTCTTTATCATATTGCAGTACAATAGAATAGAAACTAAACAGATAACTCCAACCGCATTATATGATTACACTGTTTGTGCTACTTATAAACGATTGTCATCAGTGACCTGGGTGACACTGCAAGATGTAATCCTTAATGAACGAATATTTGCTCCGTTTTCCTGGACCCCTCCTGCCAGATTGCCTCGCGAGACCCCCGTAGGATAGAGTACCATGGGACACCAGACGGTGAGCAGCACATAGGCAATAAATACAATTGTGCCGACTTTGTCGCTTTGGGTGTATTTCTCATGTGGATTAATTAGAAGTGACAACGCACTCATGTCAGATTAAATTGGAATCAGAATACAACAAGCTTTCCAATCACACCAAGGTCCCATCCAAGTCGCAATAAACATACTTGTAAATCAGAATAGATGCGAGCGACTACCCGGTTAAACCGAAGACTTGATGAAGATATGTGCAATATAGACTGTTGTTGATAAGTCTGCACCCACCATATGTTGCAAGCTGCATGGGTATTCTTTAGCAATGTACCGTTTTGTATTTTGTTATTGTGTAAAGCTATTAGATCGTAGATTGTACAACAAAAAATGGTTACAAGCTCGTGCAAAACAAATATCTTGCATGGGAATCCATCTTTTTTTCAGGTGTAACGGCTGTACGTGTAACCTCTGAATGATAGCATAGCATTGTTCAGAGTGTCGATTTTTCAACTTCAGTACCAAATATTCATCATACCGTATTCCGTTCATATACTTGCGATATGAACCATGACTTATGCATACCGCACATACATAAAGGTTTACAAAACGAGGAAATGCTACTTAGTATGGCAACTATCTGGGTAACACTGTACAAACATGGGCACTAGCTCTGTTATTTAAGTAAAACAAATCCGCTGCAGCTGTGTTTCGCAAAAGTCTGTGATGAAACGAGAGATGTGACATCACCACCTCAACTTGGACTTATAACTCCTCTATTTGCAGGGATGAGTGATATATGAAGTTAGTTATATTAGATTGAAATGACGGAGTGCGTATCATATTTGTCAAAATCACTTCCAGCTAAGTATAAGTTTAGTTACCTCCACAACATCTAATGTGTATTACACACGTCTAGCTGCCTAACATAGAGTTAAAACACTATGCAAAGGCGCAATTGATTCGGCAATTGGTTTTATTATAGATAGGTGATATTGTTTTGTGAGCAAAAGAATAACGCGAAGCATATCACACAATGTTTGATTTTTACATTACTTAGTTTATTAGATTGAAATGATAATGCGTATATATATTTGTCGATATATAGCAGTATATGTTTAGTCACCTCCATAACATATAATGTGTATTATACACGTCTAGCTGCCTAATATAGAGTTGAACACTATGCAAAGGTCAATTGAGCCGGCAATTGGTCTTATTATAGATAGGTGATATTGTTTATGAGCAAAAGAAATATATATATATTATATATTCACACACTATATTATGATTTATATATATATATATATATATATATTTATATATATATATATATATATATATATAATATATATATATATATATATATATATATATATTTATATATATATAGAGATATATATATATATATATATATTATATATCTCTATATATATATATATATATATATATATATATATATATATATATTGTACCATTGCTACCATTTTGCATCAAAAGGCCAACCATTTTGTCGCACAGTTTCAACCATGATTTGTGATTCAAAAAAGTAAATCCTGATTAAATACCAAATTAGGGTCAAACTATGTAATTTATACAGGTTTACCACTGGAAATATTTGTTTTGAGGTCGGATTCACTGAAATTGTATTAATTTAAGCAATCATTTTGAATTCCGGACCTTGTTTTGAAATTTGTATATTTTTACCTTGCAACCAATTTGTTGCTTAATAAAAAACATTTTTACTCTATTTATTTCGAATGTTTTTGTATCAACTATGGACAACTTGCCAAATCAATGTTTGGACAACACTGTGAAAAATTTTCAAGCAACATCTTGCAACTTTCCACAAAAATTGAAAAATGATATATTGAATTCATCGCACGCTGACACAATTTGTCAAGCTTACATGACTTATCAGCGAATTTTCGTATGTTGAGATAGCTTGATTTCCATCGGCGGCGTATTTCGAAGGTTAGTCAGCGCATTCTTTATGGTTTTCCAAATCGATTATTTATTCAATGATAGTCAAATTGGTTATATATGTAGTATGTAGCAATATGGTAGATGTTTTACATGACCATTGGTGCCTGACTCTTTTGAACCGCCTTTTTTGCACCAAAATATATATATTCTCTCCAACTAAAAAATTTATAACTTAATTTGACTGCTGCAAATTATCATTGGACTATCATAACATAAGTTAAAAATATTTGTCATTAATTCCATGATGTCACACACACACACACACACACACACACACACAAATTATGAATGAAGACTTGCATATATAAACATATATATATACTTATCTATATAAGGCGCTAATTATTTCTATATATTATTATATATACTTAAATGGTCCAAGTGAGGGAGTATATGCTAATATATGAATATGCTCTTTATATTTTATTTCAGAAGGTATATTTCTTGCAGCATGCCCGATTCATCATTATGATTGTTGGCGCGGTATTCTTTACGGTACTGCGAGTACCACTGTGAATACTTTGTTCTCAGACGAGACATGAAACTAGTATGTAGTACCGATGTGGTTGATGACACGAGAGTTCGCAAGAAAAAGCGGCATACATATCTCATAAGACGATGTGGTAGTTAATAGGTTCGGATATTATTGATTATTTGCTATATACTTTTGAAAATTTGCAAAGTAAAGTAATTGAACTTGAATGCATTGTTGTTCCCACTTAAGCATAGTTTGATCAATACCTTCAACCTGTAATATTCAAAGTTTTATCAGAGATGAAGACTATGATAATGTTTTAATATATCAGGTCTAACTGACTGTTGATATGGATTCCGAGCTACTTAAGCAATAAGCACCACACATAGCTTCAACTGTATATCGTCGATAATGTGCTATCCCCAGTTAGTACGATTTACGGGTACGTAAAATAAATTTATGTAGCGTTATGATGTTGCATGGTACATTGTTGGTGAAAGCTGTCATACGGCAAATGTGTCAACTCTTCATGCAACTGATCGTGGTGTACTGCTTCAGTCATGTTTGTTAGTATGACCAAAGATTATAGAACAACAAGATTGGCGACTCGCCGCATTGCCTATGGCACTTCCGTTATGCAAGCGATTGGTGCGCCACCATGCGGTTGGCGTTCACATTAAGCCGGCCCGCTGTGGCTAGAGTGACGGGTTGTGCAATTTGACGAAAGAACGTAGCTAATAAACTTCTAAAGTTAGATTCAATTGATGCGAACTTAGTGCTTGATATTTGTACTTTTCACACAGGAACAATACATACATGGAATAAAATTAGGTGGGAATTTTACCATAAAGTAATAAAGCAAAACAACAAAACCGAAACCATCCATCGATGTCTCGATCCCTTGTTGTATACCGTATGTTGACCATCTTTTAAAATAGTAAGCGTCAGCTGTCTCGTTTTCGGTGAATATATTTCCCCCCGCATTACAGTCTATTGTATCTGATATATCGTCTCAAATCGAGTCATGTACCTGTAACATACACCGATAAAATCAATCGAAGGGAGAACCATGCGATTTTAATGTGTTTATATTGAGACATCAGTTCTACGACGGATAATGCTTTTACCATTGCCGCTGTAGTATAGTTAGGTTGTTACCATTCTTTCACTGTTCAGAACGGATCGCGTCATATTCGTTATCTGCTCAGCAACTTTATAGAATTAATGTTTGATTAAGTTTTCCCCGTATATAAATTGATCTTTGTCCTACAAAGACAAATAGCATTTCCATCATATCTTACATGGGCACTATTTGATTTGGCATTCACTGATGATTTTAAGCCAACCAAATGGTCTCTGTTTAAGGTATCTAATCAGGTAAAGCATCCATAACATGCTTTTATCACGAGTTGTTTGCATGCGTTTGATAATTGTTTATCGACGAATGTAGGGTGGCTATATGATAATGTATAACGTCACATTATAGATGTGGTTGCTTATGATTCTACGTACGGTGTGTTGTTCTCCACGTACGGTGTTCTATTCTGCATGCTTTATATGACCTTATTACTATTCGGTTATGAACGGTATGCATTGAAAAACATTCTCTTCAGCCTATTTAGCTCTATAGTGGTAGACACCATTAAGGTTATCGAAACTGCCATCTGATGAAATACACAATGCCGCTTAACCATTTGTGTATAATTGAAATGCAGGGATTGGTACAAGCTAAAGACTGTTAGAGCGAATGGATGGATATTTTGCGATTGTTCACTCGATTAGCTACTATCTTAATGTTTCCTAGATAATTGGACACCTTTGCTACCTCATTGACATTTGTTACCATGCTGTTTGAGGCTAAACAGCCTTCCAATTCACAACAACGAAGCATTAAGGATTTTGGTATTTACACAATCGGCATCTCAGCAAAAGGGCCCGGACAAAATAGCATTGTTGTAACGTATTGATGACGGTATGCCTATCCAGAAACCAAATTGAGGTACTGAAACCAAACATGCTGGGCGAAACACAGATTAATCTTCATTAATCAAACTTCCCGCACTACTAATCAGTATTTTTCCTCTAGACATATCAAAAACTATTATCAATGAAGCAGCCTGTCAACCCGTTCAACGGGCAATCTACGACTCTCGCTTCAGAAAACATCCATTTCTTCTGGATAAAAGCATCAATCATGATATCTGCGTCACGCAGTCCATCTTCATGATATTAACCCTATAACTAGCCAATCAACCTACGAACGGACGTTCGTGGTTGGAAACGGGGCTGCAAAGTACTCTTATGTCCCAATGTTTTCAAACTTAAAATCGCTCTTCGTGACAGGAAGTTAATGGCGACCATGATTGGCATAATGTGTCTGCGCATCAGCAGTGCTTGTGGGGATATTGTGTTAAGTTGCACAAGAAACTGGCTGGCGCGTGGCCATAGACAATAAGACACCAACTAGACCATGTTACATCATGACAAAATGTATGCTCTCAAAATTAAAATATTTCTGTTCGTTCTTTTTAATATAATAAGTTAGAAGCAATGATAGAGAAGGACGCGTTTAAGAGAGAGTCACGTTCATGACAAGAGACCTTCGTCGTGTTGATACACATTGCATTGAATTTGGTGACAGTGCACTCTTGAACAGCAGGCCACACGAGAAACGCAACTTATTGGCATAGTACGGCGGCAATAGCATGCCCCGACCTTTCCTGCATGGCGCTGCATCACACTACCTAGTCAGTCATATACCTTGCGATCCCTCATTGATCATTAGCAGTCGGACGAATGGTCATGACGAAGAGGCTGTTTCAGCTGCTTACAGTTTCTATACCGTGCTGTTCTCGGAACGGCGCAATGTATCGTCAACAAAGTGCGAGACAATCCTAAATATGAAACTGATAACCAAGCTTATCGTCACCATAGAACCAATGCTGAAAGTCACGGACATATTATCAAGATCACGTGAAATGATCGTGCTGTTAAACATTGCGATTTGTGGTTTATGGCATAATATATAAGATAAATGCATAGGTTTCTTATTATTTATTTCAAACAATGAGAGCTTCGCCTGACAAAGTGCTTCCATGAAAGTAACGATAGTTGTTGGATTTATCTCTTAACACAGAAACTCAGTACCAAGTAGGCATTGTCACCCAATCATTCACCTTACCAAACGTCATCTTTTGCTCGGCTGTCGGCAGGCGTTTAAGGGCACCTACATTCCCATACCTGTTGTATTGTACCCCGCTTATCACTTAAAAACTAACCACAGGAACGGGGTAGGCTCTGTTACCAGGCGAGAAAAAGGGCTGGAGTTAAATGAATTTGTATCGCGCATATTCCTTTTTTCTAACAATCACAGATATTGGAGTGGTTTTAATATACGACCAGGGCAAAGGAACACAAGACACGACCATCAATCAACAGTAATCCGAGCACATGACCAGAGTGTATTCGCTGTACAATACGGCCGAATAATATATGATGAGCATTCACCTTAAGGCTATCACAAACAGCGACGTGTTAGTACTGCAGAGCCCTAATTCTGCTGTCCTTACCTATTTTAATACCATGACATATTTGATCCAGGATGTTGATTATATATGCAGACAGGATTCATTCTAATGAATTATTGTGATGGGAAGTATTGAGAGTTAGTTATGGATTGAAACGAGTGGCGATTCCTGCTTGGTACGAAGTGTCTGTGTGAGATATTAAAGGCTTATCACAAATCATACTAGTTTAACTTATGGCTTCAAGTGGTTTGTTCAGTGAGTTTAATGCTATCCTTTACTATGATATTTGCCGTAGTGCATTTGTGATGCTTGGTATGCTATAGATTCTGGAACATGTGTTAATAACCTTCATTCTTCTAGTTGCAAAGTCCCATGAGTTTTTTAAATCTTTACCTACATGGAAATCATATCATGACAAACGGAATTGCTTTGTCTGTATCGAAGGTAGATGTTTGATTTGCCAAGGTTTATACCGTCACTCCAAGCAATCAAATAATTAAGTTAGGTCAACGACCCTCATAAATAGATTTTTTTTCGATAAATGGTATTTGGAGCTGTGAATTGATAATAGTTATTGCAGGCAATAAGATTTTTTCTTCAAAACATCATTGGTAGGAACCCACTGCCTTGAATGACGGCGTGCGTTATACATCTGGTACGATTTGTTAACGATACAGGTTGTAATTCTTCCTTTTAATTTTTATTCAATGGTGGAGTGGGCACCCACGCATTGCGTTTAGGTGCCACATGATGCCGTGATTGCATTGGACGTCGTCATCGGTTATAACAGACCCCCTAAGCCTTTCATTTCTCCGCAAATTGAACTGCAGCCTGTTGAGTTATTTTCCGGTGAGAGTATTTCCTGCACGCGTATATCTCATACATGTGCTACAGGGTAATGAATTGGATGCAAGGTGCGATCAGAGTAAATTGTCGGCGAAGATATGTAATCATAGGCTTGTCTGTGAATGATGGCTTTTATTGGTGACATGCTGATACATCAGAAGCCATTTATTCTGAATCTAATAGGCAATTATCTGACTAGCGGGGGGTATAGCAAAGCTTGTCACAGCAGTAACGGATTGCTTCCAGGTGCCACGTTGCGATTAATTATGGCCCATCAGTGCGCGATCGTATAAAATACATAATTATACAGATATTGATTACAATGTTTTGCATAACACTGCAAGTGTGATTTTAATAAAGTATGCCCAGTATCATGTACGTATTATACATCATGGTTGCAATATCTGGATTTGGATTTGGTGAAGAAAGAAGCACTAAGTCAATTACAAACCAGATCGGACCAGTTAAGAAATGAACTGACTGCTATCGTTGCTTGCCATTAGAAACACCTTACTCAACCTCAACGGAATGGTTTATAAATTCCAATGGACGCATCATAGTTACCACAGTAAGCTTTTTATATAGTGTGTGCTTGAACCAATTTGGTAGTGGTCTAAGATATGTGCTGTACATAGTCCAAAAATGTCAATATGATATTGACAACGAGATTTATATATGCGTAATCCTTTGTAGGCGGATATTGGAGTCGCATTTTTCCGTCTCGATAATCCAGCCGTTGAGAGTTAAGGTAGGTGTTGCTTACATACATTCGAATTAAACGCCTTTAGTTAGCCTGACACAATGTGCTTGATATATCTATAGTAAGTATGGCACTTTCACGTCGCTCATGGGACAAAATATAAACGTATTAATCTCCCTAAATCCTGGAATCATTATTAAGTCGGCATGTGTACTTATTGGTTGATACAAATCAAATGATGCACTTCCGCTCAATGGATGAAGTTACAGAAACTGCAGATAAAACATTCATTCCATTGACGCATTCATCACTGAGCTGCAGCCGAACATGAGGGGCTTTGCAGCAGCGTACCACAGCTGAGTTGCATTGACAAGACTGTGAAGAGAATCAGCATAAACCTCGATAATTCCTTGCAAGGGAATGTTCTATACGTTAATTTAGTTCGCGTATATGCTTTTAGCAGCTCCAATGCACTTATTATATATTTCAATTATGTGAGAGAGTGCTCAGCGCTAACATGCTGCATAAATGTCTGCGCCTAATGCAGACTGACATTCAGTATTGACGTTGCCGAAGCATTCTTGCTTTAGTCATGTTCAGCTATATTCGATAATCAGTAAAATAGCGTAACAGAATTTATTATCTCTACTGCTTCAACATGGTTATTTGTTAACCTATCTGCTAATACCTGCATAACTGCTCATCATAATAAACATAATAAACATAGTAATATGTTGCACAATGCGATGAATGCGTCACAGCACGTTATGATTTTGCCGCGGACAGCTTGTCTTTTACATCGCGCTTTGTGGAAAGTAGGCGACCTGAATGTTGATGCTAGGGCTATATTAAATCAAACTAAAGACAATTTCAATCTTTGATATTGATAGATTTATGATACAATAATCCCAGAGTAAACGGTTGAAATTGATACATAAACTCCCGTGTATTTCATGTGTATTTAACTGTTTATTCGCGTCATCGTATTTCACGTTCATTTAGGAATGTTTCCCTAAAATTGCTTGATATGACCTCTATTCACATATTTTAATTCGCGTAGACCACCAATCTAGAAGCATACACACTTATATCATGAACAGCGAAGTGAAGATTATGTTTCGCGTAATGCATGTAAATTATACAGCCTTAATATTCGTTGCATCGCATCGTCTCATTTTTAATATAGTTTTCCAAACAGATCTATTATGACCGCAGTTAAGGCAATATTTTCCAACCGGCACTGCACTTGTAAAATACATACGTTGACAAATTAAAATTACCAGTAAGTAAGTATTGTTGCTTCCATATTAAGTACACCACATAACCTTTTCGTTGCCAAAAACGCACTTCTTTGTCGCTGAATTATTTCTGACTTACTTGCTTTGTAAGCGGCTCGAGTCTTCTCTGCAGCGCCTATATTCTTTGGTAATACGATGTCATACGTGAATAATAAAGGCACAACATGGATCATATGTCTAGAGTGAAACATGTAATCCTCTATCTGAAGTCAATCATAAACAAAACTACCAGTCATGCGATATATAATGCATAAGGGTGGTTCTGTGAGGAAAAAATCCCACCTGTGTCTCTGATACACTAACTGGTGTTTGGTAACCTGTGATGAATATACCACAAGTAAAAAACCCAGGCGAACAGGTGCTGTCTCTGTCAGCGAATGATTTGTTCAGTCAAATTTTGAATTTTCCGTGTTTTCCGTCACAAGCGAGTAGCTCGCAACAGGTGCCACATGATGTACAATGCCATATGTACTAGCAATGGAACATCAACTGAATAAGTAAGGGATACGGAATCTAATACTCTTCTTTATCTGTCTGGTAGAAGAATCTGACTAAATAATAGATGGGTAAACTTAAAGTGCAATATGCTCTACATGTAAAATATATCAATACAGTTTGTTATATACAAGAACCAGCAGCAACATATTGGTGCAATAGCAAGCAGAGGACAACGACTATTAGCCATGTAATATAATTCATGAAACATATCCTGCATAAGGTGTTTAATATGCCTTTGGAAAATAATTGAGGTTTTATTTGTCATCCCTGGAATAAGAGGACTGCCTCAGCTGCAACAATTGCTAGCGTTTTAGTCCAGCTTGAGTTTTATATAGACATAGAAGACAGCACCTAATGTAAGTTAATGTATTTTACTCTGTACAGAAGTAGAGTATTTACAGCACAGATTCGGGGTCGTACAACAAGCACGAAGACAGGGGCACTGTGAGTTTTGATGAACGTAATATTTGATTGGATTGGATCAAAAATAGGATACAAATACTAACTATTAGTGCAGATACTCTCCCAGTGCCTTTGTTGATTTTCACGTTAACATTTCTGGCCATCAGCACACATAGTAATATCATTCAAATGTCAATCATCTATTTGGTTTACTATGCCCTCGCCAAAACCGATGTACGATTTGTCGTGCTTCCATGACATAGAGCAAAGCGAGTGAGCTACGGATCTCACGATACAGCAGCAATGGCTATTTATTTTTCAATCGCTTCTTTGAAGACTAACGCTGTCTTGTTCACAAACTCAAGCTAGTTAAGTTATCAAACTATCATTTCAACACGTCAACAGCCAAATCCGCTCTCTGAAGATGGGAAACCAACTAATATATTCACTGGTGTTATCATCACATCCTATGTACTAAACCTTCATTTCAGGTTACTTTGCAAATGCAGTATCGTTGTATTTGTGATGCACAGCATCACAACTTAGTACTGTATTTACAAGGGTAGAATCAACAGTGGATTACAGACGTAGTGCTGCCTCAAAGTATTTAAGCAAACTCCTGACTTACAATACAGTGCAAAATACATTAAACACTGTAAGCAATTAGGCTGTTAGGCCATTTTGTCGATGTCAAGAGACATTTGTTTACACCGAAAATCGCTTTGGACTCGGCACAGAATTAATGTTATGGTTCCAGGTATGCAATCAAAATATTATAATATCTTTGTGTTCCAGGAATTGATATACAATTGTGGCACATTGAATCATCCCACACCATATTCATTAATCATGTGATCTTCTTCTGATTCAGAGGCCCACTAAGAATCGGTAATGAATTGCCACTTGCGTTAATGAATACCTTGCTAGAATGTATTACGCGACTTGTGTATCAATTCTGCGTAATTCTATGGAAGGAAACCACCAAAACACCAAATATTACTACAGCGAGCTTTGTCTTTCCACTCAAATGCCCTATTCCCTGTCAGACTTGCGATAAGTCTTTGATTAACTGGTGTACCTCCTCTATAAGGATTATTTCCATTCACAGGCGGTGTTGCTTGCCAAACCCATCCCTGAAATATCCATCCAATAAGAATATCCAGCGTTATGCAAGAGCAGTCACAAACTGATCAATTATTGAAAATGTGACTTTACATTATAGACGCTTTAAGAACATGTTGTTATGGGATCCACATATTTATTCTCAGACATCTTCAGCGTCGATAACGAGCAGCAGCAGTTTATTGCAATATACATCTATCTGGACGATTGTGCAGTATCATATTGTAAACGTCTGCATCATGCTGAAACATATGGAAGTAATCATAGTATCTAAAGACTTACACTGTAATCACCTTTGGTCGGGAATACGGGTTTTACGAACGTCTGAGGTTGCTTTGCAGTCCCTGAGAATATGTATAAAGACTTATAACATGTACTCAATAGGCTTGCTTGCCACTGACACAAACGAAATTAACGCGTTTTCGCATTTTAATGAAAGTAGTTCGACTTGCATTACGCACACTGGTCTTGTACGACTGCGAGTATTATTTATTAGGATCAGATTTAGGTTGTAACGACAATGCCGCAAGGTTCCATTAAGCAGTCCCAGTTATACGATTGTATAATGAAATTGCAAGACACATAATACCTGCAAGCAGGTAGGTCCTATGTGCATCTCCAGAGACCTTATGTTGGCGGGTAAAAGCTAGTCCAATGTCTTGGTTTTTTGTGTGCACTTAAGGTCATGCACGTCACAGAAGTGAGCACAATGTAATTATTTGTCAAGTAATAAGTAATAACCCCGGAACAAATAGATCGAGATGCTCATTTAATCAGCGCGGTCAGTTTATGTTCCCTGATAGCCTCTGTCAATGTAACGTCAGTTAAGTTGGAGTTACGCGCTGCTTCGTACGTGAGACCTTGTCTTGAAAGTTAATTACGAAACAATTGACGAACATATAAACGTTATGGAAACAGATATAGCTAACACAGATATCAAATTTGACGAATGTACTGAATATAGCTTCAATAAAATGCATTCTTTTTCAGCCGAAAACCATTTAGTCATGATTATACGTTTAAAGATAGAAGCATAATCATGCACAGCAGTGATAATCTGATTTAATTATATATAAAATGTAACGGCATCAAATTGATGCGAGCCTTAAAGTGCCCTGCAGTGATCCACCTCTATCTCCCTAACCATAATCCTGTTTCATTTGTACTGGCCTTCGGCCAATAGGCGTTGGCATGTTGATATGGATGTGTTTGTTATATTAATGATATTTCATCTAGATATTGATCAAATTGAACCTTACGAATTGATCGCAAGCTAAATGTATCTAACTGTGATGTCGATATCAGAGACTACCGTCAGACTGATTGATATGTCTATGGAAGACAAGCTTTCAATAAGCAAGCAATCGACGAGCTGAAATGTTTCTAGCAATCTCCTACCAATTTTAGGAAATAACTGCAATATTCAATTTATCCAACATCGACCGCCGATTTTCTTTTACCTGCCTGTGCCAATTCGACAAATCACAATGAAATATGCATATTCTCACTAAATACAAAGTCGTCCACTCAAGCTACATTTCGTGATCAATTATTGCCATATTAATCCACCCAAGCTCATAATGGCTAGGCATACAATATTAATAATGGGGACTTCAAAGCCAATCTGTAGTGATTCAATAGGTAAATTAATCGTCTCGTATGTGAGATATACAGCTGTTCGGGTTATTTAGTTCCATTTTATTACATCCCTCAGCCTGTTATTGAGTGCCAAATGATGTGCTCGTTGTTGGGTGCGTCTTGTTATTACCATTGACAGTAATATTAATACCAGCAGGTAAAGCAGTCATTGTTTAAGCCGATTATACTCATGGAAACGCTGTCACTTATCAAGGACGTGGCTGACTTATATCGTAAAATTATTGGATTACATTTTGCAGATCCACGAAGATGACCACTTTGCACAAATATGACACGTCACTGTGCAATGCACTTGTCTCTGCTCTTCGTCTATCAAAGTCGAATAAAAACTTGATAGTTCTAGTTCTAGGCTCGAAGTGTGAAAACACGATCGCCAGATAACTTTGTGCAACATGTATTTATATGCAATTGTGTCGGATTGAAACATCCCACACAACGTGAATCTATCACACAATCTTCTTCTGGCCCATCCTGCCAATGAGCAGTTAGTCTTTATAAATAAATTCGTTACTTAAAAATCCTTTCCCGCATGTATTACACGACTTGTGTATCACTTCCTCGTATTTCTATGGTAAGTAACTTCTCCAACAACACCATACCACGAGTTGCGGTACCCATGTACTTGATGGTCTTGGCAACCTTCCGGTAATCCCGCTGATTTACCTCAGCACTCGTCTAATACACAATACATGTCATCACGGCGAGATAATTGTGCACATTGATAACAATACGATATCTATCTTGAGGAAAGCCACCTCCTTTGGCATAAATATGAACTTAGTTGCCATCGGTTGAGTGACAATGTAATTGGTCAGGTTATTACTAGTGATACCAACAATCTTCAATATGCTAAAAAGGGAGTAATGCGTTCGCATTATTTCAATCCACAGGCGGTGCCGTGTACAAGCACCCCCTTGCTATCCTGATAACACGAGAAAATCGAACAGGTACGTCCAATGAACAGTCATTGAACCATCCGCATTGATTAAGAAGTAAGGCGTGTCAGATCTGTTTTGGAATCAGCGGGCATTCAAACGATTTAGCGTTCAATACAGAACAATATAACGGCTTCGAATTAAGTGTCCTGAAATGATCCCCCTTAACAATGTCAAAAGGATGACAGCTGTCCGTTACGTCCAAAGCGTACAGCCACAAGGGAATCGACAAGGACAATGACAGACAGATCTAAGCGGTCAGCAGGAGAAATATCAATCCACTACATGGATGAGTCCGTCATATTCGCGTTTCGGAAGCATACTTCAGAATAGACTTCACTCGTATCAGCGATGATACCAGTTCCTGGAGCTTTTAACCGTTGCGCCTGAATCAATGTTTACTGACAAGTGGTCTTAACTAGTATTCGTCCGAACAAGTTGCTTCCACGATAATCAGTTTGCTTACAATAAATCAAAACAAATACTAATTTTGTAATAAACATGAATATGTTCTAACTATGAACGAAAGTCACGAGTTGCTGCTATAAAAGTGAATCAATGTTGTACTTAGTCGAAGTGTATGGTGTATTAGCGATAGCCAGAAAGACCTCGTCGATTCCAAAACAAAAATCTGCTTTAGTCATCATTGGTAAGGCAAAAATATCGATGTACATTATGGTTGTGGATGACACTTTGTTGTCATTGAACAAACATGGTCGACGCGTTTTCGCATTGTTATCAAAGGTAATTCCGATGCAACGAAGTAAGACATCTGTGTTTGCAATCTTCGGCATTCAAGTGATTCAGCGTTTAATATAGAACAATATAACAACATCAAATCCATTTAGTGTCCAAAAGTGATACCCTTGTCAAAGATAGCCTATCAAAAGGATGACAACTGTTTGTAAGGTTTACGAGAGATAGCGTGCAAACTGTTTGTGACAACGTTTGCAGATATCAATCTTATAAGCAGTTATAGCGTAACATATCGCCATCAAAGTAATGGCCACACCTAATCTACCGAACAACAACAAAACCGCAACGCGCACGTCACCTATGTCGAGCAACGCCCTATTATTGCTGTCACAGGGGTCTTTATGTTTATTGAAGCCTTCCACGAGTAGGCGAAACAAATCAATGTAGGCCAGCCGAAATGTCGCTTGATCCCGCAGATGTTGTTTTGTTTCATAAACGCAAATTCTTTGTTTCAACGATTCAGAATCATAACATTCATGGTATAACAACGTTTCAATTTGTACGTCTTGGGGTGAAAAGGTTGAAGCTGAAATGGTAAATGAAGCTTGATAACTACCTTAGTTAGACGTACGACATCGATAACGAGCTTAAAGTATTTAGGGCGCCGATTATCGCTCATTTGATGAATTTTTCGAACATGTGCATTTGGCAACCCATCCATTTCAACCAAAAAGTGTGGATGACTCAATGAAAGAGATACGGTGCGAACAGCAATTAGTTTCAAAGGAATCACGGCTGCATGTGTTCGGTCGCTTATATTTCTTCCTATTGCTTAAGAACCATCCATGTTATGTAAACATCTAACATATAAATTTAGCGCACAACTTGAACATCAAGTAGCAGCAGCTGTGAGTAAACACTTCCGGTGGCAGCTCGTAACGCCATACGAATGCTCAGTGAGGTATTCTTCCCGCAAAGACATGAAGTAATGACCGTAAGTTGAGGAAAGTAATTGCAATCTGGTGTATGCCAATGTAACCTGAAAAGACAGCACAAAAAGTTTAAATATATGATGGTAAACAGCTTTTGTGTAGATACATAAATATATCAATGGTATAATATTCAACGCAAATTTAAAGATTATGCTCCCAGAACGAGCTGGTTAACAATGCCACATAGATCGTATTTTTGTTATTATCAAATGGCAGGATTCGAGTAGTGCATACATACTTTAAGAATGGCAATATATTGACACTGTTTCAGTGTTAATGAGGTGTTTGCACGCACGCAGCTTTTCAACAGCTAATCTTGCTATCAATACATTACACTTTGTGTTTTGTCATTAAAACATTAACGTACTTAGTCCCGATCAACTAGCCATGTTGTTAACATTAATAGAGAAACGTCTTATCACATCATACATACTTTACATGTTTGCCTCCAAAACAAACTTCTTTGCGTCTCTCCAAGAACCGATGTTTGTTTCGATAAACGCAAATGTAATCTCGGTCATCTTTAGTATTCACCTACTGTTGCCAATAATTTGCTCAGCCATTTCGCCAATTGAACTATATTGGGTGTAGCTTGATGCTACATAATCAGCGCGTTGGCCTTTATGAAAACATACTTGTCTGCCGATATATTCAAGCACGGCGTTTGTAAGGCCAAGCTGCATGCATGCTTCCTTTTGTATATACCAAAGTCACTAATAACAAGCGACATGGACATTCTAGCTAATTGAACAGGACAGACTGTAGCTGATGTTAAGCTCAATCACTATATACTGCATAAGTACACATGTATTATATAATGGAGCAGCATAGAGGCCTCTGAGACCATGTATTGCAAAACGAAACGTATTCTTCTGCAATACGCTTTTTAAAAGCTAATCGTATCTGATGCACCGACCGATCCTTAATAGATTTATGCTAGGAAGCCAACAGCCAAAATATTCCATCCTTCAGAGCGGAAATACTACGTGGGTAGTGTATAGCAGCGTGTCAAAAAGTGAAGTTCCTCTACATCAACATTGTCAAGTGTCTACGCCATTTCAGCTCAGAACATCTAAGTTGTCAATGCCACAGAGCCAAACGCCAAACGGATTACACTGATATGTACCTTAATTGTCATTCACGTCTTGAAGTGAGTGATACTGTAGATATATATACACGAATATATATATATATATATATATATATATATATATATATATATATATATATATATATATATATATATATATATATATATATATATATATATATATATATATATATATATATATATATATATATATATATATATATATATATATATATATATATATATATAAATATATATGTATATATATACATATGTGCTCGAATCAATAAGGATAAGTGTATATTGAAAATAGGTGGCTATTGCCAAGTAAGTATATATCTCTGAACACAGATATAGGACGGAGTGTGAAGTCCCTTTAGCTAATCAAAAACCACTGTTTGCAAGAGATGCTGTATTCTCCACCACTTTTGACATCATCATGGTCATCTGATTGGATGAAGTCAAATGATATTCGACTAAAGGCCTATTTCGTGTGCATAGCTCGAATTTGTTAAGTTTTACATCCATGAGAGGCTATATAAATACATCTATGGAACGGGCTCACGTGGTCGTTTACCAGCCCGATAAAGCAAGTCAATTGTGGCAAGCTGTCTTAGCGTTGCTAAGGGGAGAGTTGAGAAGATTTCAGTGATATCCCCAATCAGTTGTTTTGTGGAAGTATTCCAATGTCGGGAGAATCATCGACCGGTGATATTCCAGTAGTAACTGAGCTACATTAATTTGAACGACATGCCCTCAGAACTATGATTATTCCTCAATTGCATGCATGGCATTATTCGAATTGCTGATGCGATACAGATTAACAGTCGCTGCTGTAATATATGTAGTCATAGACAAAGCAGCATGATCATTAACATGGTAATTCTATTCTTCTTCGAATTCATGGCTTCAGCTGTGTTAAACGCATTAAGATGATTTGAGTGGATTAACAACGCGTAGATTTCACACTGATACCTAATATTCACAACATCGTCGTTCTGATAAAGTAATGGTGATGGCATTAAAGGTGTTTCACCATCCTTTGTATTCGCTCATTAAGTTGTTCGCTACTTCGACACTGCACCAGTCCTCGTATTTAAGTGCTTGACAGTGCTTGAGCAATAAGAAAAATAACTGCTGACAAGTAAGTAACGCAGCCACCGTTACAATGTTACGTCAAGCGTCTTGCGTATAAAATCCTACGCAAAATGTGCAATCGTATCGACTCTTAACTGTATAGATCAAGCATTTTAACACTTCTTTATTTTTGCTACTCAAGGGCTGTGGGATAACATGATAAGCATCATAAGACTAAGAGGTAACAGTGCTATGTCATTGAATCTAATTCTATCATCAGGAGTAAGAGTATGATCAATTGACCCGGTAAAAATGGCTCAGTTAGCTTGCGCATTTAAAAGACCAATATAGTAATAGCGCTGTCTGCTTAGGCCTCCCCATAAGTATATGGCACATATAAAGACCGAGACTTAATCATGACAGCCAGTCCCGATTGAGTTGTAGTTCCACTGTTCGCCGACCATCTATGTGTAGCTTTAGTCACAGTGAATTAAAGAGAGAAAACACGATTATCGCTCGAGCAGCCATCAAAAGATAGTTATTATTATTGATTATCCCATCACGTTTGTATCGTGCATTTAAACGATTACTGTTGCACATTTAAGATGGGTAGAAACATCATATTTGACCTTCGCACTGACGGTATAATCTGTATCCATTGTACTGGCCCCTGATTTCAATACAGGGAACAGTGATGTCTTGATCTATTATATCAGATAATCTTGACATTTGGCTTGTTAGACCTCTCCCCGATTCAGTGATTGGTATGCTAGTGATGGATTAGGGAGTGCTAGGTAGTCGTACTATTTCGTCATCTTGCTGTAGCATCACTGCTGCTCATGTGATGCTCTGCAATTAAATACCTGCCGAAATAAGATGTAGAATGCGGGACCTTATAACAGCCTACATATCTATCGTTCACCCTCATTGTCTGCTTAACGGTCCAAGTTTGCCCCCCTAACTGGAATCAGTATGATGGCGGGAAAAAAACGTAGCGGTATCTATTTCGGCTGGGCAAAAATTGACATATAAATGCTATTGCGATTACCTATAGAATGTCATACCTCTAAATCGTTTACGTTTGATGGATTGCAAAAAGTCACTGCTAAGTAATAAGAGTAATAAGTCTTAACTCTTGGCATCAGGTACCGATGATTTCTGTATCGAGTCTGGTGTCTGTCAAAACAAAATCTTTATCGTACAGAACATTCCAACAAATGTATTTGGCTAAAGACCGAACGGAAATGTCAGTTATTATTTCCATCACGCGATATATAGTGTCATGAGCTTTTTGGAGATCGTTTTAAAAGTTATAAAGAATTTTTGCGACCATGCTATTAATGTGATCCCGAGGAATCCTGTCATTTAACTGTATCTGTTGTCCCATTGGTTATTACTAGGCAAGTGTATACCACACAGTCTGAGATCCTAGTTTGTCTGCTGAGCACACAATCAAAGGGAAATTGGTAATCCGTTACTTTAGGCAATAGCAATATAAATTTGACATCGTTTTCCAATATCAGTTGGTAAACTACAACTCAATGTAATGAGTGCTTCAATGTTACCCATAGGTGCGCTTTCTCCTGTCTACTGATGATTGCGTCGATAATGTTCCGTTTGCATAGAAACTTTATAAACTATTCACTACAAAGATCTGTTGGGTAGCGGTTAAAATTTGAAACATAACATATAGGCGTAATGAACCCCCAACCGCAAGCCCACTAGCTAGCAAGTCACCATGAAGGCTTTCCTTTGCAGTGTCACCCGATGAAATTACTAACAATCAACTGCAGATGACGTAAAATCATGCTTAGAAGGTTGAATGCCACGTCATATAATGGAGTTGACAGTAATATAACATGTGTATTGCGCAAATCGCTCATGCATCTGCCTTAGATGAGTGTTGCTCTTATGACAACTTATCGCAACTGCCAAACGAACGAGCCAACGTGGCACAACAGCCAGACTCATGTGCGGAGAAATAACATTTGTATTGACCAAAAACTATACTCATGTTACGTACGTGGCGCTAGTTGCAAGGTTAAATGACTACGCACCACAGCAACATAATATCCTTTTCAGATGGACGGGTCATCATATAGCAAAGATCTGCACGTTGCTGCGGTCTTGGCCTCCGCCCCCAGTATTATCTAAACCACAGACATAGCAACAACGCAGAGTTAATATATTAGACAGTACTCTAGCGGTAGACATTTTGCAAATAGCTTGGGCGGATAGCAGTGAATGGTCGGAGAGTTGGACAACATGAACCAATTGATTGCGCTTGGCGTTTACAACTAAGATTGTGTATGAATTTGTCGTTCTCTGGTCTTCATCTTGTAAACTGCCGCGGCTATTGTCGACATATATTATTGGATGCTATGCCCGTTGCCTAGATTGGGCTGATTTAAGACTACGACTATGAGTTCATATCGCCAATAAATTAACATTATTGGAGCCGCCCTGCAGCCAAATATAACCTCATCGCCTACGTACAGCTATAACTTAATTAATGAAATGGCGAGGCATAAACTAAGCCAAAGGCATCGGCAAAACACATTTTGTTTTGATATGGCAACCGCAGTAATGGGATCAATTAAATGCGACCTTATCCGTTGTGAAAACTCAATCATTGTGGACCAGTTTTCCAATATTCATGCTCTTTGGAAGAGGGCTTATTGGAGATATTTGTATTGTTTCATGGACATCGCATATAGCTAATTCCATCACCCAGCACAGTTTCGATCTTCCCCATAATCTGTGACATGAATATGTGGTTTATGCTGCGTCGTTTGGAAGATATGTGAGGAAGTACATTCATGCATAACACGGTGATCGGTTGTCATTAAGTCAGCTTCCGAATATCGAGAAGAACACTGTTGTTCTCGTGCAGCATGTGTTATATGTTCTTAAGATACATATATTTCTGCAGCATAGAATTGACGTCCCTACCGCGTATAGTGTCATGACGAGCTGCAGTGATATTGTCTTTCTTTGGAAATGTCTCTGTACCTTGTCTTGCAATTCCGTACCATCCCAAATAGCAAGAAAACTATGATGATTCTGCCACATAACTCCCGTAGGTATGTCATTATATATTGTGTCACAGCGCATTATACATTCATCCATCTTCCGGATTGCCGGTCTCATTTCACAAAGGCCTCCTCTTCATATTGTATGTCCCTTATGTAACTGCATCTACCAATTTTCTCGAGTATAATTGCTTTGTCCGAGTCGAACAAACTCGCTAACGCAGTCGCACTCTATAACATGATCACAATGATATGTCGTATATTACCTTAGACGGAACCACGAGAGATATTGGCTTGTCTAAACAACAGATTGTTGTGTACATAATAGAAATTACAATTACTTTCGATTACATTTGCCTGAGTCTCGTATATATATATTTGAATGTTTAGAAAGCCAGCCTTATGCATCAAA
>CM067356.1:45817616-45875060 GCA_034190875.2 Urechis unicinctus | reverse complement strand
CGTGCATTTGAATCCTTGGCGGGGCGTTAAGTCACTAGACTACAGTCGGTAGGAACCATGTCATTATTATTATTATCATTATTCGAAAGTCATATAAAAGTAGAACATGGCACATAATTTCCATCCCAGGCAAGTTATGGTATCTATCACACCGGGGTACCCAGTTAACGTAGTACGAAGATATATTTGCTGTAAATCATGCTGTTAGATGATAGAACTATTACCACTTGTCAATTTGCCAAGACATATCGAAACTTACATTTTGAGACAAATCATTCGCAATTCGACTGGGTGGTCAACCATCTGTATCTGTTATTATATGTTATGATAAAATGTATATGATTAACATCTGCTTATAGTGTACGTTAATTATCTGCACACAAGCACGACATGTGGAAGATGTACGTTAACCATCAAAACAAACATTATTGTGAGATAACGGACATCACGTATATTAATCAATTAGATTGGTCACCACACGGTATAATCCGAACTCTCAGTAGTAGTTGTTGCTGCAAGAAGTTCCTCCATCACGCTTATCTCCTGTATTCAAGATGCCTTCACGACTTTAAACACGTTTTTGGTTGAGTTCTTGCACACCTCAAATATTTAATTATACTGAGGTCTTTGAATGGTCTCTCGATTATATGGAATATAGATACTTTTAGTATACAAATGTGCGGATCAACTCTGTATAAAAGAGTTTCACAAACGTAGTGACTTCTAATATTTTTTTAATATTGCGTTGTGTAACACAAATATGATACATTTAACCAACGATGATAGTGAATCACCTAGTCGGCTTATCTTACTCAGGTGTACATTCAACAGCCCCTCGTGATCTCCTGAATATATGGTCGTCATATTACTTGCACCGTCAATAGGTCTGTGGCCGTCTCTTAGTCTAGATAACACTTCTATCATTACCTTGGTATATTCCTTTACAATAATATGCGTTTGTTACTGCCATGAACATCCAGAGAGGCCTGTTGTTTGGTACGTGGTTTTTGAAAGCGCGGTCGTTATACTTACCCATTTTAGCATTCCTAACACACATTGCTTTTTATGACTAGTTATTACTAGATAATTATTTCCATTCTCTCTCCTGAATTTGACTTACAACGCATCAAAAAGTGTTCAACATTGTATTTATGTGCACAGCAGGAAACAAGTGCGTTTGTTTAAAAAGGGTGTCTTGGGTTCTATATTCTTTGTTAAAACGTAGGGCCAGACAGTTCTCCGCATAGTAATTAGACGCTAGGTCGACACTATCCATTGCCAATTTCAGAAAGTCACCGTTCATTGTGTCCTAACTATTGTTATCTTCGTATGATAGGCATTATCAGATATACACTAAGAACGGAATTTGATGTTCATATAATTGAATTGGCCACATTGCCTCGGGTTAGTAACCAGCGCTGTAAACATGTCAAACACAGGCACCAATCACCAAAACAAGGAAATCATCGAGCGAGTGAGGTCATCGGACATTAAGGAGCACCTGATTTTCGTGACCTCATTTGCATGACCTAATAATCGCGCCAAAGTTTGTTTTTCTCCACGGCAACGTCGATATTAAGGCGAATCGCACGTTGATAAAGTACGATCACATTGCAAACACATAAAAAGAAAGACGTTTTGGGTTAGCTTGAGCAAATGAATATGCCCCCTCAGAAATGGCTCGTCTTAGAAAGATCTCGCTGCCACTGATGAGAGTGCGCGATGTCAAATGCCTTCGCCCGGTACAGCAGTTTGCATCGCAGTCATCGGGTTGCGTCTGTTTGGTCTCAGTGCAAATATTTGCTTCAGACACTGTAAAATAACTTCATTTGTAGCTCGAATTAGTTCCTAAAACGTATTGATTAAATCCATCGCATGTATATGTGAACTGACAATTTGTCAAAAACGTCAGTATGGTAAGATTATCTTAAGTCTTTTCGACAAGGATCCACAAGGCGCCCGTATATCGCTCAGTATTTTCTCCTTCTTTTCATTATACATGCGATTGTCGCTTGGAGGTGTTGACTTGAGTGCCTGTGGTGTCAATTAATGCTGTATGTTGTGTGTTGTTAAAGAATTGAGATTTTCCGTGAGTATCAAGACCAAAGTTAACTGAAATAATCTCATAGGCGAGACTGTATCCGTGTTTGTGTATATCAGATCAGTATCGTATAAATACTCAGATACAATCTTCGACAAGCATCGCTCAATGGTAATTTGAAAGCATTTTCTTGCGAGTCATCGCCAGATCCCCGCTCTATTTTGCTGTTGTCAAGGGCAAATCATATCATTACGAAAAGCTGGGCATCGGGTACACAGACATATTAGATCGTGACACTTACGAGAACATACCTCTTTATCTTGAGCAGTAATGTTCAGCAATGTAACATTTGCCGAGTCAAAGCATTTACAGTGATTTTGCATTTGCATTGAGAGCCGGGTCTGCAATACCTTATTCCCATGGGTGTTGGTGAATATCGATCTAGTACAGTGCAATTAAATAAGCAAATGTACCATTACGACATGATTGCATTTTCATGATAGAAGTAGAATGAAAATGCGAAATATAATTGCTTGGCTTCAACCTATATACCGCCAGCGATAAATAATGCAGCTTTCTAATGCACCATGACAAGTCTTGTGTGGGCGATTATCTTAAGAAGAGATATCGAAGCAATCATCTTCCTCAGTGCAAGGTGCCTGCCAGTAAAACCATATAAAATCATAAAAAATCAATTATTATGGTATCGTTACACAAAAAGCCAGCCAAAACCCGGCACGAGCAGAACGCAGTTTGTACAGCGATGACACCTAACGCATGATATTGTTACATACAATAAGCACTTGTGGAATCAAAGACAATTAGCATTGTGCATTATCTGTGAGTTAACTGCTGCCAACTAGCAGCTACTGCCTGGATCATCTCTTGTCAGTTTATGCTTTGTCGCCCTGAATAAAGTTGCATTTTCCACGCTTTTGACCTGCAGAACTTGATCATGATATTTGATCATTGTGTCAGGTTGTTCATTGAGTAGACTAGGTTGAGTGACTTTGGTTATCGCATGATCATCTAACGGTAGATAAGTATTATTGATGTTACGATTATGCCCTACACTAATTTCCCAATGTCATACAATACCATATATATGTATATGTGCTATCCTGATACATATCGCACAGCTTTTTATCTTTATCGTGTTTTCTTATTAGAATCTGACTTATTTTTGGTAAGTATTAGCACATCAGATTATACAGTAAGTTTCGTTTTGTGGGTATACGTGAGTGTGTGTCTGGGGGGGGGGGGGGGGGGGTGGTTCTTTATCATATTGCAGTACAATAGAATAGAAACTAAACAGATAACTCCAACCGCATTATATGATTACACTAATTGTTTGTGCTGCTTACAAACGATTGTCATCACTGACCTGGGTGACACTGCAAAGCTGTAATCCTTAATGAACGTAAATTTGCTCCGTTTCCCTGGACCCCTCCTGCCAGATTGCCTCGCGAGACCCCCGTAGGATAGAGTACCATGAGACACCAGACGGCGAGCAGCACATAGGCAATAAATACAATTGTGCTGACTTTGTCGCGTTGGGTATATTTCTCCTGTGGATTAATTAAAAGTGACAACGCGCTCATGTCAGATTAAATTGGAATCAGAATAAAACAAGCTTTCCAATCACACCAAGGTCCTATCCAATCGCAATGAACATACTTGTTAGTCAGAATAGATGCGAGTGACTACCCGGTTAAACCGAAGCCTTGATGAAGATATGTGCAATATAGACTGTTGTTGATAAGTCTGTACCCACATCTGTTGCAAGCTGCAAATGTATTCTGTAGCAATGTACCGTTTTGTATTTTGTTATTGTGTAAAGCTATTAGATCGTAGATTGTACCACAACAAAAAGTTACAAGCTCGTGCAAACAAATATCTTGCATGGGAATCCATCTTTTTTCAGGTGTAACAGCTCTACGTGTAACCTCTGAATGATAGCATAGCATTGTTCAGAGTGTCGATTTTTCAACTTCAGTACCAAAAATTCATCATACCGTATTCCGTTCATATGCTTGCGATATGAACCATGACTTATGCATACCGCACATACATAAAGGTTTACAAAACGAGGAAATGCTACTTAGTAATGGAAACTATCTGGGTAACACTGTACAAACATGGGCACTAGCACTGTTATTTAAGTAAAACAAATCCGCTGCAGCTGTTTCGCAAAAGTCTGCGATGTTCTACAAATAACATAAATTGGTCATAAATTGCCAGTGAAAAAGGTCCAGCGATGACCATGAGTGCTCTGTTTCTTACAGTCATTTTCAATATATATGAAATTAGCACTGTAGTATTACATGCGAGTGGCGGACCACACAGTCATATCAACCCAATAACATTCCAGTGTCTAAGAGATAAGCCCTGTGGCGAGCGCCACACAATATCGTGTTACATGAAGGTCACTGATATGCATATATCACTAAAACGAGAGATGTGACATCACCACCTCAACCTGGACTTATAACCCCTCTATTTGCAGGGATGGGTGATTTTTACATAACAAGTTAGTTATTTAGATTGAAATGACAGTGCGTATCATATTTGTCGAAATATAGCAGTATATGTTAAGTTACCTCCACAACATCTAATGTGTATTACACACGTCTAGCTGCCTAACATACAGTTGAACACTATGCAAAGGCGCAATTGATTCGGCAATACAGTTGAACACTATGCAAAGGCGCAATTGATTCGGCAATTGGTTGTATTATAGATAGGTAATATTGTTTAGTGAGCAAAAGAATAACGCGAAGCATATCACACAATGTTTGATTAAGTACTTATTATTCTTGGTCATATATAGATATACATATCTTATAGAGATATATATATATAGATATATATATATTTATATATATATATAAAATATATATATATAGAGAGAAATATATATATATATATAAAGAATATATATATATATATATATATATATCTATATATATATGTCTCTATAGATATATATATATATATATATATATATATCTATATATATATCTCTATCTATTTATATATATGTATATTTGTATATATATATATAAATATATATATATATATATATTATATCTATATATATATATATATATATATATCTATATATATATATATATATATATATCTATATTTGTACCATTGCTACCATTTTATTCTTAGTCGCACAGTTTGAACCATATTGTTGATCAAAAAATGAAATCCTGATTATACTCTGTATTTATACAGGTTTACCACTGGAAATATTCGTTTGAGGTTGGATTCACTGAAAGTTGTATTAATTTAAGCAACCATTTTGAATTCCGGACCTTGTTTTGAAATTTGTATATTTTTACCTTGCTTAATTAAAAAACACTTTTTACTCTATTTATTTCGAATATGTTTGTATCAACTATGGACAACTTGCCAAATCAATATTTGGACAACACTGTGAACAATTTTGAAGATCATCTTGCAACTTTGCACAAAAAATTAAAAATATATATTTTCATCGCACGCTGATATGACAATTTATGAAGATCTTGGAATTGCGTATGTTGCGTATGTTGAGATAGCTTGATTTACTTCGGCGGCGATATTTCGAAGGTTAGTCAGCGCATTCTTTATGGTCAAGCCCAAAAAATCGATTATTTATTCAATGATAGTCAAATTGGTTGCATATGTAGTATGCCCAATATGGTTGATGTTTTACATGACCATTGGTGCCTGACTTTTAAAAACGTGCGCCGTTTTTGCACCAAAATATATATATTCTCTCCAACTAAAAAATTTATAACTTAATTTGACTGCTGCAAAATTATCATAACATAAGTTAAAAATGATTTGTCATGCCATGATGTGTCTATGACACACACACACACACACACACACACACACACACACACACACACACACACACACACACACACACACACACACATTTTTTGGCATATGAATTATATTATATGAAGACTTGCAGAAAATATTGCGCAGACTTGTATATAAGGTATATATATATTATATATATATATATATATATATATAAATGGTATATATGATATATATATATATATATATATATGCTTATAGGTTGGAGAGAAGGTATATTTCTTGCAGCATGCCCGATTCATCATTATGATTGTTGGCGCGGTATTGTTTACGGTACTGCGAGTACCACTGCGAATACTTTGTTCTCAGACGAGACATGAAACTAGTATGTAGTACCGATGTGGTTGATGACACGAGAGTTCTCAAGAGAAAGCGGCATACATATCTCATAAGACTATGTGGTAGTTAATAGGTTCGGATGTTATTTATTATTGGCTATATACTTTTGAAAATTGGCAAAGTAAAGTAATTGAACTGCTATTAATATGCTTATTCAGTCAATGCATTGTTGTTCCCACTTAAGCATAGTTTGATCAATACCTTCAACCTGTAATATTCAAAACTTTATCAGAGGTGAAGACTATGAAAATGCTTTAATATATCAGGTCTAACTGACAGTTGATATGGATTCCGAGCTACTATAAGCAATAAGCACCACACATAGCTTCAACTATATATCAACGATAACGTGCCTAAGGCTTGCACTGCCTATCCTCAGTAAGTAGGATTTATGGGTACGTAAAATAAATTTATGTAGCGTATTGATGTTGCATGGTACATTGTTGGTGAAAGCTGTCATACGGCAAATGTGTCAACTCTTCATGCAACTGATCGTAGTGTACCGCCTCACTTTTCTTCTATGACAACATTACTACGACCAGTCATGATGGACTAATAGTCATCAATTATTAATTGTGGAAGGAGTTAATTGGATAACTCTTCACAACAACGTGAATCCAGGTGCGATTATACAAGTCAGAGTAGGTCAACAACCAAAACGTCATAAAGTGCATGCTCCACACTCTTTTGTCAACCTTTTTAGTCAGTTTCCAGCAATTGATGGTAAGCTGCATCGATTCTCCGGTAACATTCTGAGCATCTGATGTTTCATATTTACTCATTGTAAACATCAGTAACAGTTATGTTTAAGACACTAAGACACTTAATACCGGTTGTGTCTGAAATTCCATGCCATGAGTCCTTTGCTGTAGACCCCGTGATTTTTCACGCAACAACTCCGTTATATATATTAGCATCTTATTGTACAGTTTATGATGGTTAATCAATATCGGTGATAAATGGTCAATATTAAACGCTAGCCTTAATATATATGCCCTATTCTGCAATTTCGCCACATATTTTGACCATCAACTATTCAGTCAAAACGTTGGGCATTTGCATCATATCTATTCTGACATTTATTTTCAGGCCCAATGATAAATTACATTACAACAAATCATTTTTAACTAGCGTGTCTCTTCAGGAAATATCATGCGGCCGCTGCATGAACTTTTGAAAATTGTTATGAATTGTGTTGTAGATAATGTAGAACTTGGAATATTGTTTTCAATCCGTTTTGCTTCAATAGGATGTACATCCGGTTGTCATAACAAGTGTGAAAGTGTGTTTTGATTGCGCATTATGACTATTAAACGATACATGGTTTATCATATATGTCACAGGTTCCCTGTGTGTTAAGCCCATTTACGTATGGGAGAGTAATCATACCTGATGTCATTTAATATCTCAAGCTATTAAATAGCATAGTCAAATATAAAATTCCACGACTATGATCCGTATGGCTTCGGTACACATCTTTCGATGTAAGCGCAAAGTAATAAAATTATTATTCTGGTTATCAATATAAACGACCAGAGGACAATACAGATAACGATATGCAGCCTTTGTGTGATGACGCGATCCATATAATGAAATGAATCGGGAAACCGGAATTGCACATAGCACATACGGAGGTTTTGCTATTCAGAAGTCTCATTCGTGAGGCTACTGTGATTTGAGATTAATGCTAAGTATTTATGTTATGCATAGTGTCCTATATGTATACAGAAAACGGTGCACGTTTCTGTTAGTCATGAAAACATAACACATCTACTCCACCGCATCATGCACAGTCACCATGATCAATGACAAGCAAATGATATGTGGATACAGCCTTTTGGTTGAGTTATTTGTAAATAACCATTGCTTTATATGACCTTATTACTATTCGGTGATGAACGGTATGCAATGAAAACATTCTCTCCAGCCTATATAGCTCTATAGTGGTAGACACCATCAAGGTTATCGAAACTGCCATCTGTTGAAATACACAATGCCGCTTAACCATTTGTGTATAATTGAAACGCAGGGATTGTTACAAGCTAAAGACTGTTAGAGCGAAGGGGTGGATATTTTGCGATTGTTCACTCGATTAGCTACTATCTTAATCTTTCTTAGATAATTGGACACCTTTGCTACCTCATTAACATTTGTTACCATGCTGTTTGAGGCTAAACAGCCTTCCAATTCACAACAACGTATCACCGTCGAAGCATTAAGGATTTTGGTATTTACACAATCGGCAATGCAGTAAAAGGGCCCGGACAACATAGCATTATTGTAACGTATTGATGACTGTATGCCTATCCAGAAACCAAATTGAGGTACTGAAACCAAACATGCTGAGCGAAACACAGATTAATCTTCATAAATCAAACGTCCCGCCCTACTAATCAGTATTTTACCTCTAGACATATCAAAAACTATTATCAATGAAGCAGCCTGTCAACCCGTTCAACGGACAATCTACCACTCTCGCTTCAGAAAACATCCATTTCTTCTGGATAAAAGCATCAATCATGATATCTGCGTCACGCAGTCCATCTTCATGATATTAACCCTATAACTAGCCAATCAACCTACGAACTGACGTTCGTGGTTGGAAACGGGGCTGCAAAGTACTCCTATGTCCCAATGTTTTCAAACTGAAAATCGCTCTTCGTGACAGGAAGTCAATGGCGACCATGATTGGCATAATGTGTCTGCGCATCAGCAGTGCTTGTGGGGATATTGTGTAAAGTTGCACAAGAAGACTGGCTGGCGCGTGGCCATATACAATAAGACACCAACTAGACCATGTTACATCATGACAAAATGTATGCTCTCAAAATTAAAATATTTCTGTTCGTTCTTTTTAATATAATAAGTTAGAAGCAATGATGGAGAAGGACGCGTTTAAGAGAGAGTCACGTTCATGACAAGAGACCTTCGTCGTGTTGATACACATTGCATTGCATTTGGTGACAGTGCACTCTTGAACAGCAGGCCACACGAGAAACGCAATTATTGGCATAGTACGGCGGCAATAGCATGCCCCGACCTTTCCTGCATGGCGCTGCATCACACTACTTAGTCAGTCATATACCTTGCGATCCCTCATTGATCATTAACAGTCGGACGAATGTTCATGACGAAGAGGCTGTTTCAGCTGCTTACAGTTTCTATACTGTGCTGTTCTCGGAACGGCGCAATGTACCGTCAACATAGTGTGAGACAATCCTAAATATGAAACTGATAACCAAGCTTATCGTCACCATAGAACCAATGCTGAAAGCCACGGACATATTATCAAGATCACTGAGACTCAACGTGAAATGATCGTGTTGTTAAACATTGAGATTTGTGTTTTATAGCGTAATATATCACATAAATGCATAGGTTTCTTATTATTTATTTGAAACCATGAGAGCTTCGCCTGACAAAGTGCTTCCATGAAAGTAACGATAGTTGTTGGATAGATCTCTTAACACAGAAACTCAGTACCAAGCAGGCATCGTCACCCAATCATTCACCTTACCGGCCGTCGGCAGGCGTTTGAGGGCACCTACATGCCCATACCTGTTGTATTGTACCCCGCTTATCACTTAAAAACTAACCACAGGAACGGGTAGGCTCTGTTACCTGGCCAGATAAAGGGCTGGAGTTTAATGCATTTGTATCACGCATATTCCTGTTTTCAAACACAATCACAGATATTGGAGTGGTTTTAATATACGACCAGAGTAAAGGAACACAAGACTCGGCCATCAATCAACGGTAATCCGAGCACATGACCAGAGTGTATTCGCCGAATAATATATGATGAGCATTCACCTTAAGGCTATCGCAAACAGCTACGTGTTAGTACTGCAGAGCCATAATTCTGCTGTCGCTACCTATTTTAATACCACGACATATTTGATCCAGGATGTTGATTATATATGCGGACAGGATTCATTCTAATGAATTATTGTGATGGAAAGTATTGAGAGTTAGTTATGGATTAAAACGAGTGGCGATTCCTGCTTGGTACGAAGTGTCTGTGTGAGATATTAAAGGCTTACCACAAATCATACTAGTTTAACTTATGGCTCCAGGTGGTTTGTTCAGTGAGTTTAATGCTATCCTTTACTATGATATTTGCCTTAGTGCATTTGTGATGCTTAGTATGCTATTGATTCTAAAACATGTGTTAATAACCTTCATTCTTCTAGTTGCAAAGTCCCATGAGTTTTTTAAATCTTTACCTACATGGAAGTCATATCATGACAAACGGAATTGCTTTGTCTGTATCGAAGGTAGATGTTTAATTTGCAGAGGTCTATACCGTCGCTCCAAACAATCAAATAATTAAGTTAGGTGAACGACCCTCATAAATATAATTTTTTTCGATAAATGGTATTTGCAGCTGTGAATTGATAATAGTTATTGCAGACAATAAGATTTCCTCTTCAAAACATCATTGCAAGGAACCCACTACCTTGAATGACGGCGTGCGTTATACATCTGTTACGATTTGTTAACGATACAGGTTGTAATTCTTCCTTTTTATTTTTATTCAATGGTGGAGTGGACACCCACGCATTGCGTTTAGGTGCCACATGATGCCGTGATTGCATTGGACGTCGTCATCGGTTATAACAGACCCCTAAGCCTTTCATTTCTCTGCAAATTGAACTGCAGCCTTTTGAGTTATTTTCCGGTGAGAGTATTTCCCGCACGCGTATATCTCGTACATGTGCTACAGGGTAATGAATTGGATGCAAGGTGCGATCAGAGTAAATTGTCGGCGAAGATATGTAATCATAGGCTTGTCTGTGAATGATGGCTTTTATTGGTGACATGCAGATACATCAGAAGCCATTTATTCTGAACCTAATAGGCATTTATCTGACTAGCGGGGGGTATACCAAAGCTTGTCACAGCAGTAACGGATTGCTTCCATGTGCCACGTTGCGATTAATTATGGCCCATCAGTGTGCGATCGTATAAAATACATAGTTATACAGATATTGATTACAATGTTTTGCATAACACTGCAAGTGTGATTTTAATAAAGGATGCTCAGTATTATGTACGTATTATACATCATGGTTGCAATATCTGGATTTGGATTTGGTGATGAAAGAAGCACTAGGTCAATTACAGACCAGATCGGACCAGTAAAGAAATGAACTGACTGCTATCGTTGCTTGCCATTAGAAACACCAAACTCAACCTCAACGGAATGGTTTATAAATTCCAATGGACGCATCATAGTTACCACAGTAAGTTTTTTATATAGTGTGTGCTTAAACCAATTTGGTAGTTGTCTAAGATATGTGCCGTACATAGTCCATTAATGTCAATATGATATTGACAACGAGGTTCATATATGCGTAATCCTTTGTAGGCGGATATTGGAGTCGCATTTTTCCGTCTCGATAATCCAGCCGTTGAGAGTTAAGGTAGGAGTTGCTTACATACATTTGAATTAAACGCCTTTAGTTAGCCTGACACAATGTGCTTGATATATCTATAGTAAGTATGGCACTTTCGCATCGCTCATGGGACAAAATATAAACGTATTAATCTCCCTAAATCCAGGAATCATTATTGAGTCGGCATGTGTACTTATTGGTTGATACAAATCAAATGATGCACTTCCGCTCAATGGATGAAGTTACAGAGAATGCAGATAACACATTCATTCCATTGACGCATTCATCACTGAGCTGCAGCCGAACATAAGGGGCTTTGCAGCAGCGTGCCACAGCTCAGTTGCATTGACAAGACTGTGAAGAGAATCAGCATAAACCTCGATAATTCCATGCAAGGGAATGTTCTATACGTTAATTTAGTTCGCGTATATGCTTTCAGCTGCTCCAATGCACTTATTATATATTTCAATTATGTGAGAAAGTGCTCAGCGCTAACATGCTGCATAAATGTCTGCGCCTAATGCAGACTGACATTCAGTATTGACGTTGCCAAAGCATTCTTGCTTTAGTCATGTTCAGCTATATTCGATAATCAGTAAAATAGCGTAACCGAATTTATTATCTCTACTGCTTCAACATGGTTATTTGTTAACCTATCTGCTAATACCTGCGTAACTGCTCATCATAATAAACATAGTAATATGTTGCACAATATAATGAATGCTTCATAGCACGTTTTTGATTTTGCCGCCAACGGACAGCTTGTCCTTTACATCGCGCTTTGTGGAAAGTAGGCGACCTGAATGTTGATGCTAGGGCTACATTAAATCAAACTAAAGACAATTTCAATCATTAATATTGATAGATTTATGATACAATAATCCCAGAATAAACGGTTGAAATTGATACATAAACTCCCGTGTATTTCATGTGTATTTAACTGTTTATTCGCGTCATCGTATTTCACGTTCATTTAGGAATGTTTCCCTAAAATTGCTTGATGTGACCTCTATTCACATATTATACTTCGCGTAGACCACCAATCTAGAAGCATACACACTTATATCATGAACAGCGAAGTGAAGATTATGTTTCGCGTAATGCATGTAAATTATACAGCCTTAATATTCGTGCATCGCATCGTCTCATTTTTAATATAGTTTTCCAAGCAGATCTATTATGACCGCAGTTAAGGCAATATTTTCCAACCGGCACTGCACTTGTAAAATACATACGGTGACAAATTAAAATTACCTGTAAGTAAGTATTGTTGCTTCCAATGCTGACTTATTTGCTTTGTAAGCGGCTCGAGTCTTCTCTGCAGCGCCTATATTCTTTGGTAATACGATGTCATACGTGAGTAATAAAGGCACAACATGGATCATATGTCTAGAGTGAAACATGTAATCCTCTATCTGAAGTCAATCATAAACAAAACTACCAGTCATGCGATATATAATGCATAAGGGTGGTTCTGTGAGGAAAAAATCCCACCTGTGTCTCTGATGCACTAACTGGTGTTTGGTAACCTGTGATGAATATACCACAAGTAAAAAACCCAGGCGAACAGGTGCTGTCTCTGTCAGCGAATGATTTGTTCAGTCAAATTTTGAATCTTCCGTGTTTTCCGTCACAAGCGAGTAGCTCGCAACAGGTGCCACATGATGTACCATGCCATATGTACTAGCAATGGAACATCAACTGAATAAGTAAGGGATACGGAATCTAATACTCTTCTTTATCTGTCTGGTAGAAGAATCTGACTAAATAATAGATGGGTAAACCTAAAGTGCAATATGCTCTACATGTGAAATATATCAATACAGTTTGTTATATATAAGAACCAGCAGCAACATATTGGTGCAATAGCAAGCAGAGGACAACAACTATTAGCCATGTGATATAATTCATGGAACATATCCTGCATAAGGCGTTGAATATGCCTATGGAAAATAATTGAGGTTTCATTTGTCATCACTCGAATAAGAGGACTGCCTCAGCTGCAACAATTGCTAGCGTTTTAGTCCAGCTTGAGTTTTATATAGACATAGAAGACAGCACCTAAGGTAAGTTAATGTATTTTACTCTGTACAGAAGTAGAGTATTTACAGCACAGATTCGGGGTCGTACTTACAGAAGCAACAAGCACGAAGACAGGGGCACTGAGAGTTTTGATGAACGTAATATTTGATTGGATTGGATCAAAAATAGGATACAAATACTAACTATTAGTGCAGATACTCTCCCAGTGCCTTTGTTGATTTTCACGTTAACATTTCTGGCCATCAGCACACATAGTAATATCATTCAAATGTCAATCATCTATTTGGTTTACTATGCCCTCGCCAAAATCGATGTACGATTTGTCGTGCTTCCATGACATGGAGCAAAGCGAGTGAGCTACGGATCTCACGATACAGCAGCAATGGCGATTTATTTTTCAATCGCTTCTTTGAAGACTAACGCTGTCTTGTTTACATACTCAAGCTAGTTAAGTTATCAAACTATGATTTTAACACGTCAACAGCGAAATCCGCTCTCTGAAGATGGGAAACCAACTTATATATTCACTGGTGTTATCATCACATCCTATGTACTAAACCTTCATTTCAGATTACTTTGCAAATGCAGTATCGTTGTATTTGTGATGCACAGCATCTCAACTTAGTACTGTCTTTACAAGGGTATAATCAACAGTGGATTACAGACGTAGAGCTGCCTCAAAGTATTTAAGCAAACTCCTGACTTACAATACAGTGCAAAATACATTAAACACTGTAAGCAATTAGGCTGTTAGGCCATTTTGTCGATGTCAAGAGACATCTGTGTACGCCAAAAATCGCTTTGGACTCGGCACAGAATTAATGCTATGGTTCCAGGTATGCAATCAAAATATTATAATATCTTTGTGTTCCAGGAATTGATATACAATTGTGGCACATTGAATCATCCCACTCCATATTCACTAATCATGTGATCTTCTTCTGATTCAGAGGCCCACTAAGACTCGGTAATGAATTGCCACTTGCGTTAATGAATACCTTTCTAGAATGTATTACGCGACTTGTGTATCAATTCTGCGTAATTCTATGGAAGGAAACCACCCACACACCAAATGATACTATTGCTTATATTATAAACATGTGGTATGTAAACAGGGGGCTTTCTTTGTCTTTCCACTCGAATGCCCTATTCCGGTTGGATCAGTAGACCCTGTCAGACTTGAGATAAGTCTTTGATTAACTGGTGTACCTCCTCTATAAGGATTATTTCCATTCACAGGCGGTGCTGCTTGCCAAACCCATCCCTGAAATATCCATCCAATAAGAATATTTAGCTTTATGCAAAAGCAGTCACAAACTGGTCAATTAATGAAAATGTGACTTTACATTATAGACGCTTTAAGAACATGTTGTTATGGGATCCACATATTCATTCTCAGACATCTTCAACATCGATAGCAAGCAGCAGCAGTTTATTGCAATATACATCTATCTGAACGATTGTGCAGTATCATATTGTAAACGTCTTCATCATGCTGAAACATTAGGAAGTAATCATAGTATCTAAAGACTTACACTGTAATCACCTTTGGTCGGGCAAACGTGTTTTACGAACGTCTGAATTTGCTTTGCAGTCCCTGAGAATATGTATAAAGACCTATAACATGTACTCACTAGGCTTGCTTGCCACTGACACAAACGAAATTAACGCGTTTTCGCATTGTAATGAAAGTAGTTTGACTTGCATTAAGCACACTGGTCTTGTTGGACTGCGAGTATTATTGATTAGGATCAGATTTAGGTTGTAACGACAATGCTGCAAGGTTCCATTAAGCAGTCCTAGTTATACGATTGTATAATGAAATTGCAAGACACATAATACCTGCAAGCAGGTAGGTCCAATGTGCTGCTCCAGAGACCTTATGTTGGTGGGTTAAAGCTCTTGTTTTTTTGTGTGCACTAAAGGTCATGCACGTCACAGAAGTGAGCACAATGTAATTAGTTGTCAAGTAATAACCCCGGAACGAATAAATCGAGATACTCATTTAATCAGCGCGGTCAGTTTATGTTTCCTGATAGCCTCTGTCAATGGAACGTCAGTTAAATTGGAGTGACGCACTGATTCATACGTGAGACCTTGTCTTGAAAGTTAATTACGAAACAATTGACGAGCATATAAACGTTATGGAAATAGATATAGCTAAAACAGATATCAAATTTGACGAATGTACTGAATATAGCTTCAATCAAATGCACTCTTTTTCAGCCGAAAACCATTTAGTCATGATTATGCGGCGTCATGTTTAAAAATAAAAGCATAATCATGCACAGCAGTGATAATCTGATTTAATTATATATAAAATGTATCAAATCGATGCAAGCCTTCAAGTTCCCTGAAGTGATCCACCTCTATCTCCCTAACCATCATCCTGTTTCATTTTTACTGGTCCTCGGCCAATAGACGTTGGCATGTTGATATGGATGTGCTGGTTATATTAATGATATTTCATCTAGATATTGATCAAATTCAACCTTACAAATTGATCGCAAGCTAAATGTATCTAACTCTGATGTCGATATCAGGGACTACCGTCAGACTGATTGATATGTCTATGGAAGACAAGCTCTCAATAAGCAAGCAATCGACGAGCTGAAATGTTTTTAGCAATCTCCTACCAATTTTAGGAAATAAGTGCAATATTCAATTTATCCAACGTCGACCGCCGATTTTTTTTTACCTGCCTGTGCCAATTCGACAAATCACAATGAAATATGCATATTTTCACTAAATACAAAGTCGCCCACTCAAGCTATATTTCGTGATCAATTATTGCCATATTAAGTCACCCAAGCTCATGATGGCTAGGCATACAATATTAATAATGGGGACTTCAAAGCCAATCTGTAGTGATTCAATTGGTAATTTAATCGTCTCTTGAGATATACAGCTGATAGGGTTATTTAGTTCCATTTTATTACATCCCTCAGCCTGTTATTGAGTGCCAAATGATGGACTCGTTGTTGGGTGCGTCTTGTTTTAACCATTGACAGTAATATTAAAACCAGCAGATAAATCAGTCATTGTTTAAGTCATATACTCATGGAAACGCTGTCATCTAAGAAGGACGTGGCTGACTTAGATCGTAAAATTATTGGATTACATTTTGCAGATCCACGAAGATGACCACTTTGCACAAACATGACACGTCACTGTGCAATGCACTTGTCTCTGCTCTTCGTCTATCAAAGTGGAATATAAATTTGATAGTTCTAGTTCTAGGCTCCAAGTGTGAAAACATAATCACCAGATAACTTTGTGCAACATGTATTTATATGCAATTGTGCCGCATTGAACCATCCCACACAACGTGAATCTATCACAAAATCTTCTTCTGACTCATCCTGCCAATGAGCAATTAGTCTAAATAAATAAATTCGTTACTTAAAAATCATTTCCCGCATGTATTACACGGCTTGTGTATCACTTCCTCGTATTTCGATGGTAAGGAACTTCTCCAACAACACCATACCACGAGTTGCGATACCCATGTCAAAGTCAGTTGTTCGTTGCATCATATGTGCTTGATGGTCTTGGCAACCTTTCTGTAATCCCGCTGATTTACCTCAGCACTCCTCTCTTACACAATACATGTCATCACGGCGAGATAATTGTGCACATTGATAACAATACGATATCTATCTTGAGGAAAGCCACCTCCTATGGCATAAATATGAACTTAGTTGCCATCGGTTGGGTACCAATGTAATTGGACAGGTTATTACTAGTGATACCAACAATCTTCAATATGTCAAAAGGGGAGTAATGCGTTCGCATTATTTCAATCCACAGGCGGTACCGCATACAAACACCCCCTTGCTATCCTAATTACACGAGAAAATAAAACAGGTACGTCCAATGAACAGTCATTAAACCATCCGCATTGATTAAGATGTAAGGCGTGTCAGATCTGTTTAGGAATCAGCGGGCATTCAAACGATTTAGCGTTCAATACAGAACAATATAACGGCTTCGAATTAAGTGCCCTGAAATGATCCCCCTGTTAACAATGTCAAAAGGATGACGTCCAAAGCGTACAGCCACAAGGGAATCGACAAGGACAATGCCAGACAGATCCAAGCGGTCAGCAGGAGAAATGTCAATCCGCTACATGGATAAGTCCGTCATATTCGCGTTTCGGTAGCATACTTCAGAATAGACTTCACACGTATCAGCGACGATACCAGTTCCTGGAGCTTTTAACCGTTGCGCCTGAATCAATGTTTACTGATTCGTCCGAACAAGTTGCTTCCACGATAATCAGTTTGCTTACAATAAATCAAAACAAATACTAATTTTGTAATAAACATGAATATGTTCTAAATATGAACGAAAGTCACGAGTTGCTGCTATAAAAGTGAATCAATGTTGTACTTAGTCGAACTGTATGGTGTATTAGCGATAGCCAGAAAGACCTCGTCGATTCCAAAACAAAAATCTGCTTTAGTCACCATTGGTAAGGCACAAATATCGATGTACATTATGGTTGTGGATGACACTTTGTTGTTATTGAACAAACATGGTCGACGCGTTTTCGCATTGTAACCAAAGTTAATTCCGGTGCAACGAAGTAAGACATCTGTGTTTGCAATCTTCGGCATTCAAGTGATTCAGCGTTTTATATAGAACAATATAACGACATCAAATCCATTTAGTGGCCAAAAGTGGTACCCTTGTCAAAGTTAGCCAATCAAAAGGATGACAACTGTTTGTAACGTTTACGAGGGATAGCGTGCAAACTCGAAGAAGTTCGACAAAGGCAACGCCAAATGTATGAAAAAGTCTGGGAATAGCTTATGTTTGATATTGATGCGTAGGCAGGATTCACTGAAAGCTTAAAAGTAAACACAGGCTATTGCCCGACGGCAGTACACACAAAATCTCCCGCACACACACACTGCAAGCCATGCATACACATACGTACGCACACACACACACACACACACACACACACACACACACACACACACACACACACACACACACACACACACACACACACACACACACACACACACACACACACACACACACACACACACACACACACACACACACACCCTTTCACACACTTCGTCGATTTGTTTTTGAAGCTTTGATTATATAATAACAAAGGCAATTAATGCCGTGACTCAAACGTGGCGTTTACAATCTCTACGTGCAACCTTTATGAACTAAAACCATTTATCCTGGCAGCTAATTAATACTCGTCTTTAATTAGAGTTAAGTACTCATATTGATCATTCTCAACAGATGTGATATCGCGTAAATGGTGCATAGTATATCAACAATGCCATGGGAAGGATGATTTGATCACCATACTGCTTGAAATTGTTTTTATTTTTGAGGAAAAGTGTGTGAGCCTCCGTTGTAGACGCCCGTAAGCAGAGGTTCTTGTGGGCATTATCAGTACACGTGTGTTTGTGTTTAATACTAAAGTTCAGCAAGAACCAATGTATGAGGTAGCTTATTACATTAGTATGTGGACAATATACCGCTGTTTGTGACAACGTTTGCAGATATCAATCTTATAAGCAGTTATAGCGGAACATATCGCCATCAAAGTAATGGCCACACCTAATCTACTGAACAAAAACAAAACCGCAACGCGCACGTCACCTATGTCGAGCAACGCCCTGTTATTGCTGTCACAGGGGTCTTTATGTTTATTACAGCCTTCCACGAGTAGGCGAAACAAATCAATGTAGGCCAGCCGAAATGTCGCTTGATGCCGCAGATGTTTTTTTTCTCATAAACGCAAGTTCTTTATTTCAACGATTCAGAATCATAACATTCATGGTATAACAACGTTTCAATTTGTACGTCTTGGGGTGAAAAGGTTAAAGCTGAAATGGTAAATGAAGCTTGATAACTACCTTATTTAGACGTACGACATCGATAACGAGCTAAAAGTATCTCACTCTGAGGTCGACAACAGGGGCGCCGATTATCGCTCATTCGATGTATTTTTCGAACATGTGTATTTGGCAACCCATCCATTTCAACCAAAACGTGTGGATGACTCAATGAAAGAGATACGGTGCGAACAGCAATTAGTTTAAAAGGAATCACGGCTGCATGTGTTCGGTCGCTTATATTTCGTCCTGTTGCTTAAGAACCATCCATGTTATGTAAACATCTAACATATAAATTTAGCGCACAACTTCTTGAACATCAAGTAGCAGCAGCTGTGAGTAAACACTTCCGGTGGCAGCTCTTAGCGCCACACGAATGCTCAGTGAAGTATTCTTCTCGCAAAGACCTGAAGTAATGACCGTAAGTTGAGGAAAGTAATTACAATATGGTGTATGTCAATGTAACCTGAAAAGACAGCACAAAAAAGTTTAAATATATGGTGGTAAACAGCTTTTGTGTAGATGCATAAATATTTCAATGGTATAATATTCAACGCAAATTTTGAGATTATGCTCCCAGAACGAGTTGGTTAACAATGCCACATAGATCGTATTTTTGTTAATATCAAATGGCAGGATTCGAGCAGTGCATACATACTTTAAGAATGGCAATATATCGACACTTATCTGTTTCAGTGTTAATAAGGTGTTTGCACGCACGCAGCTTTTCTACAGCTAATCTTGCTATCAATACATTACATTTTATGTTTTGTCATTAAAACTTTAACGTACTTAGTCCCGATCAACTAGCCATGTTGTTTTATAGCCACTTAACATTAATAGAGAAACGCCTTATCACATCACACATACTTTACATGTTTGCCTCCAAAACAAACTTCATTGCGTCTCTCTAAGAATCGGTGTTTGTTTCGATAAACGCAAATGTAATCTCGGTCATCTTTATTATTCACCTACTGTTGCCATTAATTTGCCCAGCCATTTCGCCAATTGAACTATATTGGATGTAGCTTGATGCTACATAATCAGCGCGCTGGCCTTTATGAAAACATACTTTTCTGCCGATATATTCAAGCACGGCGTTTGTAAGGCCAAGCTGCATGCATGCTTCCTTTTGTGTATACCAAAGTCACTAATAACAAGCGACACGGACATTCTAGCTAATTGAACAGGACAGACTGTAGCTGATGTTAAGCTCAATCACTATATACTGCATAAGGACACATGTATTATATAGCGGAGCAGCATAGAGGCCTCTCAGACCATGTATGGAAAAACGAAACGTATTTTTCTGCAATACGCTTTTTAACAGCTAATCGCATCTGATGCACCGACCGATCCTTAATAGATTTATGCTAGCATCAACATTGTCAATTGTCTACGCCATTTCAGCTCAGAACATCTAAGTTGTCAATGGCACAGAGCCGAACGTATTACACTGATATGTACCTTAATTGTCATTTACGTCTTGAAGTGATATATATATATATATGTGTGTGTGTGTGTGTGTGTGTGTGTGTGTGTGTGTGTGTGTGTGTGTGTGTGTGTGTGTGTGTGTGTGTGTGTGTGTGTGTGTGTGTGTGTGTGTGTGTGTGTGTGTGTGTGTGTGTGTGTTTGTGTGTCCGTGTGCTTGTGTGACTTCACGTACAAAGTAATTGTCGTATTCGGAGCGATTTCCGATGCATCATGCTGGCCTATGGCCGGTGTAATATACCTTTTTTTGCATGTTCAATAGAATATACAACTACGCCGTTATTGATGGCTTGTGGCCTTTATTAAATAATTAGTAGTCATATGATAAATGCATGAAGCTAGTCATTGGCATGGTGCACATTAATAATATTACGAAGCGGGCACAGCTTAGGCATGAATCATTTGTAGCTACTTCAGTTACCTATAGTTACAAAAAGACATTAAAGCCGATATCACACTGGTTTGCGGCAAAACATTAAGGTCATGTGAAACGGCACACTGTAACTAGTTAATGGTGTTTGTTGCTTTACAAAATGATTGCACAAAATTTGTTGATGATTTTGCTGGCACTTATGAGAAGCAGGTGTGACATATTTATTTGTAATTGAGTCGTTAGGTCGGTAAGACGTCCTGAAACCTCCGCACTCAATACCTGCGCAGTTTTGTGGCGTATAAATAATATATAATGCAACGCATATGTATCTATCTCTAAATTTACTTCTCATTTCTTGTATAGCTGGAGTGTGGCTGCCTAGTAAGATTCGTTAGGAAGAACGTTATATGTATGATGTATTATTACTATTTAACGGATGGTACAACAATTAATCCGTCAGTTGAGCTGATAAGTCATTTAAATTATATATTTTCTGCAACCGTAATACCTGGCATATATATTTCTCCTATGTGTCGAAGACTAATGGTTCTTGACTTGCTAACTATGGTAGCCGACGGGTATAGAATATGTTGCCATCATTTACTAACTAATCAACTATCATACAAAGTAGTTATCTAACTACCCTAAAATATTATGTGACGAAAACGAATGTAGACCTGTAACCTAATTGCAATTGTTTTTCGCATCAATGCGAAATAATTTATATTCATTGGCTTATATTGACCTCGTTCCGCTCATTGTAGTATTAAACTCGACATACGTACTCGTTCCGACCTAGTGTGTGCTCGAATCAATGAGGATAAGTGTATATTGAAAATAAGTGGCTATTGCCAAGTAAGTATATATCTCTGAGACACTTGTTAGAACACAGATATAGGACGGAGTGTGAAGTCCCTTTAGCTCATCAAAAACAACTGTTTGCAAGAGATTCTGTATTCTCCACCACTTTTGACTTCATCGTGGTCATCTGATTGGATGAAGTCAAATGATATACGACCAAAGGCCTATTTCGTGTACATAGCTCGAATTTGTTAAGTCTTACATCCATGAGAGGCTTTATAAAGTCATCTATGAAACGGGCTCACGTGGTCGTTTACCAGCCCGATAAAGCAAGTCAATTGTGGCTAGCTGTCTTAGTGTTGCTAAGGGGAGAGTTGAGAAGAATTCAGTGATATCCCCAATCAGTTGTTTTGTGGAAGTATTCCAATGACGGGAGAAGCATCGACCGGTGATATTTCAGTAGTAACTGAGCTACATTAATTTGAACGACATGCCCTCAGAACTATGATTATTCCTCAATTGCATGCATGGCCTTATTCGAATTGCAGATGTGATACAGAATAACAGTCGCTGCTGTAGTATATGTAGTCATTTATATTTTTTTATCAGTTTATGTGACATTTTGTTGTTAATTTCTTAGACAAAAGATACGTTGAACCTGTGCTTCATCTATTCTTTTAATCACATGTCTAACCGAAAGGGTTGGGGATATGTGTTGAAATTGCCGTAACTTTGTTTCATGTTCTGTTGATGTACGAATGACATACAGTGAACGTATAGCATTAATAATTATGAAATTGTGGGATTTATGCAAACCGAGCTAGTTCAACGTTCATTCTTGCCTTTTACATTTACCGTGAAAACTGTTAAAATATCTTCTGAAACCGATATTAAGCATACAGGTCATCTTTTAGGTCGATTTTTTCAGGATTCGCCCTTTCACGGATGACCCGCTAACGTCTTATTGACGGAGGACAGCCGCTGCGCAACATTAAAGAGTATGCAGTTGTCTGTGTCAGCCTAGTAAATGCCTAGTACTCAATAGGCAAACGCCCACCAAGGTTTTTGTGAAGCAAGTAGCCCTCAAAACTTCGCCCCCGAATTATAAATTAGCGCTATATCAAACATAAATATGTTGGTGAAGTATACCACAAGTTTGTAGTACCGTAACAGCCGTTAATAGTACTTGTTATTCATATACTCAAGAAATGTTGATAACACACTTAAGTCCTCAATCATGAGAACATAAATGGATGGACATAACATACCTTTAGTCATCATAGACCTGACAAAGCAGCATAATCGTTAACATGGTATTTATATTCTTCTTCGAATTCATGGCTTCAGCTGTGTTGAACGCATTAAGATGACTTGAGTGGATTAACAACGCATAGATTTCACAACGATACCTAATATTCGCAACATCGTCGTTCTGATAAAGTAATGCTGATGGCATTAACGGTGTTTTACCATCCTTTGTATTCGTTCATTAAGTTGTTCGCTACTTCGACACTGCACCAGTCCTCGTATTTTAGTGCTTGACAGTGCTTGAGCAATAAGAAAAATAACTGCTGACAAGTAGGTAACGCAGCCACCGTTACAATGTTACGTCAAGCGTCTTGCGTATAAAATCCTACGCAAAATGTGCAATCGTATCGACTCTTAACTGTATAGATCAAGCATTTTAACACTTCGTTACTTGTGCTACTCAGGGGCTGTGGGATAACATGATCAGCATCAAGACTAAGAGGTAACAGTGCTATGTCAGTGAATCTAATTCTATCATCAGGAGTAAGAGTATGATCAATTGACCCGGTAAAATGGCTCAGTTAGGTTGCGCATTTAAAAGACCAATATTTGTAAGGGCGCTCTCTGCTTAGGCCTCCCCATAAGTATATGGCACATATAAAGACCAAGACTTAATCATGACAGCCAGTCCCGATGGAGTTGTAGTTCCACTGTGCGCCGACCATCTATGTGTAGCTTTAGTCACAGTGAATTGAAGGGAAAAAACACGATTATCGCTCGAATGTCATACCTCTAAATCGTTTACGTTTGATGGATTGCAAAAAGTCACTGCTAAGTAATAAGATAAGTCTTAACTATTGGCATCAGGTACCGATGATTTCTGTATCGAGTCTGGTGTCTGTCACAACAAAATCTATATCGTACAGAACATTCCAACTAATGTATTTGGCTAAAGACCGAACGGAAATGTCAATTATTATTTCCATCACGCGATATATAGTGTCATGAGCCTTTTGGAAATCGTGTTAAAACTCATAAAGAATTTTTGCGACCATGCTGTTAACGTGATCCAGAAGAATCCTGTCATTTAACTGTATCTGTTGTCCCATCGGTTATTACTAGGCAAGTTTATACCACACAGTCTGAGATCCTAGTTTGTCTGCTGAGCACACAATCAAAGGGAAATTGGTAATCCGTTACTTTAGGCAATAGCAATATAAATTTGACATCGTTTTCCAATATCAGTTGGTAAACTACAACTCAATGTACTGAGCGCTTCAATGTTACCCATAGGTGCGCTTTCTCCTGTCTACTGATGATTGCATTGATAATGTTCCGTTTGCATAGAAACTTTATAAACTATTCACTACAAAGATCTGTTGGGTAGCGGTTAAAATTTGAAACATAACATATAGGCGTAATGAACCCCCAACCGCAAGCCCACTAGCTAGCAAGTCACCATGAAGGCTTTCCTTTGCAGTGTCACCCGATGAAATTACTAGCAATCAACTGCAGATGACGTAAAATCATGCTTAAAAGGTTGAATGCAACGTCATATAATGGAATTAACAGTAATAAAACATGTGTATTGCACAAATGGCTCATGCATCTGCCTTAGATGAGTGTTGCTCTTATGACAACTTATCGCAACTGCCAAACGAACGAGCCAACGTGGCACAACAGCCAGACTCATGTGCGGAGAAATAACATTTGTATTGACCAAAAACTATACTCATGTTACATACGTGGCGCTAGTTGCAAGGTTAAATGACTACGCACCACAGCAACATAATATCCTTTTCAGATGGACGGGTCATCATATAGCAAAGATCTGCACGTTGCTGCGGTCTTGGCCTCCGCCCCCAGTATTATCTAAACCACAGACATAGCAACAACGCAGAGTTAATATATTAGACAGTACTCTAGCGGTAGACATTTTGCAAATAGCTTGGGCGGATAGCAGTGAATGGTCGGAGAGTTGGACAACATGAACCAATTGATTGCGCTTGGCGTTTACAACTAAGATTGTGTATGAATTTGTCGTTCTCTGGTCTTCATCTTGTAAACTGCCGCGGCTATTGTCGACATATATTATTGGATGCTATGCCCGTTGCCTAGATTGGGCTGATTTAAGACTACGACTATGAGTTCATATCGCCAATAAATTAACATTATTGGAGCCGCCCTGCAGCCAAATATAACCTCCGCCTACGTACAGCTATAACTTAATTAATGAAATGGCGAGGCATAAACTAAGCCAAAGGCATCGGCAAAACACATTTTGTTTTGATATGGCAACCGCAGTAATGGGATCAATTAAATGCGACCTTATCCGTTGTGAAAACTCAGTCATTGTGGACCAGTTTTCCAATATTCATGCACTTTGGAAGAGGGCTTATTGGAGATATTTGTATTGTTTCATGGACATCGCATATAGCTAATTCCATCACCCAGCACAGTTTCGATCTTCCCCATAATCTGTGACATGAATATGTGGTTTATGCTGCGTCGTTTGGAAGATATGTGAGGAAGTACATTCATGCATAACACGGTGATCGGTTGTCATTAAGTCAGCTTCCGAATATCGAGAAGAACACTGTTGTTCTCGTGCAGCATGTGTTATATGTTCTTAAGATACATATATTTCTGCAGCATAGAATTGACGTCCCTACCGCGCATGGTGTCATGACGAGCTGCAGTGATATTGTCTTTCTTTGGAAATGTCTCTGTACCTTGTCTTGCAATTCCGTACCATCCCAAATAGCAAGAAAACTATGATGATTCTGCCACATAACTCCCGTAGGTATGTCATTATATATTGTGTCACAGCGCATTATACATTCATCCATCTTCCGGATTGCCGGTCTCATTTCACAAAGGCCTCCTCTTCATATTGTATGTCCCTTATGTAACTGCATCTACCAATTTTCTCGAGTATAATTGCTTTGTCCGAGTCGAACAAACTCGCTAACGCAGTCGCACTCTATAACATGATCACAATGATATGTCGTATATTATCTTAGACGGAACCACGAGAGATATTGGCTTGTCTAAACAACAGATTGTTGTGTACATAATAGAAATTGCAATTACTTTCGATTACATTTGCCTGAGTCTCGTATATATATATATTTGAATGTTTAGAAAGCCAGCCTTATGCATCAAATCAACAAATATTCGCGATTTAGTCTTGGGTCGCTGCATTGATTAAATGACTACACTTTTCAATGGAATTTAAAGTACGCAAATTATTTAGTAAATAGTAAATTCAAATAAATCCCATTAGCAACAATATCTTTCTATTAGAATGGTAATCAAGTTTAGACAACAGGGTGATTAAAGCAAAACAGGTTGATATTATTCTATATAATTGTATTCTTACAAAAAAGGTCAATATAGTTTTATTCAAGATTCCATCGATTGCAAAACTCCAAAATGCAGGTGAAACGTGCTAGGTAGAGGAGAAAATTTATAAAATTGAGCAGCGATATATGTTTTGGCCCAAATACCGCATGTAAGGCTGTCACATTTGAGTGATGTATGAGGCTTCCTTCTATGTAGCTCCAGCCTGATATTGATAACAGTTGCCATATTCAAAGGAACAAGATAAACGACAAGCTGTTACGACGACTTACATTGCACCATTGCTGAAGCAACAGTGAAAACTATGATGGAAAATCGACCACGCAATAGTCATTGTAAAGTTGTATTACCCATTCGTGAAGCTACAAACAAATAAACGCATGACTGCATAAACAACTCAGTACCTTCAATCAAAGCGTGTTACGATGGGAAAAGTAATCAGAAATGGTGATTTTATACTACAACAACACTGATATATTTGAAGGTACTATAACAGTTTGACTGCGGTCTGTGTACTGGCTAATAGATATCATACCAAGTAAGAAATAGAACTCAAGTTACCAAATTATGCCATGAGTGACATCCAACGTAATGAGTAAGCTGAACAATTAATTAACACATTGAATACTGAATACCATTTGTAGCTGTGTCGCGCACGCTTAGCATTGATTCAAGGATTTTAATTATGATGCAACTTTGCATGTCGCATGACGCGACAAGATCAGCAGGCTCTGTTGCAGCTACGCTTATCAACTTGATATGCTAGTGATTTGTCAACCTTACGCCGCCTGTGATTGTAGAGCTAATCCCTACTTTGAACTCCGATCTATCATCATCGTATGAATTGGAAGCAATCAAACGGATGAACTACGCGTTATGCGTCAGTTCGTCAAAGTATGTAGTGTTTAATTGCTTCCCACCACTGGTGTATCATATTGTGCCTAGTTATTTACTCAACGTTGAGGTGATTAGAGGGGACTCGTTACTTATATATGTCCTAATAAATTCAAACTCAAACGATATTTTATCAATTGCGGCTAATCATATTTATCATACATATTTATATATATATATATATATTTCCGTGTTTAGAATTTTCTACTCCATGGTGGCGACACAGGCCATTTCTGCTAGAACTACTCACAAACCTACAATGACATCGTCGTTTTCAAGCATCGGCTGTACTGACAGATATCGCCGAGCAACTGGTGATTGATGTTATCGATGGCAATGAACCAGCAATGTGTGCCCAGCTTTTACTAAATGCGTCACCATTGTATGGAGAAGTACATAGTCTGTTCATGGCTATGCGGTCCCAACCATACTAAATGTCACCACAATTGCATTAACCAAGAAACATTCTTTTAGCAATATTATATACATGCATCGCGTTTTAATGCCATTCCATAATATGCGGCGAGGCGCCAAACGATAATCGGCTTTGCTACGCTGATAGCACTGGCTTTTCCAAGGGATCCTTGCTATCCCGGGAAATAGTATTCCAAAATATATATTTCATCCAGACACATATTGTCATCAAATGATCCATTGGTATGTTCGCAGCAAAACCATCTTCATGTGTGATAGACTGATTGTGTTGCCACATTGACGGCAAACCCGCATATCATTTCAATCAACATCGTGTTGCCAGGAAATATGTAACCACTTAAAAATGATGGTTTGTCTTGGGCAATGGAATGTGTCGGTTGTTATGCATCATGCCATCAATTTCAAAATGGATAGTTCAGAAATGGGGAAATTAAATTATGTTGCATTTGACAGGAATCATGACAATAGCAATGATGTTGATTTAATGCTCTATTTGCGATTTAGTTTACGATTCTATATACAAAGAACTTTGTCCCTCCCAAACTGTTCTCATAGGGCAGTGTTAATATCTAAGATGCTGCATCCCAGGATGCAAGAGAATGTGTTGTAGGTAAGTTCTCTGCTGTGCAAGTCATCACAGCAATAAGAACTGACATCTGCTGAGGGTGATTTCATAATCCAGCTCTTTCAAATAGAGCATGCATATCTAGCTACTTGTGATGCTCGAGCGTTTATATATTAATTCAAAGCTACAACATTTGCGTTTGCGTATTCATTCTAAACAACAGAATCTGCATTATGCATTTATGTGAAATACATTCGAGGCAATAGGTGTCAAACAATTGCAAGCCGGTTTATCGTAACTCTACAGGAGTTCATTATTGTAATTTAAAATGCTATATTTTTAGGGAGCCAGACCAATACCATTACCGGTAAAAACCGGCATTATTTAGCAACTGTTGCCAAAAATAGCACTAAAGCATCAGCAAATAACCCGTTTATTGTCTAAATCGCCTACGCCTCATCTGTGCCGTGCTCTTGCTCAATGAAGACTAACCGATACTGTAAAGCAAGCGTGCCGTTGTGGCGCCACAGCAAACACACTCTTGCATGCTAAACAACAGCATCAATATCTAAAAGCGTTTAAGGATTCATATATCTGTCAAGAGCCAGGTCTTATCGGGGGTCTGTGGTAGAGCCTTTGGAATAATAACATACGACAGCTTCTACATAAACAAGCTCACAGGTTGTAGTAATGTCAGTGCGGTGTTATCAGATTACATATGGGGTGAACAAGCATCGAGCCTTTTTGCTAAAGTTGCCGTTAGATGATCAGTCGATGTGGTTATTTCCAAATTCATGGTAAGAGTGCCCGAAACGCGCGATACGAATGGCTAAGTTTCCTCTGCTTCTAACCACTACCTTCAGTATATGTAGACAAAAACGTTTTTGATTTCCTACAGTACTGAATAATCTAGAGCCATATCAGAATCCTCAAAAATGCTTTTAACGACTACGAACTAAAACTTTGTGTATGATGCAGGTTTCTATCAGTGCACGAAAAATAAAAAAGAGGGTATATTTGAACTCTAGGTGAGATTACCAGCGTCATAGTACACCCATGCTGCACATACATAACTTTGTGGATCAGGTCTATCACGTATACCCAATGTGTACACGTATAAACACTGAATATGGAAAGTCGTGTTATGATATAAGCACTTCATACAACTATAGTATGAATAGTATGCGCTATGAAGCCAGATACAGTGGGAGTATGTGTCTTTGTTTGTCGGTTTGTTTGGTTATTTATGAGTGTATTTTTTAGTGATTAGGAATCCCGTTATGCAGCATGACTTACAGCAACTAATTGCGTGTGTTTCAAACGTATTTTCTACCTGACGAAAATGAAAGGGCAGCTATATCCATTAAGATGGCCATGCGTGAATTCGCCATTCGGGATGTCGCTTAGCAAACACGCACTTCCGATATCATCAGCATTGTTTGTTACTACGCATGAATATGCATAAGCAAGTTATCTAACAACAAAGCTAACGTGATGTTAAGCATTACATTCCGAACGAATTTTAAAAAAACAACTTGTCAATAAAGCGGGGAAAATCGCTCCTATGCCTTATATAAATTATTCTAAACACTTGATTCCAATGATCTTACAAGTCAAAAGTCAGTACTTCTTGCTTTTGTAATGCAAATGCGCATCATTTCTTCAGCAATTCACATTTTTGACACCCGCTTATAAATACTGAGCAAATTCCAAGAAATATTGTTCATATTCTCTCATGCCCAGTTGACTGAATAAAGTAATTTTATGATATTGATGGTTTGTACGCTATTAATTATGCGTTTGTGATCATGGTAGTAATATCTACAAAGTCAGCCTTGGGTGTAGAAATCAATAATCTAACAGCATGGAAAACCCTGAGAATGTAGGCAATTTCGACAACTCAAGGGGGACTTAATGCCACAACTTAATAAGATATCAAGCTGGCAGCTTTTGTGCGTATGGTTCAGATCGTCAGATTACATCTGTCAATCACACACTTATATCAATTGTCATTTAACGGACGGCATTCTTGCTTAATGACGGAAGAGATGGTTTGTGGTCTTGTGGCATAATGGGGGTTGTTATTGACGTATTTGGTGGAAAGATTGGCAATCGATTTGCAACTTGTAATATCTATAATATCTAAAATAAATACACACATGGTCGTTAGTATGAGAGCCGGTTAACCCAAGGCTACAAATATAGACACGTTAAGTCGTATCGGATCATATTCATATTTCAGTGGTTTTCTTTAAATACATGGTCCCGTTTAACGAGATCTTGTGCTATCAGCAACATCTCACTTATGGTGCAATGTATATGGATGGCTTTGTACAATTGCTTCCACAATCTGTAATAATAGTCACCAGTTATACAATGAGCTCATTAATTTTTTTATAGTAAGGGCTCATATCTATCGCAATTAAGGTTGGCACGAATTATTGTATATATGAATAATCAATCTCTTGTTCTGGGCATATATAATAAGATGTTAAATCGATAGTAAATGGGAAAATGTTCCAGTACAAATATTTAGCCTCTGACAATTTAACTGAAGATTGAGAGTAACCCTCGGTATTGACTCAAAGTTACCCACAATGAAGTAACCCATACGTGTCGCACTTTTTGTCGTTAATTGTGCATCTCATAAGTCACTTTGAGACGCTTTTGTGTGTGATATTGCCCAAGAGCTTAACAATTATGTGGTAATTGCTAGGGCACCTTCAAAATTTGCTCTCATCGTAGTTGCACTTAATACGCGCAACACCTTCGGCGATAGAACAATCTCAACACATTCAACTACGAAGTGATATTGCCAAAATCTTAGTAAGGCATGGTTGTTATTGTTTGACAGCTCCCCTGCGACATGGGGTCATCATAATCGATAAAGGGATATCGCTATTATGGCAGACTTATGACTATCCATAACATGTATTCACAATTCACATAACAAGTTGACCGGCAAACTTAATGGCGTATTACCCGATGCAAAAAATGCAACCAATACTGTACAGGCTCTTACAATGTGTCATTCGATTCAACATGTTCAGCAAATATATATTTTACCCATAACTGATGACATAACAAATCTTTTTAGTTTGTTTGCAATAGCTTTAATACTTCGAAAGGAAGCAAGCCGTTGCTGTAAATATACCTATCATGGCTGTTTAGACACTATTATAAGCCCAAATAATTTTTATTCAATGCACAAGATAACAATCGATGTGCATTTTGAATGGTTTGGAGCAGCATGATTGTAACCTGTGATGAAAGTCTTGATGTTGCGAAAAAGTGACAATTTCATCCTTATGTACGCATGGGTCGGTAAGTTCCCGTGTTTGTATTAATTGATTTAGCAATTAATTTATACGTGCGACTACTATCTGTCCGCCAGACGAAACAAAAAAATCAACATGACCGCACTGCTTGAGGATGATGCCTTTTATATGAATAATGTGCACTAACATTAACATACTTTCGTTTGGGTAGATACTGTTTGTCTAACTCAAGTGTTGAGTAACTGTGGAAGAAATGCAATTTTTAGCGGGATGGTGTGAGCCTTGATGGCGATTACAATTATCCCGTGAACTAAACCACCATTTCATTATAGAGTTGAGGCGTTGACCTCTAGTTTAACATTGCTTCGTGACATCTTTGCAAACTTGAAACTAACCACATAACTTAAACGACTGTGATATTTTTCTATTGCGACCAAGTGCGAGGATGCCGCCTGAACATTTTTCCTCCAATCCTGTCAAAGCCGTCCTGGATAGGTCGACCGACCACTTTATTTACTTCACGCAGGATAGCGACCAACTTGTGAATGCCTCCTCAATCAAGGCATAAATCTTACATAGCATGAAACATCTTTGTCGTCGAGTCATTCTATGTACAACTGATACATTTATTTTATATGAGCTAATGCATGGTCTCCCGTCTGTTAAAGGTGGTTCATTCACGGTATGGGTCGAAGACTCATCCTTACCAACCACACATCCTAGTAGTTAAAAAAAACCTGTTCATACGCCATTGGTTATTCGTTGAATTATCCCAGATTATTCAGCGCCTTTAACTCAGACATTTGACAATGTGTAGTGGAGGGTGTGAATGCATGTCTCGACACTTTGCTTTACCGTGATCGCTTCTCTCAAAACGACGCGATTGACATCAGCATCGGCAGTCAAAAAAAACAATGCGCATAAGAGACAGTCAAGTTTAATTACAGTATTGACATGATATAAATTACCTAGCAGACAGACTAAAAAGGTAACTCATAAATCTAATCAATGCAATGATATTTATGAGCAATACAATTCATTGTTGAATCGCAATTGTACTTAAATTTAATAAGCGTGTCAACACATATCAGTATCAGGCAGTATACTCCATTGACAAGCAGCGTTATTTGATCCCACCACCGGAAACCATTTACATAAGCAGCTGTATATGTTATTCTAACCGAAGTCATATTGTCATACGCATCCTCGTCTGTTCCCTCTGCAGAAGACATGTGACCATGAAAAGACCTTTCAGCTGCCTTAACTGCTGTCGCTTGGTAAGTCTTCTCGCTTCCCGTCGCTTGAGTCACGATTACCTGCCCACCCAGTTTCGTTTCCTCAATATCTGTCGTTTATTCAGAAGCTGCCACATGTATGACATATCAGGTTTATTGTGTCAACATTTTTTATGCTCTAACGCTGTGATTCATGCATACAGTACGTAGTCACTCTCTCACATACGTACTTACGGTCATATCATATAATTACCTTGCTCAACCATACATCCTCAGACGCTCACTCACTATGTTGATCGCTTACTTACCCGCTCTTCACAACAAATGAATCACTAAATAGAACTCCCACACAACTCCTCAATTGTTCACTCGTTTTCCTACATTTACATCCCGTTCACTCACTAGTTCAATAATCATTCCTTCACTCGAGTTAAGACCATCGGACTTGAATCTGCGTTATAAAGTTGGAATACCATTTTATTAAAGTAGTAGCAGCAAGCAATAGTACTGCGTTCGAAAAACCCAATGAGCGAATTGGCAACGTTTGTTTATCATATTAATGCATAGGGTCGCTGAAGGTTTGTACAGCTTCAATCCCACGCTTTTATATATCAGAGGCTACACAAGCCGTCGACATGCTGCTTATACCACGTGAGCATAGTCATGGGAGGGTTGGGATGTGATATTATCTGAAACAGCTAGTTGCGCTTGGCGATTATTAATCGGTGGTATTTTTGTGATTTAATGTGATTGTGTTGCCTATTAATCCTCAGCCTTGTAAAGGAGCCTACGTGGTCATTGCTGAAAGCTTGCAGCGGATTCTGCGCCTCGATTTGTGATTGACTTGATTCACGGCTACAGCAATTAACTCACAATGGCAAATGATGGGAACAGCCTAGGTACCAAAATATGGTACCATCTACTCCCCAGAACATCTAAGCAAAGTGATGGGGCGTAAACTATGAACATTTCGGTGATTTTAGGTTATGAAGAATATTTCACTGTGAAACAATTAAGTCGTTGTTCAGAAGAGGGTTCTGTTTAATTATGTTGTTTCGTTCGCATATGTTCAACTTAGCCTCAATCGTCCATCAAGCATAGTTCTTTATTTCCTAAAGTACTGAACATATTAAGATTAGGTATGTTATAATATTCGTTGCAACTACTAGGGCGAACCGACATAACTTAATTATGCTCCCGCACCACAGCAGCATTGGCTAAAACGGTTTTAATAACATCCTAGAAGATTCTAACAACTACAGCGATAGCCAACCAAGGCGTTTTGGTGAAGGGTGACCCGGGATGGTTGAGGTTGGGAACCGTTGAGTTTATAGTTGTCCCTGCCTATGGGTAAAGATAATCTAATACTCCAGTTCAATTCACACTGTGTACGAATGTCTCCGGAGATTTCAGAACTACAAAGTGGAAACACAAATCACCACTTATATGACCTTATCCCTTTAACATCGTTTTTCAAGTAATGTCTGCCCTAGCAGATCTTTGCCTATAACTGAATTCCGACGAAAATATTATGTGCTTGGTGGCTCGCTTATGAATCCTCTCTGATATGTCAAAATTTGAGTGACTGATCTAGCTTAGGATAAGCTACCGGGTTGTCAGCTGGATGACTAGGTAAACGGACGTTCTATTGGCCTACGTCATCAACTTTTTTTGTAGTCCAATAACGAGAAGCCCAACGATTGCAATGTGCAAATTTAATGTAATTTAACATGTCAACCGGCTCAGTCCGGTTGGTTGGACAATCGGAGAAAATATTTACTACAAGTTCTTCATCAAAATATATGCTATTTTCATCATGAAGGAAATCAATATTGTTTCTTTTAATCAAGGCAGTTTATGCAGCATTTGCAGTGTATACAAAGGCAATTACCATATATTGCCATCAATACCATTAAAGCAAGATAGACACATCTATTTATGCCAATCTAACTAATGTATATGCAGATAGGTATTAGTCATTTTAACATCCACGGACTCTCCCCAAAATGCCAATAATTTTTGGCTCAAAATACCACGACTAGCTGGCATCAATATACTACGTCATAGATCGGTTACCATATATGCGTTTGTATGAAGACCGTCACAGCGTCAGAGAACCAACCATACCCCAGACCCAACTTACACCATTTGTCAGATTTTTGCGGAACAAAAGTATGAAACTAGCCAAGGAACAAACCTATCAATCTTGTTCAGTGCGTTCCTACTTCTTCCGAGTGTATTGTTTGTAAAACAAAGCTTTTAAAATGCCTCCCACTGCAGCTTTAGCCGAAGCGTTATCTGTACACGACCACTTTTCTATTTCTGTAACAATCCATCCTAGTGGTATTGTTGGTGCCAATACCTTGTCTGTGACTAAGTCGTGAATTAATGATGTATTAGATGACAGTCTTAACACTTTTCAGACCAATGTTCTCTACCCAGCCGCAATCTAATTAGAATAAATGCTCATACGTAAAACTACTCTTCTCGCTAGTTTTAGTCAACCCCTAAAAACACAATGTGGCAAGCAATTTTCACTATTTGTTTTATGGTCAAAACGGCTGATTTTGCTGAAAAGCAGTTTAAGTAACAATAAAAACGATAATTTTAAAAAGATAACAATGCACTGTGTAGTTTTGCATATCTTTTTTGAATCTCAAGCAGATTTATGTATCAGTGCGTGCACGCTTGAGTAACTGTAGTATGGATGAATATTGATAGATGTTTGCATTTAATCAAAGTATTGTAATAAAAGTCATACATCAGGTGCTTTGAGGGGTCGAGTATACACATACCCACATACACCGGACGGTTCAGTACCAGTTGAGTCTCGTGCATGTGCAGAGCAGCCAGGTCATCATCAAACACCTGATGACGTGCGTAGGCGGGAGATGCGATAAGCCTACACATTCTTTCTTCTTCCGTAGAGCACACAATCTTGACATGACCCGCCTGCGGAGGTTCTCCATGGTCTTGGCGAACACAGAGTTGTTCATAAGCTTATACAGGTCCTTCTCAAAGTCGCTGGTGGCCACCTTTTGCAGATCCGTATTCATCCGAATGTAAGGCTCCATCCAGGGGCTCAGGTCAAAGACAAGTGCACGATGGATCTTGGTAAGTCTCATCCCCAAAGACAGATACAGCTTGAGGTTCCTGTAGTGAACCACATACTTCTCTTTATTCCGCAGGTTTGGCACCAGCTTTTCAACCTCGCCCGAGGTGCCACCAAACTCGCCCAGGAGGTTTTTTCTGATAGTTCGACAACCAGTCGTTCTCTACAAAAAGCCGCTGCTCGGGTAGTTGTGGTGCTCGTCAACCTCAAGTATGTATCCAGTCTCGGCATCATCTGGGTGGTCCTGAATCTGTAGATCCTCTGGCCGATCCACCCACTCAATACCCGCGGTTGGAAAAATGCTGACTCATAGCACACCCATAAAAATTGTTAACATCAAGGTACTGGATGTAGCTCGTTGGCTTATCCACGAGCGGGTTATTGGCCTTAGCGTGGCGGCGTGACACCATGCTTATACCACCGCGTAGACCTTTCTCAATGAACATGTGCTTGCCATAGTCGGTGAGTAGCTCGAGTTCCACACCTGTGGTCTTAGGCAAAGCATCCCACAACAAACCGGGGCTGGTATGGTAGTGGGCCAGATTTAACCCGTACTGCTTAAGACAGGTCTTGCAGAACGCCTCAAACACATCGGTCAACAGCAGTAAATCTGCCCGCAGGTACAGGTCATGGTAGTCACCCATGTTCTTACACCCGAACACGCTCCAGACCTTCCGTGCATGGGCATATTCTACAGAAGATAACCCTCCTCAGAGAGCTTGCTGTAGAACTCCTGGATTAATGGCAGAGGGGAATCAAACTTATTTCAGCTGTCCATGAACTCATAGGGGAAGACTCCCTTGCGCAAAATCAACCACCGCTACATCTGGTCTGGCTCATATTCCGCCGTCACTGCAAAGGCATCTGGATTGTTAGCAGACACCAGCTTATCAAGCCAAGCCAGGAGGAACTGTGTGCTGTCAATGAGGCGCAACTGTCCAAGCGACAGGGAAATATATTTCTCCATGTTGTTGGGGATACAGTTGATTTTCCCCTCCACTTAGCTTATACCCTGCATCAAGGGATGGGAATCAAAGCCCCGCAGGTTATGGAACACCACAGGGATGGGTGTTGTCTTACGACTCAGCCGAAGTTTCAGGTTACACACGTTATGAGCTGGCCCTCTGTACAAGCCTGTTATATGGCAGTGATCAACCACATAGCCGTAGCGGCATTCTTTGTATTCCTGCGTTCTTTGCGTGTTGCTCTTAACAGGATTAAGCGCAGGACCCGGAAGCTTCACTGTGAGCGCCTCAAAGTCAGCATAGATGACTTAGGTTGCAGCAAGCTGTTTCTGTCAGTTCTTCCCTTCCTCAGGCATATCCACTCGCACAGCAGTTTGCCCTACGCCCATGCACTAAGGCTTATGCGCCAGGGGCAGACCCTGTGTGGTATATCCATGCAGACATAGCTCACAGAAGAACTTGCGCTCTTTATGTTTGGTCTGCTCATACAGCAAGCGGTTCAGGTCTTTGATTTGCGTGTAATGAAACTCGCCGTTCTTCTCAATCAGCATGAGGTTTATATGAGTGCCAGAGTGCTTACTGATGCGGTGTACAATAGTGGTCTTCCCATCCCAGCCAAAAACGGGCTTCGAGGTTATTTTGATGGTCGCTGTGGGTCCTTGGCAACCAGGTGCAGAGCGGCTACAATAGCCTATAGAATGCAGAAGTCGTCCCAGTTCTTTACATTTAGGATGGCCTGCTTAGCCGCCAGCGCAGCCGAAAGTGGCAGGTAGGAGCCACTCTTCAATGGTTGGTAGTTGGCAATATCAATCCACAGAGTTGTGACCACCTCAAACTCCCAGCCAGAACCATGGCTGGCCCACTTCTCAAACCGCTCTTGGATATTAACAACACTCTGGTCCAGCACAACGTCCAGGTCTTCTGAGGAGAAAACCACCTGCTGCTTATTACGCAACACAGGCTCAACATACTTATGCTGTCATCATCGGCGTGCTTAGGAGAGTCTTACCTTAAGGGCAAACTGACACTTGATTCCACCTAGCTCTTCCAGCTCACCAGTCAAAACTTTATGCATCGTCCGACGCATGCCCTGTTAGAACATCATAAGGTCTGAGCTAAGGGGATGAGACTCAGGAACATTCATCACCCATCCACGCAAATAGTTTTTAACAGCCCACTTAGTCTTCTTGAACTCAAGACGTGCTGTGGGGACTGGGGACTGGGTTGCTGGGACTGGTCTGCGTGGGGTAGGGACTGGTCTGCATGATGCGGGGACTGCATGGGGCAGCGGCGGGGACAAGGGTGCGAGCCACCCCAGCTCTTAATCTAGCCAATATCTCCTTGTATCTACGGTCATATTCATTACGCACTTGGAGTGCTTTGAGTGCAACCTTAGAGCGTGGATAAGGAGGCTTATAACCGTGAATTGAAACATAATCGTTTTGGGCTTCACGTGCTCGCTGATTATGAGTCAAGTTTACTATACAGTTCCATTAGTCTAAAATATTACGATACACAAATGACAACGACTATACAGTGAGCTGACTTTGACCTTGTTGACAGTGCCACAGGATTTCTATTTTTATACAGTGGGGAATCCCCTTTCAGTGGCGCCGGCTGGTGAGTCAGTGTCCCCCAGCTATAGGCTGTTGTGAAGCAATTTTTGGGCATGACGAAGACGACTGTGGTTGACTTAATCAAACCCACAATCGTACCTTATTATTTTTTATGGCCTTCTGGCAACCCATACAAAGACGATTAACGACACCATGTTTTATCTTATATCTGTGTAATCCAAAAAACTATTGCTCTTGTGTACAGGGCCTGTTACAGGGGTCTTTCTTTCAGAGTTATATCCACGGGCACTTTTCATGTACTACCATTGTAATGTAAATAGATTTCTAATGTCTAATGGTGGAATACCGTCTGGTGGCAACTGGGTATCGGACGGCACCACAAGCAACTCCTTTACAAAGCCATGGAGAAGTCCATCCAACAAATAGTAAAGTACAGGCTCACCAGATTTAGTGACAGAGCTTCCAATCCGGTAAACATTGAGTGACCACACAGGGTCAGTGGCCCGCCACCGCTGGTCTTGCTCAACCTCACCAGGCTGGTAGAGGTAGCGAACCCCAACACCAGAGGAAAGCTTTTGCTCTTTGACCCGCAGCGGGCGCCCTGGTACGAATGAAGAGGGCTTTTGTGCAACTCGTTTTGCCTTTTTAGCATCTTTAGGTTATTTTTCAGTCAAGCGGGTCACCTTATTATTTATCACAGAGACAACAGCCTGCAGTCGTGAAACCCACTTGGTAGATCGTTTTCCAGTATCCTTTAACTCTACGGCATACTGGTGTCCAAAAAGTCGCTCAGCAAAGGGTGCGCTTAAAGAGTTTCACTATACCCTGGTGTGGATGGATATTCACACGGCCCCGCCAGACTGATACTCCATGTTTTACTAATAGCTGATTTACTGCTCCCATAAACTCCCGTCCGGGGTCGACCTGAAGCAGTTTAGACCAATGTAGAAGTCCTGGCTTGTATATCCTCTCGACTCACCTGCGGACCTGTTTAGCCTCTTTTGTAGTCAATGGCTCGGCCACTTTGTTGCCTGAGGCGACATCCACCACCGTTAGAGCATACTTGAAAGTCTGGCGATTCACAACGTCACGAGGAAGAAATAAGAGATCGGCTTGGTGAACCTCATTAGGGACAGGGACATCAAACTCTGGCCTGAGAATGTGTTGTGGCACTGGCAGGTAGATTTGCCATATAGCTTGCTTTGTTAGCCACCCCCTGGCAACTTCCCCAGAAACCCTCGCTTCTGTTGCATTCTTGATAGATGTAATGTCTTTCCAGTAGCTCTAAGGACTATAGTAGATCTTTTGCATGCAACGATCCATATACAGTAGACGCTCGAGTCTCCAAATGACTGTCTTGGCAAGCCTGTATGCAACCAGCCCTGTCGCAGCCATACCCAGTATAATGAACGCCACCTCACGCCTTTTGTGACCATCTGAGAGCTCTTAATCAGGGAGTACTCATTCATAGCCTCGTCCGCATCCCGAAAAGTATGCTCGGCTTGTCCTTGTCGGCGCAGTTGCTCATTGATGAAATCTTAACCCAAAGTTCGCTTCTTGGCCCATGCTGCCTGAGCAGATTGAAGCTGCTCCATTGCCATATCATGGCGTTAACGGTCCGCGTCCACTTGGCTGCCTTGTTACTTAGAGAATAAAAAGTTGCTCCCAGAGAATGCAAGGGCGTTAACAAGAGTGCCTCCAACAAGCAACGCGAGTGTGGCCATTATTTCAGAATATCAACTGGTAAGATTCCTTGTTTAATTAGCATATCCTTTGTGGCCATAGCTAGTGATACATCGCCAACAGCCATAGCCAGGTCGCTGTGGGGTGAAATCAAGACATGGCACCCCACCACCCAGAGCAATCTTAGCAAGCTTAGCATAACCTATTGAAATACCGGAAACAACTGCACCATGTTACAGTGCGTTGAAGAGCATTTTTTCATCAGTAATTGGTGTTGTCATCTTATTTCATATAAAACGGATCCTTTAAATGAGCGTCCGTAGGCTTTTGTACAACAACCTGCTTAGGGTGTGAGGCTAGTTTCTGCCTGTAGCAATACAATGCTAGTCCAAACATCAAAACGCCTCCGACAACCACAGGCGCAGCCCGTGTTGGCCATGCCCACTTTTCTGGAGGCTTGCTCGTTGATATTGGCTCGACAGGTTCGTTTCTAGCATCTGTTAGTGCGGCCTTAGCCTCTCGAAGCTCTCAGAAGCTTATTTTGATTGGTTTTTTGAGCTGCAGCACCCTTTCGTCCTGCCGCAACCCTTTTAGCGTTTTTTGTAGTGGTCACTGACGTTATCTCCTCTGGTGTTGTCTCTCCTTGATTCATGCTTGTTTTTTCCATCTTTCCTTGCTTAATTTATTTGTCCAATTGACAGCTCTTAGTAAGCACCTGTTGTAGCGGAGTTAAGCACATGCTTTAGCTGAGTTAAACATACTATAGCGAGGAAGTGGTGTCTTACTCTCTACTGGCCCCTATTGATTCAGTGCTTGTGTTTTCCAAATGGACAGTGCTTAGCTGTTGTTAAAGCGGCAGTTAATGGAACTTAAAACCTACAATAGTGATGATATAGCTCACAAGTGGCAGTGCTTAAGTGCGTGTCCAACAAACGGGTCAGTCTCGAGGTCTGTAATTAGCTTTGGCTGGTATTCTGGTGGGATTGTTAGAAACATACAAGCAATACCTGAGTATAGCTGTAGCAATGATTGACCTAGAGTGCTCGTCATGCTAGCGCCTAGCCAAGCCTTGTATCTCACATACAGCTTTATGATCTCTTCAGGCATTGATTCAACCTGGTCAATTGTAAGGCACTCTAAAACCAAGGTACTGCCGGGCCTGACCGCCGGCTATGATTGCAGCAAGCCTATCTCTTTAAGAAGACTTACCTACACCAGGGGTGCAACTAGGTTCCGCTCCCCCAGACTTTGTCTCCACTAAGCTTGTAGTGTCCTGCTCAAGGCGCTTATCAATAATGGAATCAGGATCCATGAATATACGCATACGCCTTCGAGCTTCAAAATACTGCACCGCTACCCAGATGAAGAAATTGGTTACTGAGGCAGCGGCTGCTATCAAGGCCAATGTCACTTCAATCTTTGCTAGTAGTTGGCGTACTGTGGCACGTTCCTCCTCTGCTGGAATTACATTTTTTTCACGTAAGGCATCTTCAAACGAGTCACGGTCTTGGTGTGAAAGAGCACAATCCAACGAGTCTGCTCACGTAAGTCCTTCAGCACAGAGTTTTACTTTTGGGTAAAGACCCAGACATTTTGTGCGCATGGCGACCTCTAAAGGCCAGTTTGGATAGCTTGTCTTTCTTCTTGGATAGGGCCTTTGCTGCCGAACATTTATCAATAATGTAGAGGGTAGGCTCGCCCTTAAAACAATGGTAGATAGCCCTCAGGTGGTCATGGAGCCGCTCCCCTGGATCAACGACGTAAACCTCTGAATCATCCCACACCCATGACCGCGACTGATAATCCTCGTATGGTAGGGTAGAAGATTACAATATGCTCAAAGGCACCAAAGAAATGCCCTTCAAGTAGCTCGAGGATTCAAGTAGCCCACTCGAGGACCATGAATGCGGTTTTTTACCACTGCGCTGACGAACCTGTCATCTTTGTCCGCCCACAAACAATTGCCGATTTTTTACATTTTATAAGACCTTTGACAATGAATGATTGTTTATCTATGCATAACGCCGCCTGATGTAAACTCGAAGTGTAAGTAGGTTTCGTTCTACATGCTTTGGGAATATATATATATATATATATATATATATATATGTATATATATATATATATATATATATATAAGTTTATATATATATATATATATATATATATATATATATAGTATATATATATATATATATATATATATAATATATATATCTTAGAAAGATATATATATCTATAGGATATATATATATATAATATATATGATATATATATAATATGGGGATCTATATATATATATATATATATATATATATATATATATATATATATATATATATATCTATATATATATATATATCTATATATATATATATATATATCTATATATCTCTATATATATATATTAGGTTTGGGCGGGCAGTGGTGTATATCATCAAATCTCGTCAATTAGTGGGTTTAACGTGTATATTCCGTGCACAGTGCCTCTTATGTTTTACTGCATTTTTATATTTTCTTGGTGGGTGAGGGGGGGGGGGGGTGCGGCTAGGTTATACGCCTTCACATGCAGAAGAGTTTGCGTTTGCCGTATCAGTTTAATGATGATAATATTTTAACCGTGTTGCTTAATTTAAGCAAATGAAAAAGGTTTCTGCAGTCTGTTGAATAGAACAGCTAACAACAAAAGGTAAAGCGTTGTCTGTGTATTCATTGAGTTCTGAGTCTTTTTAGTGATCTTGAAAACGTATTTGGCTTACCAACAAACCAGGCACATGAAATGGGAGAACTCTGTATGCACTGTTGATCTCAGATCGGAGGATAACAATCTTTCTGTACATAATCAATATTGACATTGCCTGTTTCCTCTGTTGCTAAAACAAAGCTGCGCGCAGGAAACCATCATCATGGGCTTCAGACTACCACTTGCTTAATGCAAAAGATGAGGGAGAAGTCATTGTTTATTTTGTGTTTATAATTGGCAATTATCGATCATATCTATGTGAAACGACTTGTATTAGGTTATAACAGCGCGTACAACTTCAGACTCTATAGGCTGCAGAAATTTCATGAACATTTGCATTGCTGAGCAAAGACGATTATTTGTCCTTTGTTGCTGATTCAAATTCACAACCTCAATCTCAAAGTTGCTGCAAAGGTGATCGGCAGATGTAATAGCTGTTTTTATTCAAAGCGGATATTGAAACGTAGTTATTTATACTTGAATAATAACCATAGACTGTCCCAGGGTCACCACCTTTGCAATTAGGTTTAAGCATACTGCACATTACCTCGAATTTGCATAGGTAAATGAGAAAGTACATATGATGTAAGCCTGCAAAAACATCAGCTTTATGTCATTTAAATAATGTGTTTGAACACGGTTTATTCCGATAGGCAGCGTTAAATTAAGAAAATTGGTGCAATCAAGATCCAATAAAGGATAAGGTGCACTTTGTGGGTGTATTTATTTCTTTTGGTTAGGATTAATTTTTACATTCACGAGAAAGCAATGTTGAACCTCGTACCTTGTAAAGCAATGTTGCTACATCCTCTCATTGATTATATAATTGCTTTACTGGACATGAAATCGGGTGACATTTAAGAAGATATGTGATAGAAGATTTTACAATTTAATCCATATATATTTGTTAGCATAATGGAATGAAATACTGCTCGTTTCGTATCTATTCTGTTCTATTCTCATATTTTAGCTTATGAAGACTAGGTTTCTTTAACACAGATTGTCTTCCATTCTACCTCTTACTCGGAAAGAGTTGTTGTCTTACGCCGTTGTGGTCGGCTTAATATAACTATATGCTACCAGAGTGACTTATCAAATGACTTAAACAAATATCGGATAATATTTTGGACAATTGATTATTGTTTTAATGTCCATAACAATATCGCCATGTTCAGGAAATTGTTTTTAGTTACACCCACAGTTATATTTGTAAATTGATGCTCTTGAGCCGCTTCACGATGCACTTATTATGTAAAAGATGTTTGATGCACAAGTACCTTTCTAAATTGGTGCGATGTTTTTTTCACGCATTGTTGTTGCCGGTGCTTTGTCCATAGCTGTGCCACCAAAGAGTGATGAATGCAGCCTCAGCCAACGCACTCCTCAGACAAATGCTACCAGTAAATGGCAAAAAGAGTGAATGCTTTTAGATCCGATATAAGATGGATATATTCAATTTTAAGGCATAGTTCTTGTTATGGATGCGAAACAGTTCTCAATTAAGCGACAATAGCAGAATGGAAAAGGGAAGTGAAAGGAGAATGGATAGAGTATGAAAAAAGTAGAGCAATATATAGGCACGAAGCAAACTGGAAACGGGCAATATAAAGAGGCATACGAATGCTATTCAAATGTTAGCGCACAGTTAATTCTGTTTGAAATCTCTCGGGATTTCAGCACGAAGGGTGATTGAGGAGTCGCCGCGACGTAGGCTGTGCCATGAATCCTAGTGGCGTTCGCTAAGGCTGCCATAAGCTGGTTTGAGTGTTGTAGGCGGCAATGGGGTTTGACGAGTCGAGACATGACAGCGCGGTTAATTTTTAACTTGTAGCGCCTTAGTAAAGTTAACTTTGATTAACAAACCCCACGTGAATCGGGGATTGTTTAAAATTTATGCTGAGAAAAAAGACACTACATTACTTTGTTGTATAAAACCAAAGAACAGTATGAGCAAAACAGAGACGAACGCGCCATGTCAAGGTGGAGTGCAATGGCGGCTACCATTATCGGCTCATTCTGCAGGGTTTGGCGATACGGATGCGTTAAGCGGAACGGGCAGCTGGAGGCATAGCAGTAGTCATCGTAGGGTGGATAGCGATGTCCTGTTGCAGGTTAGGCGAAGGTCGTGGAAGAGGAAGGGGTGATATGGCGCGACCAGTCCATTAGATTGAGACATGTGAAGGCGGGCCTGAAATATTGCGTTTGACTTCAGTAATACAGGCCATAACAAATGCATAACTATACCAAGGGGCCAAACAGTATTGAAACTAAGGCATCATTGCGCATCACAACTACATAGTATTCATTGGATAGTAGTGGGTCATTATTTAAACACACGATCTTCTCGCTTTTGCCATAAAGGCCGCTATTCGCATAGTTAGCTACACCAATGAGCTAATTTACTAGACGCTACACTAGCGGTAGAAATTTGGTAAATAGCTGGTAAAATAGCAGCGAAAGGTCGGAAAGTGGGACAACCTGTACCAACTGGCTGTGCTTGGCGTTTACAGTGGTGATTTTGTCTTCCTCTAGTCTCCATCTCGTAAACAAACAGACGCGTCTATCGCCGACATATATTAGCCGGTGCTATGCCCTTACCTGGAGTAGGCTGATTTAAGGCTACGTCTATGAGTTCATGACGCCGATCAAAATGCTATTGGAACCGCCTAGCATCCTGATATGACCTCATCTCTTCCCTACTGCTGTTGAACAGTTTATAGTATGACAACACAAAAGCATGGTCATCAATATTGGCAAACTCATATTGTCTAGATAAGTTAGCCGGGATATATTGAATGCGTCATTGTATTGTTGTGAGCACTCATTCAACGAGGGCCAGGTTTTAAATATTCTCCGAGTTAACTGTTTGCATGCTAGGGGTGCTCATCGGAGATTTTAATATTCTTTCGTGGACATTACATTTACCATAATGTGTGCATGTCCTTAGTAATGTGTGCCTAGGTTCTGTGTTGTGATATATATTCTTACCTTGTGTAATAAAGTCTTCATCCTATGCATGATATAAACACGCGCCTATGACTGACAGGATGTATCTTCAATGAATGGTTCGAATGCCTATGATGTCATGGCGAGTTGCAGTGATATTGTTTTTTCTACGGGAATGTCTCTGTACCTTGTCTTGCAATTACGTACTATTACAAAAAGCAGGAAAATCCTCATTATTCTACCGCATAACTCACGCAAGCATGTCGTTATATATTGTGTCACAGCGCATTATGCATTCATCCATCATCCGGATTGCCGGTCTTATTTCACAAAAGCCTCCCTTTCATATTTTATATCCCTTATGTTACTGCGTCTACCAGTTTTAACGAGATTAATGGAACTGCTGCTTCGACCGAGTCATATCAGTTACGCTGTTATACATCGTTACGTGATCACAGTGATTTTGTATATTAGTTCACACAAAATCGCGAGCGATCTTAGTTTGACAAAACAAGAGATTATGTGCATAAAAATAATTGCCTTCGATTGCATATTTATGTAAATTTGAATTGGTGGAAAGCCAGCATAATGCATCAAATTGATAAACTATTCGCGACTAAGTCTCGGGTCTAGGCATCGGGGAAATGATGTTTTTCAAATGAATTCAAAGTGCACAATTATATCGCTGAGCACATTCGCAAAAATCCCCTCAGCAACACGTGCGTCCATTTCATTCTATTGGAACATAAATGACGATTATACAAGAGGTTAATTAAAACCAAATAAGTAGAGAGTATGATTGCATCACGTAGAGCTCTTGCAACGCTCCACAATGTAGCTGAAACGTGCAAGGTACAAGAGTACATTTCTCAAATAGATATATCTTACATCTCAAACACCTGACACAAGGCTGCGTCACATATGAGTGATGTATGAGGCTTCCTTCTGTTTCTAGCTCCAACATGACATTGATAAGAGATTTCCGATTAAAAGTCATTGCGAACAAGATAAACGAAACTAAAAGTTGAAAAGCTGTTTCGACGGCTAACATTGCACCATTGCTGAATTAACAGTAGAAATGATGTTGGAAAATCCACCATGCAATAGTCATTGTACAGTTGTATTTAACTTTTAATGTTCGAGAAGCAATAAATATAAAAACGCATAATCGCATTTACAACTCAGTACCATCAAACAAAGCACATTGCGGATGTAAAGGTATTATCATCTGAAATGTAAATAAAATCTGAAACTTAAATGGATGGCCATGACCCACCAGCCAGGCTGATTTATTACATCATATAGTTGAAGTCCATCGTACAACTGTAACAGTATGACTTCGGTCTGTGTACTGGCTAATCGATATCATACCAAGCAAGAAATAGAACTCAAGTCACCAAATGACATCCAACATAAGCTGAACCTTTATTTAACGCATTGGATACTGAATGTCATTTGTAGCTGGGTCACGCACGCTTAGCAATAATTCAAGGATTGTTATTATGATGCAGCTTTGCAAGTCACATGACTCGACGTGATCCGCAGACTGTTCATCAACTTGATATGCATGTGATTTGTCAACCTTACGCCGCCTGCGATTGCAATGCCAATCCCAACTTCGAACTCCAATCTTTCCTGATCGTATGAAGTTGATTCATTGAAGCGGATGAACTACGCGTCATGTCGTCATAATGTAGGGGTTACGGTACACCAACACCAATGTGTCATATAGTGCCTAGTTATTTTGTAAACGATGAGTGGACTAGTTAATTCTGTCTCTCCTTTTGAAATTCACAATCAACCAATATTCTATCAATTGCGGTCCATCCGATTGATCATCTTAACAAAGATTGAATAAAAAGGGGAAACGGCTGTGCAATGATCAATGCCTTACTCAATTAAAAAGTAATATTAGGCCCAAAAGCCCAAACCAATGAATGACCCTCGACACCTTAAACTTTTCTAGCAACAGAGCATTATAAAATCACAACCAAAGACAGTCAACTGTCGCAACTACGGTGAAACTCTAAAAGTTATCATTTTTGGCATAGTATACAATCATTTGCTGATAGCAAATGCTGTACCGGCCGTCAGCCTTTATTCGAACGGCGCAGTGTGTTTGAAGAAGGTTATATAAATGTATGTTTATAATAAGGTAATTATAAGTTGGAATAAATCTTGTTGTGCTTTGGAAATGATAAAAGTACATAAAAGTTTATATCGATCATTACTTGTTTATCAAGTACGTCGTGTCCATTTGAAAACACTGTAGGCTTATTGTAATTCACCATGTTGCCATCCATATATCTTGATAAATACACTGCTTTTGTCCTGTTCACACGATAAATCGGAATTTTGCGGGAGTTTTAACTTTACACCTATCTGATGTAAGTATATGATCCACATTAGATGTATCACGCAGTTTTCAATAACATCAATTTACCAGTGATATGATTGGCCAATCTTTTTCCATCAGTCATGCGGCAAATACGAGAGCTTTGTATATATGATACAGTCTGGCCATTGGTATACCATTCTATCTATCTAGTAAGAGCTTCAGCTGCTGCACCTGGTCCGCATTTTCCTTGATATTCACATACTGCTGAGCTGTACACATCATGTTCATTAGCTTTTGGGAGTCAACGCAGTCCAGTTCAATTTTGTCTGACAGCACGGGTGTAAATCGAAAATACTTAATATCTTGCATCTCACAGCATTCTCGGGCGCGTTGCTCTGTCAAACCATCTGGCATTGTCAGCTGCAAGCAGATTGAGAAGAAGGACAAACCATTAAAATTCAGTGGAATAGTTGAGGCCATGGATAATAAAGAAAAAGAACAAATGGTGTAGGAATTGTTTAGAACGAGTTGCCTACGAGAAAAATACGTGATGACACAGGCTTACATTTGACAACACCAACTGGCTTAAATTCTTGATGTCAGATATATTCCACAAAGCTTGCCATGCAGTAGCGGGGGCATCGGGAACATCTGCGGGTTTCGTGCGGATGCGACCGGTTCCGAGGGACACTACAACGCTAACTTTCTTCATGGTACCACCCTGACACATCCCAAACCCACATCATGTTACGTATAGAATGGAGAGCGTCGTAAATGCATATGGATATGAAATTGGATTACATGTTTCATTCGGTTGAACAGCTCCATATTGTGTCTTCGGATTTCTCGTATGACGTCTAAGGTTGGATTATTAGCCAGTAGGCCACCATCGAGGAAAATTTCGTATGGACGGAAGTATGTAGGCGCTGCGGAGGAGGCTCTGGCTGCTTGCCATGCAAACACGTCTGAAATAATGCAGTGACAAAGAAATGGTATTGTATTACGAAGACAAGGGAGGGATGATTTTATTTACTATTTTGATTGACATATTTACTTTCAGGTAGATATTTGTCGTCCGTGCCCGGCGCTGCGTAATTGCGGTACAAGTGTTGTTCTGGCGGGTCGGTGTCAGACTTGACGGCTGTCACAACTATTCTGTGAGTTAAACCAATATCGATGTTTACAAAGCTATTTGTGCTTTAGTAAGTCAGGTCTATTTGACCTAACTTTAATGTATGATAATAGCAAACATATTTGCGAGCGACTTCTGTATTACTTGTGTTTTTGTAGGTCTGACATTTGGTGGTATCGCCATATGCATGCTTCAGGGAGCGCTCAATATTTTTGGTGCTATATGGCCTTCGTCCGCTGAATACCTTGTTTTTTAAATCCAAATACAGTGATTGACATGCATTTAAATCCTTTCCTGGAAACATATCACAGTCAATAATTAGTTCATGTGATAATATTGAGATACATTAAGTTCCATGAAAAATATGTTGCATTTAATCTTGTATCACGAACATACTGCACACAGTTAATATAATCCGCCTGCATCGCTTCACAAAGTAAGGCGACGGTTGATTTCTTACATTTACGACGATGCATTACATTGATTTGTATCAGTGTATCACAAGAAAGCCGAATACCCTGTGCAAGAGCAAGTGCGAGGAGGCCGCCTGTGCTTGTTCCACCAATCCAGTCAAAGCAGTCCTGTATGGGTCGACCGACGACCTTCTCCACTTCACGAAGCATCGCGACCAAAATTAGCCCACGCATGCCTCCGCCGTCAAGACATAAAACCTTCAAGGCACCGTTTATCATTTTCAATTAGTGCCATTTACCAATACAAAAAAGAGCGTCAAAATTCTTGACGATTTCATGCAAATCAGCAGCACGTCCACTTACCCTCTCCCCTGTTCGGGTCTGCAAGCTCAGTTTGTGTGCCACACCTGCAAAATAATGGCAAGGCAAACAATAGCAACGATGTCATTGCTATTTGAACAAATAAACTGTCCCATTATATCTTAAAATTACAAACTGCTCATTTTGGACGCGAAAAATTTATTTAAGCGGCCTGATTCCTTCGGCTTTGTCGGTTTAGCTCCTGCAGCTAGCATCAGCTCAAGTATTCTTTCTCTGCAGTAACATCATCAACGTAATAATACGTGCCCATATTGATCAAACTGGCATTTGTGTTTGTTTTATGAGTTTTTATTAGATGCTTGTCAGTTAGAGGACTTTAGTAGTGAAATATAGTATTCACAAACTATAAGTAAGTATCTGCAGATATAACCTAATGGCCAACTGTAAATTTAAGTCGGAAATATTCAATTCAAGCACTGTAATATCTTAATGAAAAGCGTGGCTTGATACAAATTCGTTAGTTTGAATTTGAGTTCTATTTCTCATTCCGTATATTGACTAAGACAATTCACTTATTCGGCCCGTCGGTAAGATGCAGTTCGTCAAGATATATACATCGCAAATCAGCACCGAATGCAATCAGCGTCTGTAGAATATCTGGGTTGCCAACCTGGAGAGCAGGGAATATTCTTCCATTATTTGAAGCCATGATAGATAATTCAGAAACACCATTAAATACATGCGATGAAATAGCGTGATGGTTTGTAGCTTTTTGGCTACGTAACGGATGTTTCGAGCTTTACCTTGATGGCATCATCCAATACGATACGATTCACGTCAGCTTTGGCTGTCAACAGGGCCAATGCGCATGACTGGCGGTTGAACTTAATCATTGTCTGAAGCGGGGTGTCACCTGTGGCATCTTTGTAATTTGGATTCCATTCCTTGCTTGCCATGAGGTTGATTAACTACCGACGAGCCCTATAGTAATTAGTCAACTGCTAGGCGATGCATCTAATTGATATATACAAGGCATTACATTTGAACTCACCCTCGCTGATTCTTCATCGTCATCGAGTTTCGTTAGCATATTAAAGCACTCCGCCATGTCAGTCTCAGACTCGCCAATATCCTCCATCATAATTTTCTTCTCTATGCTGTCTATGTCAGAACGCATGTCAGCTTTGTTTGCGTCTTCAACGGCTCCTTCGTTAACAGGGGTCATCTCAGTTATCTTTCCAGGCGCCAGGGTGTCATCAGCAGCCCCCTGTGCAGGAGATATATGACCATTATCATCCGGACTGACGTTGTCGTGATCGCCCATTTCCGATTCCTCGAAGCAGTCGATTCGTCAGTAGTAGGTCTGTGAATTCTAAAGTTGGATATGGTGAATTGTAAACTATAAACCAGCTATGTGCGTTGACTGCCCACCTGTATCATATGTGGAAGCGTTTTAAACCCACCGGACGTATAAAGCTTGATTATGCTAATAATTGATTGACCAGTCGAGTAGATCTATATGGTTGAAGGGGTTGCGTTGTACAAAATATTATATGCATGTGTTATCGCATCTGCCCACATATCCGCTCCGATGATCCTACCATCACACGACCTACACCACCTGCTCCCGGCTGCCACATATCATCTGGATGTACCCGGGCTATGTCTCTGGGTAAATGGAATCCCGTGTACGCTTGTCAAAGCCGAAAGCAATGTCTCATGAGGCGAGGTCCGCCGGTTAATGACAAATGTTAAAGCGGTATATCAACGCTTAAACTTTTATGCATTGTACTATCACATAATGCACTTGCGCCTACGCTACTATTAAACCGCATTGAAATGTGTCAATTATCGACAAGCATAGCTGACGAAACTAATTTACGACGGAAAACATTTTGATATATTATGAATTTTTATGCGGGCACCCCAGATGTGATGGAACGTCCACAGCTGTTTAGGTATGATGTTTGTTTACGTATATCACGAACACATTGTAAAGCTGGTCAATTGTATAGTTCAAATATGCTAGCATATTATTATGACCTTTCTATGCACATAACACTTCCTAATGGCCTCTCGTGTACTTTCAGTCGAGCCAGTGTTCCGGTCGGTGCTGCACTTCCCTACCCCTCCACGTCCATGATACCTGCTGAGAACGGGTTATTGTGGTTGATGTGGGGGTGTTGTTGGTCGGGCGGATTGATGGGGCAGGCTCTGATCAAACTGCCGTGCGTGGGTCGGTTAGACGGGGAAAGCGAACAGCTTAGGAGTCATGGGGGGCATAAGTAGTCATCTGCGAGTCCATCCGAACTAGATCTACACGGCGGAACTTTCTGGTCCAGGTTGCATCCGCAAATAAAACCCGTACTATACCAATGCTTGAGGTGGGCATCATGGTGGTTCCGAGCCAGTCAGTTATTAGGTTGCTGTCCTCGTGCTGAAATTCGTCCCAATACGGATACAGCTTAACGCGGTTACTGTTACCATTACCATTCTGATCGGATCTGGATATCTACAATAGGAAAATGATACATAAGGAATCTGCTATGCAGCAGTTATCCATGGCAGTGGCTGATTTCTTATAGAGGTGTGTTGAACTCTGGTAGCGGGGTCATGATTAATTACGAATGTACGTTTGACAACGTTAAATGTGCTGACGTGAAGCGGCAATGAAGTGATGACTGATGAATGATTGTCTCTCATTCGTTACAAGCCTTGCTCTCCATGTTGTAAAACAGTCGTAAAGCTACTTGATTCGAGGGTCATGTGTCAGTCTTGTCACTTGATGTTTATGAGACAGTAAAGCCGCTGCAGAGATTGGCATACAACAAGCACTGCGTTCAAGAAACATATTAAATCTGAAGCCCAATTCTAGGTTAGATTTGCTGCTATCAACACCAATATGCTAATGTAGCACAGAGGCCGATTCCATGAAACGTAGCTTCAGCAACTGCCTAAGACTTAACGCGCCAAGTTTATGCTTAACTAAGCTATGTGCCAAAATTGCTTTCATGTCAGGGCCCGGTTCCACGAAACTTCATTAGGAAAAACAAAAGACGCAACTTGTCTTAAGGCCTTAAGATTCAGCAAATGGTATTCCAAGAATCTTCTTAGCAGCTTAGCGGTTGCTTGGTAACTTGATCCCTAAGTCACCTCCGGTAGGTTACTCAATGTATTCTTAAAGCTAAAAATACCCACAATCATCGAATAAAGCCACAGATCATATGAAGTTAATTTACAGACCCAATTATTTATATCACCATGACTAAAGTTCCGTGAACGTTGTTGAGGTCAAATTTAAGGGACCCAAATCAAGACGAAGACCACTTTTGTTTGACAAGTAAATAATCCATATCCAAATGTCAAAATATGCAACGTATGAGTTTGATCAAAAAAACACCCCTTTGCATTGCAATCACCTGAAAAAAAGAGCGTTAGCTGGCGCATAGCTAATTGAAAAGTACACAATGACAGTTGTCTTCGAAATGCTATAAGCTAACAACGTAAACTTGTGATATAATTGTAAGGATGATTGTAATCAGGTTTATCGCTGATATCCTGCCCTGCAGCAGCTGGCATAATAAATATATGTTGATTATTCCAGAGTTTTAAAATGTATCGAGCTAACACGCAGTCGATGATTCCAAATGTTTACCACTCGATTTTGTCGGGGCATATCTTAGAACTGCGTTTCCATTATGTCACAATAAAAAATACGTGTCCCGAAACGCTACCGCCTCGGAATGCATCGTCAGACGCAGGGGAGAATATGCGAATTTGAAACTTAAATTATATTCTTATGCGTTTAGTTCAAATATGCTCAAGTCACAAAACGATGGGTAAACTTTTTTTTGATGGTTGTGGTAGATGTTCTTGGCAAACTCCTTCCTACACAGCACTGCAATTGGGTATTAACGCATTACACACATTTACACATGTATATCAGTTGCTATAGAGTGCTAAAATATGTCCGCGTTTTATCTCCAGCGTAACAAAAACACCAGATTGGTACAACCGCAGGTTAGAGACTAGCCTCCGACTAGTCAGGTTAGGCAGATGTATGATAATCGCCGGAAAATTGATTTAGTCACCATTGTTGTATGATTTGATGTGAAAAGTGGTCATGGATATAAATTCTCGATGATGAATTTATCTTTGACCTTTGCCCTGGCGTACTTTGACCGGCCCACTCTTTATTCAAAAGATGTGGTTGACGAGCGTCAGTGCACAACGCTCGCTGTCAAGTGACTAAGGCAGTGCTGTGACTCCTTATTTTATACTAAAGGGTACCATATGGTGAGAAGAATGCTACTCTGTAGCTTATGAGTTTAGACACAATTTCATTTTCATGTTGTATCCTTAGCAATAGTGAGTCAGGTGCGCGCGGAATTATTAACAGCAGTGAAGGGAGGTATCGTTTTTTTATGAGCCGATACCACTAAATAATGGATACTTTTCACTGTGCATCGAATATATTTTTCGGCTGGGTAAAATTTGCCGTACAAAATATGAGACGATATCATTTAAGCAATGACACTGATCATCTTAAGTTGGTTATGGCATAATTTGAGAGAGCTCCTGGGAAACTGCGCTCAAATTGCTGGCGAATGCGCGGACAAATAACCCGCTGGCCCCAAGAAACCGCGGGCGAACTGTATGTGAGGGAGGGTGCACGCTGAGGTCTCTCGTAGTGAACAGCTACCACGATCCCACGACAGCAGGCTCTCGTCATGACGATTTAATGTGCATTTGTATGCAATATTCAACTGTGTGGTCTTGTTTTTTTATTCTTGTAAGCTGATCACATTGGCCAATCAAAGAACTCTGATGGAAATAAGTTTGAAGGGTGGGGATGAAGGAGAAGAGATGGGGCCGGCGGGTAGTTAGGGGAGTTGTGTAAGAGAGTTTAGGCGTTTCACTTGCGGTGACGTTCACACATACGCGCCGCTTCAACTACGATCTAGAATTGGTCCCAACTCGCGACCAGTCATGAGACAGTCGTGGCCGATCGATGATCTTCATAACCTGGTCGGGTCGTGGTGGAATCGCTTGGATCCGGAAGGTGCACAACCTCGCCACGCTTATTTTAAACATGTTCAAAATAAGCGGAATCGTGGCTAAAAAGAATTGGAGTAAAAGCGTTGTAAATACGTAGTAGGATCGGCGTTATCGTGAAAACATCGGGATAGCCTCGTGATGAGATCTGCATATCATCGTAGAACAAACGGCATCAGATTTATCTGCGTACATACCACGCTTCTACCAGGTCGTCGAACATCTCAGGTTGCATCCTTATGAAGAAAGATATCGTGTCGTCCATTCTGAGCTCACGAGCAGTCTATCGTAATGCCCAAACTGAAGCCTCCTGTCTGCAGCCAGCAGTATCTTTTCGCTCTCCTTTTCCTCCTCTGATTTATATCTTCCATCTGGACTTCCACCAGCATTTGTTCCTGTTGTCGAATTACAAGCTGTAGCGAATCGGGTCCGTTCATCTTTCAGTCTATGAGTGAATTGAAAAATTGTGCGAAGCTCCTCGAGTTATATGCGCATTACATCCAATCGTACCATGATCGTGTCAAGATCGTAGTATTGTCGGCATGAGCTAAGCGTCGGCATATTAAGGTTGTTTAGGTCTGTCTTCTAACGCATTAGGTTCTAGTATATCGTAGTAGAAAAGGCGCATGATCGACATTGGTCGGGGCGTAATCATAATGTAAGCGTAATAGCAACCGGAAGCGCTGAAGTCGTAGACAAATCGTAGTACGAGCGTCGAGCAGACATTCGGCGGAAGATATTAACCAATTTTCCGGTTTTTGACGCCGATCTCGTCCCAATTAAATATTTTTTTCAGATAGGGGCATGATCGTATTAAGTTAATAGCTATGTGCATTACCATGCCAAGCCGCGCAATTTATATATGTAGCTCGATCTCCATAGAACAAGCAACTCGGTGATGGGAAGCATGGTTTCCAGGACCGAGCGCTTATTACGGATAGCCTTAAAATATGCTGAGCCGATCGCATATACTTTAAAGACCCTAAATAGCATACAATTATAATTGGTCGTTTTACTGATGACATACTCATCATGACTGAAAATGAACTTACTATCATTTTGATTTATATCAGTTTGTGCCCCCAAAAATACATGTTGTCCCCCTATTTTGGGTTGGGACCTTTGCGAATATTCGACCGTTGGGTCCCAGACCCTTGAAAAATTGTGGTTAAATGATAGCATCAATTTGATAGATTTAGTTTTTGGAACCCCTCACTGAAATATACAGATATATATAAAATATAAATATATATATATATATATAGATATATAGAGAGAGAGATAGATAGATATATATATAGATATATATATAGAGAGAGATATATATATATAGAGAGATATATATATATCTATAGAGATCTAGAAAAGAGATATAGAGAGAGAGATATATATATATATAGATATATAGAGATAGATATATAGAGATATACAGATATAGATAGATAAATATAGAGATAGCTCTCTAATATAGATAAACTCTAGAGATATCCCTCTATCTCTCTCTATCTCTCTAGATCCCCCTCTCCCTATAGATATATATAGAATATTCTCTCTCTAGACAGATATATCTATTATTTATATATAAATACATGTATATGAATATACAAAATATATATATATATATATATATACATATCTATCCTCTATATATATTAATATATATATAAATACATACATAAATAAAAACACACACATATATATATATATATGCATATATGCATATGCATATATATATACATATGTATACATATATATATATATGCATATATTTTATTCACATATATATTTGTATACATGTAAATATATATATAAATATATATGTAAATATGTATGTATTTATATATATGTATATATATATATATATATAGATATATATAAAATATATATATATCTATATAT
>CM067356.1:45802616-45812616 GCA_034190875.2 Urechis unicinctus | reverse complement strand
TCGCCATGCGTACTGACACGACGCTGCGCTGGCATCCATCTCCGCAAATCTGTCTGCTAAAACATCTCTATAGGTCGTGTCGGATCGGTCATATTGGGTCGTGGTTCTAGCGAACGTATTAATTTCGCGTAGTTGAAGGAAGTGAATTAACGTGAGAATAATCTTGTTGAATTCACTGCGAGCAAAAAATCAACGCAATTCACATCGAATAAATGGCAATTCGTCAGCAAACGATAGTTAATGTTCCTAATTTGACGTCATTACTGGTTAAAGCTGCTGGTTGTTACAGTCGAAAGAGTGTCACTGATTTGAAGTATCGCGCTTCAACAGACTGCCGTTTGATCACCCTTTGTCCATCTGATAATGGAACGACACCGAGGCACAATTGGCAGCCACATATAAATATGTTTTTTAATCCGGTGCATTTTGCACAGAATAGGGATATTTTATTGCTAAATTAAATCATAAAGTAAATGGGTCCTTAACAATATTTACGGAGCAAATAATGCAATATTAGGTATTTCAATAAAGCCTGCATGACAGACATTTATTGAAATGAAGGTATCTCTGTTGGCAGTTAAATTGACATGAAAGCGAAAACGACTACACGAAGAGCAAGCCATATGTACGATGTAGTGATAATAATGAATTTTCGGGTTGTTGTTTTTTCGCGCCCTAGTGTGTATATGGGTTAAGAGCTTGGTCAAATTACTTCATTTTAATTAGTACTCTTATTGGTTCTCTTATTGAGCACCGTATTTCATTCCAACCCCTCCTATGACATTCAAGTTTAAACAAAGAAGATGCATCATGCATACATGCATCCTTGATCTATGGTCCTTATATGTAGGCTCCCATCCATCCGATAACTATATAAACCACTTATTATGCAAACCTTTGTGCTTGAACTGCACTGCAGAAATGTTTATGTTCAAACAAATAGACAGATGTACACTGATGAGATCACACTATGCGGCATACTAGACTTATTGCCGAAGTCGTTGTGCAAACACGTTCACGTGCCTGGAATGGCTGTAATGACTGCTTACAATACTAATGAATTAGCAACGAATTGTTTTTAAGTTGCATAATACTTTAGCATGATAAGCATAATTCCTGTAATCAATCAGATTACACGACCACTACATTTTTCTGACCTATCATTTCAAAACGGAATGATATGTATGTTTTAACTTCTGCACACTCCACTAATTGGTAACTGCATACCTTGTTGACTTTGCTACCTTCGACCAAAGGTATTCGTGGTTCATTCCGGTACACCTACTACTTCCATTATTGCATTATTTTGAACATGCGTCTTTGTTCAAACATACTTATTGTAGCAGCAAGCTTGATAGAATTGCAGCCAGCGCAGTTTTTTCAATCAAGACAAGAATCTATTAACGGGTTGGAAATTATCCATGCGGTTTCGCACTGAAATAGGTGCTATTCATAGTATTTTGGAAATATTTCATACAAAGGCATGGATTTTTGCACAAAGAAAAGATGGCAGCGTTGGAGTACTTAACATCCAAAAATAAGTTTTACTGCAAGGTAAACTGGTAAAATATGGGTCATGTGTCAGACAGTATAATGCAATTAAGATTGACGAGTCGAATTAGCACATCCCAAGAAAATACGTAACAATTAACAACAACTTGCAATATTTGGTGTCTCGAGGTACAGTTTAAAGAAGTTGTAAAAAGACATACGTTACGGGAGGTAGAAATCTTGCAGGCGTATATGCGTTGGTGTCGAATATGTGCAATCGGTGTCGAATATGTGCAGAACCCAGAAGTTAGATTCTGATCTTGATTGTAAATTAAGGTCAAGGTCATCGAAGGCAATTTTAGATTATTGATAGATGAACGATAATTTTGAAATTTTTACAACTTCCTGATGGTTCGCCGAGTCCTCCTATGTATCCATGGGCTTCTTGCTTCTGTTAGTTAGGTAGTCGGAGGAAAACCAATAGAATGCCGCAAGAACTAATTTGTCAGGTATGTAGCGAGCAGGTTTTATATCGCATCCACGTTGGTGTGTTACTCTTCATGTAATGATGTTAGCACACTGATTGTCCGTCTAACTGTCGTGTCTGAGCGCAATTTAGCGTAGACTATTTGCAAACCCTGGAATAGGTCTGCCGTTTCGGGGAGATGACAGTTTTATTCTGACTCTAATTATAACACCCAAGTGAATTATTATTTAAAATTGGATTCTCAGGTACCATGTCTTGTTTTGCATAGACGTAGAATGCGCGTTGGCTGTGCTCAATATTGGTGATTCACTCAGAACGCTCGTACATGTAAAACGCAATCAGATGCTTCGAAAACATACAAATAATGGTTATATGCCAGAAATCGAGTGATAACCGGCTGTAGTTGTTCTGAGTTCCTCAAAAAAGTATCCTACAAAGATGTAATTGTCCGAATGCACTTTTAATGCAGGCCAATTTGTGATCAACATTTGCCCCCGCGTCGTTTATTTGACATATCTAAGATGCTTAGTTGCTATTCAATTTGGTTGATTATCTGTTCCTTCCCGTGTCTACACACTATCACGTGGTCATCTCTTTTTACACTTATAGTTACATCTACAGTAGCATCGTAACAGTCAGTGTCGGAACGATCGTGATGAGATTGTTAACGATGCAATTGTATCAAATGTCAAACGTCTATCTATTTTTCTGCAAGCGTACGTGTGTCTGTTGCTGCGTCAAGATGCCCCCCCTTGTTTACTGTCCTCGGTGAAATAGCGCAGCATTTGTATGAAGGGTAGGCGATGCAGGCAAAATATGAGCTATTATCGGAAGCTCTCCTGCGATGCTTTGCAGCAGCTGCTAATTAATGCAGGTCTATATCCGACTGGTGTCAGTGATTCTCTGAGCCCAGTTGGCCCCCAGAAAGAGTATTTATAGCTTTAGCAATATACTAATGGGTTACTAGTGAGTGACATTTACCATTTCGTATATATCACACATTACTATACTATGCAAATATTGTAGTCCTCACTTTCTACGACTTACTTCGTCGTGATTTGATTAAAATAGACAACTAAATCCGATTACGCTACAAGCAGCAGAGGTAAACAATCTTAACATTAGTTTATGGAGTTCAAAAGTAAAATTATTGTGGAACTATTATAAAACATCCGATAGACATCCGCATTTACTAACGCCGGATACCACATATTGCATATTTGGGTAATTTGGCTTCCATTACATGCTCGACGTGAAATCAATAAGCAGGTACGCGAACGCAATAACGTTGCCCTAGTTACACGTCTATTTAGATGGGCAACACATGTTTCAGATAGTTTACAAATGCAAACTCTCGCCGATTTACCATGGTCATGAAGTTAAGTTACCCATTTGTTTTGTCAATCGCAGGAGCCCCAACCCTTTTCATCATAATTTGCATTTTTGACGGTTATAAAATGTATATGCATCTCCCGTTTCCTGCGTCGTTCATCTGGTCGCACCACTGTATTAAATGGCGAATTAATTTCATTTTGGAGAGATAAGTGATCAATCATTTAACCATTCAGGCTTTTTGGTTGGCAAGAAACATTGGTCTGACATAGGTTAAGAATCACGCCTCATATATCACTCATTTACGACACCGCCTTGATTAAGGCATAAGGGCAAATTAAAAGATGTCGCTTATCAAATTTAGAACGGGACTCCTCTACCGAACATGTTTCAGCTTCAGTGCAAAGCGTTTCAAGAATTGCAGCTGATGGGATATAACTATCAACAGAAGCAGAAATAATTGTTAGAATCTTGAATATAACTTTATTGACATGATATGCGTAATAATAATATATAGTATCTGCTACGTTTTTTTGATCGCCCATTGTCGATCCTGTACCGTTGTGCAAATGGGTATTAAAAACATATCAAGAGCAAATAATTTGTGTGTATGCTTGCAATTTGTTTATTCAAAATGTAGTATCCACTCGAGTAAATACGTGGCTGTTTATACCCAGAGCAAGTCTGCGGTTTCGCTTGCCATTAGGAACCCATGTATCGCTGACATGTTAGTGAGTTGTATTTGATGCCTCGGTGGTTCTATGCGGCTCGTGACTTTCACAAATCAGTTGCTGAATAAGGATGTTTTCATGCTTGCACATGTTGCAAAAACCAAGTTGATTATGTGAATTAGCGGAAATTAGGCAGGAAATGACTCCGATTGTAGGCAAAACTCACCAAGACATTCGCCGCGCTCAGCATGTAATGCACCGTCAATATGTAACAAGACAGAAAGGTGTAAAATTATCATCTCAATTCCAACATCACCATCATGTGATAATATCGTTATGGTTGCAGTTAATCCTTACGTAATAGTAAGGAGTTGGTGGGGGAGCTAAATTTCCCAGGGTTTGTGAAAGACATTAGTCGTTCGCTTTGAGGTCTAACTGACAAGACTATACAGTCTGGACTGTATCTACTTGGCATGCCAATAATACAGCGACTGCGACTGGATAATGCACTACGTGGCTATATAGATATATATATAGAGAGATATATAGAGATATAGAGAGAGAGATATAGAGATAGAGATATATATAGAGAGAGATAGAGAGAGAGATATATATATAGATAGAGAGATATATATATATATAGATAGAGATATATATATATATATATATATATATATATATATATATATATATATATCTATATATATATATATATCTATATATATATATATATATATATATATATATATATATATATATATATATATATATATATATATATATATATTCGGTAGGCTACCCGCATGTACTGAATCATATGGATGGGGTTGCAATGATGTTCACGTGCTTGAAAGGGCGTAACTCAATCCCCCCCCGCCCCTCCGGGTGGTCGTAATCACCGAATGCCTTCTCCGAAGCTCAGGAGAATTGAATAAAACTTGTGAATCCCAGCTTGTTTTATATATCATCCGTCCTTGACATGCTGATCCTGGCGTGATACTTGCGGGAAATTTGATTTGTGCAAGCATCAATATAGTATAATATGGTTAATGTTCCAGCTTATCACCCGACAACAATATCGTGTTTTATGTAGAAGTTATATAATTTCCGGTGGTTCTTTTAACATGTTTGTTGGTGTTGCAAGTAACACTCGCGAAAGCAGCACTTTTGTGGTACATGCTTAATGCAGAACAAACAATACGATACATTACAGCTGATTCTTTAGGACTCTATTACCAGCCAGTGTGTTGCATGGCAAAATAAGTATAATGGTTGGCGGCACACGCATTATATGATGGCTACAAAAGTAAAAATTAAGGGACAATATTGACATAATCAATCAGCCACCATCTAGGGCAAATGGAAGAAAGAGCGAAATTTACATGGATGGTAGGAAATAGAGGGTGCAAAATAATATTAATGCGAACGATTATCATAGGACGTATTAGCACCAGCCAATTGTCTGGACCAGGTTATTCCAGTCTCTCATCTAGTTGAAGTCCTTCGGCAGAGCTAGATATATTCATTTGACTCTCACGTGATACTATAAGAAGAAAATTGAATGAGAGGGTTTATGATTCACACTTAACTAAAAAAGAAATACTTTATGTTCATGTATTGTTGGAAATGCTGTAGGGTGCAGGAGGCATAAGGAAGTTTGTAAAGCTAAGTGCTGGGTGACGGATTTGAGTACACATGCTCTAATTGAATGAATATTCATCACGCTATGTTATTGTAAGGCAATCGGCGTTCTGTGAACAATGGCAAAACGGCGCTAACCTTCTTACCCAGTTAGTTGTCATTGGTAATCTCTCGGAGACACGCTGTTGTTTTGACGACACATAACTCCAGCTATTTTTGCGTTAAAGCAACTTATTTTCGTCTTGAACTGACGAAGCTGCTATTGGCTTCCTTCTAGGTTGTGGTCCACTATAGCTTCCTTGCTTTAAACACGCGATTGATTTACCGCAAGTGGACAACATCACAACGCCACTGTCATAAACGAAATTAAGTCCAAGAATGAAAAAGAGGGAGTTGTCATTACAGCCTATTAAAGATAGTATTATATGGATAGTGTTTTAAGCTGCTTAACCATGGGTAATTTTCAACCAATCAAAAACATAAATGAACCGTTTTTACATCACCAAGTGAAATTAACCAATGTATTATCTATATGTCTCCCTTCAAATAACAGCAAAAGTGCTTATATCATGCGTACTTCACAATGAACTTTTAGAAATATTTGGCCATGTGCAATATGCATGAACCTAATCGTTAGGCTTCAGTTCATCATCAGCTTGCAATTTGATTTTGCAATAGAAGGTATTATATCCGTACAGGTTTCAAATTAGAATCAACTGCGATGGTAACAATTCTTGTATTTGCTCAAATATGCAAACTTTTAAGAACATTTTGCAGCCTGTGGCGTTTGAACATTTGCGCAGTATCTTGAGCAGATACATACCGTTTCAAATACCCATTGTTGGTTATTGCCTGCAAGGAACTCTTTATTTCAACCGTTAAGAACCAATTGTTTCAATGAATAATAAGCAATGGAGTTATTATTCCAGTATGAATTTTTACTACAAATGCAAACTGTCCAACACGTAGACGCATATACTATAAAATACTGCACGTTGACGTATATACCATGTCCTGCACGTAGACGCATATACTATATAATACGAAAACGCTGATGGAAATCAAATGCACATATCACCTCTCTCTACCAACAATGTCCAATGAAGTATTGTATATGTCATTTTAACAAGTTCTATGCTAACAACATGATGTAAGACGATGGCCGTCATGAGAGCTTTTATCTGATGCCTTTACTGTATTTATAAATTCTTCTGATTCTCGCTGCACCAATATATGATTGGCGTGTAGAATAAATAAACTAACGTATCACTTTGTAGAAGTTTTGTAGCAGCCGCACGCACCATACGAAAAGGAGCAAAGCCGATATTGTGAAGGTCTCCACTTCAATTAATAGCAAAGCACATTAGTGCTGAAAATGTCAGTTTGATAGACTGCTTGTGCTCCTAGTTAAATATGGAAAATGTTGCCTGTATGACTGCATGTGAGATTTGATAGACTGAAAGGCTAGGATGTTTTACAAAAGGGCAAATAAGCATAGTGTGTTCAATAAACTGCATAACGCGACACGCAATCTAACAGGATATTTGAGTTTGCGTAGTTGACAGGTAAGCTAAATGATTAAGATTACCTTAGCTTAGTCACTGGAGCGAAAAGAGTAGCAGGCTATAGGTCTTGGATATGCAACGTGTAAACTGAATTGACACAGATAGGTTTGTTGTTGACAGTTGTGGAATGTTAGAATCCTTACAATATCTATGCTTAGTCCGAAATATTATACAGTATTTTGTTCTGACATTCTGTCTGCAAAGGAAATGGTAATGAGTCAAATTTAACGCCCTACATAAACTGTATCAAAGTGCGTGTTTTATAGTGAGATGAGTATTCATTATATTGCTAAGGGAAGCGACCCACGACGAAAATGAAAACCGATTATACATTGAACAGCAGCACATTAACGCATGTAAGGTTCCGGGATTTCGATTAAACATTAATGCTTCACATAACACAAGCAACTGGAATGGCTTCGGCCGCTCTTCACTCATTGAACCTGACTTAAGTCACACCGAATGCTCTGAAACAAATATAAATGTCTATCGCTGACATTGAACAACTCGCGTGGAATACCTCTGGCTTAGCAATTACCGCTACAGGACATCCAGAGGTCAGACTGGGCGGCGAGGTGACTTTTGAAGTTGCTTTAATATGTTTTTGTAAGCCCACGTAACAGCGAACAAAATATGCTACACATGACCAGGTCGCTCATACAATATCAAGAAGGAGCTGCGTAATTGCCTGAAAACCTAAATTTAGTTAGAAAATATAAAACTAAGCTGAGTGGAATGACTACGTGAAATGTACCTGGCGTAATGCAAAGATCAATGACCGCTACAGAGGATTCAGAGGTGAGACTGGGTAGTGAAGTGCCTTTTGAAGTTGCTTTAATGTGTTTTTGGAAGAGGCCTGAGTAACAGCAGACAAAACGTTACACATGATTATGTCGCTCATTGCTTTAATATAGTAAGAAAGTATATAACTAAGCTGAGTGGACAAGTTAAGTGGAAAGTGCATGGCGAAATACAATTATGAAAAGCGAGGCATTCTTCTCAACAAAAATGTTTAAACCTGGATATTCTTTTATTGCGGCTAATAGAGTAATGAAAAAAAGTCGATGTCACGTTGGGAAGGGTGGCAACAACATCGCATGGTTAAGATGTGTGCTGTCAATGAGTTACTATACTTGAATACAATATCCACACAGCATAATACAATTCAGATGGTTAAAAGCATTACTTAATACATCCGCCTTCAAACACCCGTTCACTTCAGTGAGCTAGCTGGGGTCACAATTCGACAGCAAAATCTATAGTTTTTCTTAGACCTGTCCTGAAGATCGATGCTTCCAATGTGTAAGGATATCCCTTTAATATTCAGTTAATGCTGACAGAACAAAAACAGCAAAGCATTGATAATAATTAGTAAATATTATTACCCAATCTTTGAAAATTGCGTTTGCCCGTGTAAGATTCCCATCGAGACATCTTATTTTAAGAGATTAGAATAATTGTGGGTAAATTATAAGAGACACACAGGTTGCAATCATTTTTTATCCCATTTGTATCCTCTCTAATATGTCAATATCACGTTGAATGTACGTTGACGACACTGATCTGCCTTTGTAGCTGCTGCACTGCATTCTTTACCTTATTTGAATAAATGATCAGTCATGAAAGTTAATGTCTCTTCGTTGACAACTCCTGCGGGGTAGGGCCAACCTTTTGGTAATCAAACATTAGTATGCTTAATCTTAATGCAAACACTTCACAAGGTGTCGGTTGAAAAGCATAAAAATTAATTCCCTGCTTAACTGATCAGGTGAGAAGAATAGGTAAATTTTCGCCGCCATGTCTGTTCGAAATAATCTTATTGGCTGGCGTTATGCACTCATTGTGTTAAATCAGCCCTTCTCATAATCCATTAAGAATTCTGAATTTTGCTGACCACGTGCATTGATGGTTTTCTGTAGAGGCATAAGATACCTTGCCACATAGGCCTGCGAAGCAACTGGAAGCAAATGGTGAAATATCAATGCGAAGCTCTTCATATTACCTTTCCGAGACAAATATATCTTAGTCTAATTGTAAATTGGAGGCATGTGATTTAGTAACTTCATTATGAGTCTGAGCCCTTTTATCTAGATATAAGGCTCATTGTCCCAGTAAGAGTTCTGTTCACCCGCGATTCCGATTATTTAATGTTTTATGGGACTGCTGTACCAATGTTACCATATGAGCTGGAGATTATGCAATAGACGGGTCCACTCACATCATGCACAGAGATGCCTGGCTATATATATATATCGGCATCTTTTTTCGGCATAAACTAATATAATATTACGTGAGGGGTTGTATCTTTGATCCGAGATCAGCCGAATCAATCACAAATATACCCGATTCAAGTCAACTTTAAACTAATAAATGTCAAGAACAACAAATATAAAGTTAACAAATGGAATGGCTGGCAAGGCAATTCAATTGAGCCTGCTTGTTTTGACTTATAGTATAGAATGGATTATTGGATAAAATTAAGATTAAACAGGTTTGTATTGTACCAATTATATTGTGGCGTTCAGGTATCTTTTATGTAGCCATTGTTGTAAACAGCATGCAGACTCACTATAATGATGGATATTTATTGGGTTACACATTTACTTCCTCCCTCAAGTATAAACACGTTTGGAGTTACGTATGTTAACTTATACGCCATTCCATTTTAAAAACATCAAAATAGCAGTGTTAACCATCAAAGCAGCCAAGCGAGTTTCCCATTTTGGCATTCGTGTTGCATCGGGACTTTAAATTGCGAAATGTGATAGAATTTATATGGGTGTTCAAGCCATTCCTTTTTTACCATTCGGGTT
>CM067356.1:45792616-45797616 GCA_034190875.2 Urechis unicinctus | reverse complement strand
ACTACTTGTTGAGCATGCTAGGACCTAGGGAACAACGGCTAATATTTCTCCTGTAGACAGCCGACGCACTAGCTTTGATTAGAGTAACCTGAAAACGATGAGTGTGTTTGTGTCGGCCAAAAGAGCACATCACAAGCTTTGTATTCATTGAATACTATTCGCTGTAGTGTGTGTCTACTTTTGCATGCTGCTCTGTGTATGTTCCTGAGTTCCTAGTCGACAATGCCTGTACTCTGCGTAAATAACAAAATGACGCGTTATAGTCCGGGGGCACAGATGGTTGACCCTGCATTTTTTTTACTGTTGATTTTGGTAGCCAAGGGTCTCTATTTTTAGAAACTGCTTGATGACATGTTGTCACCTTTGAGCAATTTGAGAAATTCAAGATGGCGTCCAAGATGGCCGCCATTACATATAAATGACCATAACGCCCTACCTGTTCATCATAGGAAGGTGATTTTTGTCTGTATACTTAGGTTTTAGGGGTCAAGCTATCCATTAGAATTAAGTATTATGTTAATATCGTATTACATAATAGTAATTTCCAAGATGGCTGCCAAGATGGCCGCCGTAACACTAAAACTGGCATATATACTATTTACTCCAAATTAGTCGTGAAGGTGTCTATCCCTGAGTATTTTGGAGACACATCTATCTGTATCAGATCAAAGTTCATATACTGATGATGTCATCTACAAATCCAAGATGGCTGCCAGTTTACAAGCACTGGTATATCTTCTATACTATTCAATCTTGGTGGAGAATATGAAAAGGTAAACGACCACAGGTGTTATATTATAACAAATGTTCTTTAATTGTAAATCTGAATTCTCACAGACTACCAAAAGCATATTATACAATTCATAATTAAGGATGGCTACCACTTTACCAAATAATCTACACTGTTGTACATAGTGTTGCCCATGTGCATCACAAAGACATGCAATCAGCTATGATGTCAGGTTACAGCAACCCTGATTATAGCAGGCGCAAAATATTGTGCATTTCATGTTTGCAGAGTTGCAACTACAAGCTTGTGAACTGCATGGAGTAGTACTGTGGCATCCACATTTTATTAGACGTAGTACCATCTGTGGGGCTAGTTCGACTTCATCAGGTAGAGTGACTGGTTGAAGGGACTTGTTTTGGTCATCCTTTACCCAACCATATTCCGTTGAGTCCAACTCGGGTGGATTCTGCGCTTCCAGTGACCGCCATACCAAAGCCTGATAGTGAGCTCTTTTAACATTCTCTTTGAATGCCTCAGTTGTTGGTGGCAAGGTACACAACTTCGGTGTTGATGACCCTTTGCCTGTTTGTGACAGCCATACCTTTAACCTTGTTTCTGACATTGTACTACAGTCTGTTTGTCCATAGCACGCGGAACTAAAGGAGGTAGCCTGTTGAATAACAGATTCCATAGAATGCCCTGGTGCACCCAAAAAGTTAAGTGAGTGCCCCGATCAAACATGTTGGTGTTTTGAGTACAGTAGCCTTTCCAATTTTAAAATAGGAGGCGACGGTGTCACAGCCAGAAAGTGCATGTGCCGGGAGTATTCCTTCGACTATCTGACAATGCTTCTGCACAGTTTTGCCTATATCAAGCACCGCCCTTCCTTTGATGGGGGACTCCATCAATACAACATTCTTGAGATTTGCCATGTGATGATAATGCAGCAACAGTACAAAGACGTCAGTGTCATCGGCAACAACAGTGATTTTGCTTTCTGCATTTTCCGCGGCACAACTCAAGACCTGTTGGACAATGACGTTATATGCTTCTTAGTGTGAAGTTGACAGATTTGCCCGTGAGATGACAACTCCACCTTCACTGATTTTGATTGGCACCGGATCTGCTCCTGTTACCACTAACTTGTGATGTTGTGTGTTGTCCTCATGAAACTTCTTATCCTGGACAAAATCATCAACTATCAGTTGCATCAGTTGCTTCTTGTTTTTGGAAGAGGTTAGTAGAATCTTCTGCGCTGGAAGTTTACTGTTGACATGCAAATGATGAGCCCTACTGACACCAGTTGCCCTAGATCCTCTGGTAACACTCTTCGTGCTGTAATCATAATATCTGTCAAATATCAGATACACGTCCTCGACCCGTAAACTTTTTCCTATGGCATATTTGAAGTTCGCTATATAGTCTTTCACAGACCCATCAGCAGGCCAAGGAACTACCCAAAGTATTGCTGAGCCATCGAGTACACCAACATTTGCACCACCAGCAACTCTATCAGACACCTCAACTTGGAGAATTTTCTTCAAGGTAGATTTAGATTTCGCAATCCTCATATCTCCAGTATCATCAAACATGGACGTTGGAACTGGCGCAAGTTCATGACCAAGCACATCCTTAATGTCAATGTCCCGCCCACTAACCTGTAGGCCAATCACCCTTGTGTAAATCAAATTGGTATCAAATACTTTTATAGCTCCGACCTTCACATGCTTCCTTGCATGATCCATAGTAACAATTTTTCTTTCGTGATGGTTTCATAAAGTCCCTGCGGTAACCGACTTTCGAAAACTGTCATTTGTTCAGTTCCGATTGTGACTGCATTGTGGACATTGACTTCAGTTGAACCAATCTGGCCGCTAACTACATTGACTATACCACTGGGGTGTGCCGCAGAATCTAAAGGATTAATGCAAGTGTCGAGTTTTTGTCTGATTCCATCTCGGTCTTTCTTGTTTTCAGCAATCCTGGCTTTTGCCTCTTCTTTGTGTGCTGTCACCACCTTACTTTGAGTGTCCTCATCCGTCATGTCATCCAGATCAGATTCCAACCTGCTGCATGCATGCAAACTAAGGGCCCATACCTTCAGCGTTTCTGGCTTAAGCGTGATGCCAACTATCCCCCCAGGAGCATGCCCATACCGCATGAAGGTCGTCTCAATCATCATATCGCTCCAGATGCCATTCCATAAGCCAGCAGAATGGTGCATAACATGCATAACCTGTGGTCGTTTACCTTTTCATATTTTCCACCAAGATTGAATAGTATAGAAGATATACCAGTGCTTGTAAACTGGCAGCCATCTTGGATTTGTAGATGACATCATCAGTATATGAACTTTGATCTGATACAGATAGATGTGTCTCCAAAATACTCAGGGATAGACACCTTCACGACTAATTTGGAAAAAATAGTATATATGCCAGTTTTAGTGTTACGGCGGCCATCTTGGCAGCCATCTTGGAAATTATTATTATGTAATACGATATTAACATAATACTTAATTCTAATGGATAGCTTGACCCCTAAAACCTAAGTATACAGACAAAAATCACCTTCCTATGATGAACAGGTAGGGAGTTATGGTCATTTATATGTAATGGCGGCCATCTTGGACGCCATCTTGAATTTCTCAAATTGCTCATAGGTGACAACATGTCATCAAGCAGTTTCTGAAAATAGAGACCCTTGGCTACCAAAATCAACAGTAAAAAAAACTTAATACAACAATGCAAGGTTAAGGGGAAAAATGGCAGTTAGCTCCCAGACTATTAAGTATATTCAAGGGATCAAACAGCTTGGCGAACACTGTACATCAAAATCCTAAGCCATCCGTTCGTTAGCTCATCACATGTTGACATTTACATTTATCGCTTTATATAGACCTGCTGGATATCAACGCAATTCGTTTGCATCACAATTGCGAATCTCTCACTTACACACAGTCTGTAGGCAAATAACATATACTAATCTCACCCACTTCATTGTCACCAATGACTCCCCACGCTTTTGCTTTCCACTCATACCATTAAATCTAACGGCTACTTTGCCATTCTCTGTGAAGAGCTGACGCATCGGTTCATTGGTGGCGCATTGTAATTCCATTGTAATTCAACTCTACAATGTAATGAGTTGTTTGTCTTATGCTACTGTCCATTCAGCAGGTGTGAATCAACTTAATAAGGACATTTGGAATGCAGAGTAATTTATGCGCGCATATTTATTCCGATGAGTGTTGTGAACGTGCCATATATGTTATATAGATATATCAAACAAATAATGTATATAATAATCCTTGTGTTTTGCTCAAATGTTGATGTTTTTCGCGTTTTTCTGTTTGGCATTAAAAGATCATTGACCGACAGGCAAATGCGCTATTTACATTTTCCCACCGCGTTCTTAATAATAAAGCCCATAGAAACCAATTAGTGACAAACGTGTGTCGATTCTGAATGTGTATCGATTCTGCTTTTGACGTAGCATGTTGCCGAAAATTGAAGCTTAAATTATCGAACTAGGATAGGCAATATGCTCACTGTGTTACACTATTATTTTTTACTCGCGTCGAAGAGGCTAACTTTAGCATGTAATTGACGATTGGTGCCATACGGAATCGATGAGGATCCATACAAGTGTCAACACGCATACAGCAATTAGCCCCAATTGATTAGTTGTCTTTGACATAAGGTATCATCTCAAGCCAACGAGTGTAACCATGGTATGTTTGCCATTAAATCAATGATTAAGTATTTGCATGGACAATACCGCTGCCACTTAATGCACAACAGCAAGTGCTTATAACAGATAATAAAAACGAAAACATAAGCCAATATTAGTTAATTAACCGAAGTAGATATACCTAAATTCATGATGGTGTATTGGGTTTTCTTTAAATAGAGATCACATGATAGTCAGGCATCCAATTGTATCCTTGAGAAACAATTAATTACCACAAAAATGACGAACATTGCCTTGGTATAAGTACTGCTCGTTCTGATGCAGTTTTTTGTCGATCTGGTTCTAGCAACTTTTGCATTGACTGCAAGTTAAACGGAGCAAGCAGGTTATATTCAGTTATCCATGACATGAACTTAATGCTTTTTAATGCTGTAACGTACAATGCAGTGTGTATTACGACCATACCAGTAGAGAATCAGAAGCACACCTATTTCATTCCTGATCGCCTCGTTCAATGTTTCCGATACTGCTAGCTTTATCGAGCAATGCATTGTAAGACTCAAAAAATAGCTCATTT
>CM067356.1:45775116-45787616 GCA_034190875.2 Urechis unicinctus | reverse complement strand
CCTATTAATGGTAGTATCATATAGACAGTGTTTTAAGCTGCTAAACCATCGGTAATATTCGACCAATCTAAATACATAAATCGTTTTTACAATTACCAAGTGAAATCCACCAATTTATTGTCTACATGTATCCCTTTAAATTACAGAAAAAGTGCTTATAACATGCGTACTTTACATTGAATGTTCAGAACATTGTTGTCATGTGCAATATGCATAAACCTAATTGTAAGACTTCAGCTTATCATCAGCTTGCAATTTAATCTTGCAATAGAAGGTAATATATCCATGAATCAGAGGCGAAGGTAAAAATTCTTGCATTTGATAAAAAAAAAGCAGATTTGCGCAGTTTCTTAAGCAGATACATACCGTTTCAGATACTCATTGTTGATTATTGCCTGTATGGAACTCTTTATTTCAACAGTTATGAACCAATTGTTTTAATGAATAATAGGACAATGGAATTATTATTCCCGTATAAATTGGTGCTACAAATGCAAACTGTCCTGCACGTAGACGCATGTACCAATATTATACAAACACGCTGACATTAATCAAGAGCTCATATCATCCTCTCTACCAGTAATGTCCAATAAATTTTATTTGTCATTTTAACAAGTTCTGCGCAAGCAACATGGTGAAAGGCAGTGGCCGTCATGAGAGATGTAATCAGATACAATCACTGTACTTAACGATTCTTCTGATTCTCGTTGCACCAATATATGAATGGTCTGTAGAATGAATAAACTAACGTATCACTTTGTAGAAGTTTTTCAGCAGCCGCACACACCATGCAAAAAGGAGCAAAGCCGATATGGTGAAGTTCTCCACTTTAATTAATAGCAGACCACATTAGTGCAGAAAATGTCAGTTTGATAGACTGTATATATCTCTAGTTAAATATAGAAAATGTTGCCTGTATGACTACATGTGCCAGTTTATAGACGCATTAGTTAGGATGTTTTATAAAGGGCAAAGAAGCAGAGTGTGTTTAATCATGCATCATGCGACACGCAATCTTAAAGGATATTTGAGTTTGCATGGCTGATAGGTAAGATGAATGACTAAGATTACCTTAGTTTAGTCACTTTAGCGTAGAGTAGCAGACTCTAGGTCGGGAATATACAACGTGTACACCGAATGCTATGAAACAAATATAAATGTCTGTCGCTGACATTGAGTAACTTACCCGGAATACTTCTAGCTTAGCTATGACTGCTAAAGTGTATTCAGAGGTCAGATTGGACAGCGACGTGACTTTTGTGGTTGCTTTAATGTGTTAATGTAAGTAGCCTGAGTACCAGCGAACAAACCGCGTTACACATGATTATGTCACTGCCTAATTGCTTTAAAACCTAAATAAAATTAGAAAATATAAAACTTTACATGGCGAAATACAAAGATCAATGACCGCTACATGAGATTCAGAGATCACACTGGCAATGATACGACGTTTGAAGCTGTCTTACTGTTTATTTGGAAGTGGCAGCAGCGGACAAAATGTGTTACATATGATTATGGCGAAATACAATGATAAAAAAAGATTGAAAACCTGGATAATCTCTTACTTCGGCTAATAGAGTAATTGATATAAATATTTAACACGTCCATAGCCTACCTTGCTTGGTGTCACTTTCTCATTCAATTTAAGTGCAATGATAGCCGCCCAAATTCACGTTGGGAAGGTCGGCTTCAACACCGCATGATTAAACTGTGTACTGTCAATGAGTTACAATATTCATATAGAATATCCACACAGCATAATACAATTCGGACGGTAAGAAGCAGTATTTAATACATCCGCCTTCAAACACCCGTTCACTTCAGTGAGCTAGCTGGGGTCTCAATTCGACGCATAATCTATGGTTTTCTTAGTTCTGTGCTGAAGCTAGATGCTTCCAATATGTTAGGATATCCCTTTAATATTCAGTTAACCCTGACAGAACAAATACAACAAAACATAGATATTGATAAGTAAATTATATCATCTAATCTTTTGTAAATTGCGTTTACCAGTGTAAGATACCCATAGAGACATCTTGTTTTAAGATATGTCAATCTTAACAATCTGAATAATTGTGGGTTACTTTAAAGAGACGGGCGGGTTACGATCATTGTTGAACCCATTTGAAACCTTTCTAATATGTCAATATTACGTTGAATGTACGATGACGCCACCTGAAATAACAAATGTACACTTGGAAAAGCAAATGTCAAGCTTTGTTTGATAATAAATTGGAACGTTTGTATGACCACTCCGACAAATCCGCAGCTGCTGCACTGCATTCTATACCTTATTTGAATAACTGATCAGTCATGACAGTAAAATACCCCTTCGTTGACAGCTCCTGCGGGGTAGGACCAGCCGTTTGGTAATCAAAGCGTGTGTACGCTTAATCTAAACGCAAACACTTCACAAGGTGTCAGTTGAAAAGCATAAAAACTAATACCCTGCTTAAATGCTCGGGGGGAGAAGATTAGATAAATTTTTGCCGTTATGTCTGCTCGAAATAATCTTATTGGCTGGCGCGCTCATTGCGTTAAATCAGCCCTTCTAACAATCCATAAAGAATTCAGAACTTTGCTGACAATGAGCATTGATGTTTGTTTCGGTATAGGCATAAGATACAGGCCTGCGCAGCAACTGGAAGCAAATGGTGTAATATAAAACAAAATATTAATGTGATGCTCTTCATATTACCGTTCCGTGACAATATATATATATCAGTTTAATTGTAAATTGGAGGGATGTGGTTGAGTAATTTCATCATACGTCTAAGCCCTGTCATCTTAATTTTAGGTTCATCGTCCCTGTTGGATTTCTGTTCTACCACGATTCTGAAGCTAATTATTGTTTTTAACTTACTGTTATGTGACATCTGTACCAATGTAATCATGTGAACTTGAGATTATGTAAGGGAAGGGCTCACTTCCATTATGCATAGAAATGCCTGGCTATATATACATGTATGTGTATTTATATATATATATATATATATATAGATATATATATATATATATATATATATATATATATATATATATATATATATATATATATATATATATATATATATATATATATATATATATATATATATATATATGTATATATATATATACATATAATATATATATATTTGTTATATATATATAATATATATATCTATATGTATATAAATCTATATATGTATATATATATATGCTTATATATATGCATATATATATATATATATATATATATATATGTATATATTTATCTATACATAGCGTACATATATATATATGCATATATATACATATAAATATACATAGAGAGATATAAATATATATATATATGTATATATATACATTTATATATATATATATATAGAGAGAGATGAAAACATATATATGTAAATGAATGTGTTTACATCAATATATATACATATATATGTACATATATGTATGTATATATATCTATATGTATATATATATGTATATATAAGGTATATATATATATATATATATATATATATATATATATATATATATATATATATATATATATATATATATATATATATATATATATATATATATATATATATATATATATATATATATACCACACATATACACATTACCATTCCTGTTACGAATTAGTTCCTGCACAGATTTCAGACAATGTGTACAGCCATATATCCTAAGCTGCTTGAGGACGATGCGAAATTATATCTTGATGCCCACTTAACGACGTTTTTGACAAAGTCAACCAATGCTTAGGGACTCTTATATCGTTGTTAATGCTGTTTGAATGGTTATGTATTATATTGCACCCTCATTCGTTGAAGGGTTGGAAAACACAAACATATTCAACGTAAACCTAGTCACCTAGGTTCGAGCCTCTTCAATTTGATTCCACATCTAATCATCTTCTCCGATTGTTTGGTCTGGTTATCCAAAGCGTTGGTTAAAAAATCACATTCGATTCAGGGGTGTGCAATGCCCAACAACAGTTCACCCGCAACCCTGGTAACAGCTTGTTTGTTTTAGCAGCCCGCCGCCATAGCAACGGCCGAATTTACTCACCGATCACAGCATGTGACACTGGACACAAAATATGCTTCCTTTTCGGCATAAACAAAGATAACATTCGAGATCAGCCAAATTAATCGCAAACATACCCGATTCAAGTTAACTTGCAAGGCTAATCAATTGAGACTGCTTGTTTTGACTTAATGCATAGGATGGATACGTTGGTTAAAATGAAGCTTCAACAAAATTGTATTGTACTTAAGGAGCACAATAACTTTCGGTTCAACGCCCAATATAACACACCACGAAGTATCAACAATTGATATGGATTAAGGGGTCCGTGTATATACCGTCTTTTCGTTTTTCGTTTATCAAAACCAAGAACTAAAAACGAAAAACAAGGGCAAAACCGTAAACCGTTTTTCATTTGCGACAACGAAAGACGGATAACACCAAACCGATTCGTTTTTCGTTTCTCGTTTGATCAAACGGAAAACGAGTGGCGCTGCAGTCGGCGGTGTTTGTAATGATACAAACGGCTGGATATGTTGGTTGGTATCCAGACTTTCGTCTCCCTGACAGCCCGCTGTGGACGTCCCCCGGTCAATCAAAGAGCAGACGAGCCCCTGTTTTTCGTTTTTAGCAGTTGGTTTTGATAAACGAAAAACGAAAAGACGGTATATACACGGACCTTAAGGGTCTAGGTTCATATGCATTGTATACGTAAATGATAATAACTCTGCGCCAGTTAAAAAAATTTCATACGCGCTTTACACTTTGGGATGCAGCCAAATTATATTGTTGCGTTTAGGTTTCTTTTATGCAGTCATTCTTCCAAACAACATAATGATGGATATTTATTGGGTTATACATTTACATTCTTCCTCGAGTATTAAAACATTTGGTTTTACGTACTTAAACTCTTACAGATACGCCATTGTATAGCAAAATCATCGCCGTTAACGCGCATTGTAACATTGATTTTTAACATTGGTTCTCTTTGTTATTGCTTTGTACTCATATGAATTCACCTTTGTCCTACAAGGTCGCTAAGATATATTTTTTCCATTTCGACCCACGATATCCATCCCATCGAAAAAAAGCCATCTAAATAGCAGTGTTAAATAGCGACTTGAATTTACCCCTTCGGCGATCGAGTTGCATCGGGACTTTAAGCAGCCTTGTGACTAGAGTTCCCACTCTCCTATCGTGTAACATCGTGACCTTAAATTGCGAAATGTGATAGATTTTATATGGATGTTCACACCAATCGGGTTGTTGATTGGCAATGTACATTGGTCATGGCTAGTGTAAAGACTGAAGACCCAAAAGTCTCACATCCTCTGCGAAAACATGAATATTGACACTAACAATGCCAACGAAATATCGCTGCCTAATTTTCATACGTTACAACGAAGGTATGACCAATAATTGTATTGCGAAGCGTTTCAATACAATACGAACCCGCAGATGTAGGAAAAACTATTTGAATCTCGGAGAAAAAAGTACAATGCATAATTTGCTTATTTTGCTCGGTTCATGCTATAATCTATTAATCTTTTATTTTCCAATAAATGGTACAAAGACGTGCGGCGCAAAACGTGCGAAAACGCCCGAGCGTTTTGCTCATAATGTAAGATTTATTCGGATAATAACGTCGCTAATAGACTGAGGCGGGGCGATGCTGTTGACCTGGCTAGTTTAACACTTTTGTTTTGCTGGAATATGGAAGCATAGACAAAGTAAGGGCTTTGGCTCCGTGAGTCTCTTAACACAGACAGTTATCGGACACATATAAGTGGGCCAATACGTACCACGGTATACAGAGGGCAGTTGTTTAAATAGCAAACTAAGAAGTTGAATAAGTGAGAAGGGAATAATATTCTATACAAAAACCGCTTCTGAGCTACCGATTTTCTTTCACTTACTAATATAGAGGTTAACATAATACTCTTGGAATAATTTTCCCCAAACCGATGGCCGAGTTTATGTGTTGCCGTCTCGTTACTTCCCTCAGTTGTTCTGGGAAGTAAATAAGGCCGTTCTTAGACGGCAAGGCTGTTCTTATTATTAGCGATTGGTTGGCGCTATGACATTATTACAAGCAAAAACCACAGGGGCTAGTTTATTAGGCAAAGTCTGTAAGGCAAGAACATCAAAGGAATTCATACGCCAAGCCATACTTACTGCTTCAGTTAGTTTATCTCTTTGGCTTTTCGCACAGTCTTTTGAAAAATGTCACACAATTTGATGCAGGCGTTGTTATCATTGAAGTAACTGTAAAGGGAGTGAGTATAAAGGTTGTGTGACGTCTGAGAGTGCACACCACTGACTAATTTAGTGTCGCATCTGTGGCCCATTGACAAGTGCAAGTGTCGATTTTTCTATCATGACAATACGCAAATGAACTATCTTTAGCCACAATTACCATGAGCGAACCGTTTGTAATGAGATTACGCAAACAGGCACAATATAAGCTTCACCGTGTTAAATTATTACTTTTGTAAGAGCAAAAAAGGCAGCATAAAGTTACATTTCATTATTTATGCCTTTTACTACGTCCACATTTTATATTCGTCATACGAATGGCATTCTTGACAGATAATTCGGCCGTACCTTTTTGGGCTTTTGCTTATCGCGACCAGCGGTGTTCCACGAGCTAAATACGATATATTATATATATATATATATATATATATATATATATATATATATATATATATATATATATATATATATATATATATATATATATATATATATATATATATATATATATCATAGTAAAAGCCCGATATATACAATACATATATACATAAATATATATATATATAGAGCCCCAAATATATATATATATATATATATATATATATATATATATATATATATAGATATAGAGATATATATATATACAGGGATATATATATACATTTATATATATATATATACATATGTATATATCTATATAAATATATATATACATATCTATATATATATATTTATATATATATATATATATATATATATATATATAAATATTTATATATATGTATATATATATATATGTATATATAAATATAATTGGTGCTCTAACTATAAATACTGTTTTACTGTAATGTGGACTAACTGACTCCCTATGTTGCACTGGACTAGATATTCCATAGGCAGTCTTATCCAACTGCTGTATTGTACATAGAGAATGCATGTATCTCGACAGCTGATAAACGATAACACAGCTTATATAGCAATGACCGATAATTTGCTGAGCTGCGATTAGCACAATTGTTATATACTTAAGTCAGCTAATGTTTGCTAACAGTTGATGTTGACATTGCACAATCAGTTACAAATCCAATATTGCCTACAATAAACACGTACGGGGTTATATTAACCATACAAACGGATACGTTTTTGGCCAAGCAACGCCTTGATAGCGGTATATTCCATGCAATAGAGGGAAACGCAACGCAGCATAACATTGAGTACCAAAGGTACTTTCTAAATATCGAGTATTGACTGTAGATTCAGTACCTATTCTCAGTGAAAAAGAACCGCAGAACTGATTTACCGCTGACATTTTTAGCAAAAACAACGTATTTGGTGCTTCTATTAATGTAATATCACAGGTGGAAAGGGTGCGTTATCTTTCCTCTTCAATCAGTTAAGATGCCCATGTCTCTAATTATATGTGACGTTGTTGCAAAAATTGGCAGCATGCATTCCACGTGGCGTTACAAATGCCGTGTGCGAGATTGGATAGAACGACAGACTATGATGCTTTTTATGAAGGAATGGGCGATGATTATGTAGCGTCACGCTACGTCCAGTACTACGACATAGTTCAATTGGCGGAATCGACGCGCACATTAATGGAAGCTAGTAGAAGATGACAGAGATGACATGTTCGTGAATAACCTACTGCGCATAAATAAAAAATCACTTGGCCATGGATGTAGCAGGCAGGAAAGTAAGGACATACATGTCTAGGATTCATGCGGTATTGCTAAATCATCTCGATTATTTCGATCGTGATTGCGTTCTTAATGGTTGTAATGACACCACAAGAAAAAGTGCAATATGCGATGTTCACATAGCAATTTGTGAAACGTGTGCTCCTCTCGCACTCACCGTGCTATTAACACATTGTGAAATGTCAACACTTCATTTACACCAAAACGGATTATTGTCTGTCGTGGTATTCTACCGAAACTGCAATGCATATCTACCAATTGCCAAATATTAAAAAACTGCGTGTTTGGCATATATTGTTCAACGCAAAACCTTGTGCATTGAGATAATGATCGAGAAGGTGACATATAATGATGTCAAAATAAATTATTATTAATGGCACTTTTCAACAATAATTTCGTTTTTACAGACCGTGGCTCTGATGAATTAGATTCTACTTATCGAGGATTTCAGTATAGCATATCGTATAATTGAGTACTTCTCCTGTTGCATAACAGCATTTTGACACATTCACTATATATCATCTTCCTAAGTTGTTTATCTGGGTTTTTTTCTATTACTTCTTGCATAACAGCTTTGAGTGGGTTTCCTTTAACCCCATCGTTGGCGGGGGTCATCTTTGTTTCCCGCGCTGGAATCAAATTATCACAAGCAGTCTCCGTTGTTCCGCCCACGCAAGTTTTTGTCGCCATAAACATACGCAGCGGTTGCAACTTGGCCATTCTTCCCTCCAGAGACGTGATGACGTAATCAGCCTGTTCTCTTTCCTCAGCTCTTGACGCTTTGTCAACATCGGCTATGTCGGCGTGCGGACCGAACTGTTTGCAGTAGATGTTTGATTGCTGCACTACCACTGAATCAGATGGAGCTGATAACACTTATCATTGTTGGATTCGCTAGGGAGTGAATACGGACAATGATTAAAAATAGCGCAATTATTTGATGCTAAATGTGGACAAAATTGAGCACACTTCATCCACTATATTTCTCAATATAAAATCCGCTAACTAGCCAATTAAATATTTCCACACAAAAGCGACGCATCTTGATTTAAGTTGACAGCAACAGCTGATTGGGCTTTGCACAAAAACATGTCAAAAAGGGAAGGGAGAACAATTATGCTACAATGAGCCTATCTGTCTGTTAATAACGCGTGTTATCATCAATCATTTAAGTCAAGTCCCCCGATAGCAATTAACCACAGCACCATGGCGATACCTTTCAGTAAGTGTTCCCGCTACCGTAATTAACGAGCACACTGACAATTACGCTTCATGAGTATTCAAAAATGGCATTTACTAACAGTATGCGAGAAATAGTACATCAGTAACGACGTCCAGTATAGTCACTGCTCATACAAAACAAACAGCCAACAAAACAAATGGATTTCCGGAAATCGAGGCCACTAAATCGACGATTTTCATACTTGGCATATTTGCGACTTTACTATGAACACAGAAGCTCTTCGCACTCAAAATAACACTTAACTCGCAAAATCACAGACACACCGACGTCATTGGTTTAGTATGTTCCAAACAGATACAATACACTTCAGCAATATCACAGCGGTACAGCAACTCCGTTCTAACAATTAACTGTTGAGCATGCTAGGACCTAAGGAACAAGAGTTAATATTTCACCTCTAGCCATTCGACGCACTAGCTTTAATTAGAGTAACCTGAAGACGATGAGCGTATTCGCGTCTGCGAACAGAGCAAATCCCGACCTTGTATTCGCCGATCAATAAAATGCGTTGTCTTCGGAAGTAGAAACCGACCAGTTCATATGTTCCACTAATATCGAAAAAGATCGATGGCATTGGATCTTATATCTGATCGTATTAATTGTAAGTTGGGTCGCTTCTTAATACTCTTTTTGTCGGCTGTAGTGTGCGCCTTCTTTTGAATGCGGCTGTGTGTATGTCCCGAAGTTACCGGTCGATAATGCCAGTACACTGCTTTAATAACAAAATAACGCGTTCAGTGTATTGAAGAGAGCAAACGGCATGGCGAACACTGTACATCAATATCCTAGCCATCCGTCCGTTAGCTCTACACATGTTGATATTTACATTTAACGCTTCATATATACCTACCGGATATCAACACAATTCGTCCGTAGGCAAATAACATTCACTAACCTCAACCACTTCATTGTCACTGATGTCTTCCAAGGCCTTTGATTTCCGCTCATACCATTAAATCTAACGGCTGGCGCGTAGGTTCATTGGTAGCCCATTGTAATTACATTGTAATTCCAGTCAGCGGGGGGAAGATACTCGATACGGTCATCTATCTTTTTCCTTGTTGGCTCTTGTCGCTGAATCAGGGCTCTTCTAGTATTAAGGTCATCCACTTCCGAATTCTTATCAGGACAGATTAGCGATTGACATACCCAATAAGGAACATATATGTCACTGTTAATCAGCACGATGCATAGAAGCAATGGTTTGAAGAAATCGCTCTTCCACCTCGCTCGGTGAATAATATTTTGACCTTATTGGTTGACGCACAGATTCACTTACGTATTGGTACACTCCCTCTATCCATCATTGCTTCGTTCACATGCTTACACTCACACATTCCCTCATTCAATCACACACTCATTAATTCACTCACTCACTCAAGCACTCACGCACTTACTCACTCACTCACATACTCACTCTCTCACCCACTCATTAATTCCCCTTCCCCCTCAAGCACCTACTCACGCACTTATTCATCGTCTCGTTTGCTCAATCACATATTGACAAATTAACTAATCCGAACATTCGCTCGTTGGCTTACGCTCTCGCAGGCAGACTCACTTATTCATGCACTTGCAACACGCTCAAGTCTGCATAATGGTATTCACCGTTTAAAGTTCAACGCCGAAAATTATATATGTTTTATTGAGTTAATGTTTTGTTAATGCCCATGGGGTTTACCTACGTTGTGGTTAATGTGAGCTCTATGTCGAGATGTATTTGCTACTATGATATTGTTATTCAGCAATATTGGGTCGGCGTGCTTAGCGAAGTTTAATGCTGCGATATAGGCTAGTATGCCGTCAAAAATTGTATGAAAATGGAATATGATGATCTGCTGCGTTGGCGGTAAGGCCGAACGTTTGGATAAGCTCAAACACATAGTTGCTGCACAATGCCATATGCAGTAATTGCGCCAGGCCCACGCTAAAAACTGTACTGTTTGCTGACGTTGCCCGAATCCATATTTTCATGGACTGCAAAGTTACAGCTAATGCTACAGTCAAAATACAATGGTTTCTTGCCGCTGCCAATGTGAGCAAATATGGACACCAATAAACAGTTAGATACAAGACAATTCTTGTGATTTTATGAAAAAGTAACTCGGAGAATCATTGCATGAGATGCATATTCACTGTCATTATTGAGATTCTCTGCTGTGTAACACCTCGACGATTCTCTGGCACCTTCATTACGAAAGTCCACGTTCGGCATTGCGCGGTGTGAAATAGCTGTGTAATAGCGGCGTTTTCTATTGAATGTTAATTATTCCGCGTTGTGCTAATATGGCCATTACTAACTAACTGATCATAGTAACGACTACTGTTAAAACAAGCAATGTAGGGAAGTGACATCCACGGCGTTGCACTTTTTACATAATAAAATTTGGTTATTGTGTGGTGCCTTTTGAGAGCCAGATATGCGTCCGATAACCGCTACAAGTGAGTGTGTTTTCTTCTTCTTTGCTTACTGTGTACTAACGGCAATATTGAGATCAGTGTTTCAGCCTTACAATATAATATCATTCTTACTGAGCCACGGGCTTGATCGAACATGCAGCACTCAAAACGAAAATAAAAAATTCTGTTGTTATTAATATGCTATGACAATGAACGTAATCACATCGCTAAGCTAGTAATAAACCAGACCAGGAGACATAGTCACTGGTAACTAAAGACGTTCTTACACCTGTCGTTTTATATTGGTCTTATATTCACAGAGAAGCCTCATTTTATTGTTTCAAGTTAAGCATTAGTGTACATTATGCACAGACCAATAATAAGTGCAGTTGAGCAGCGGTAAGCATATACGCGAACTACATCAACTTATAGGACATTTCCGCGCAGGACAAATCCAGGTTTATTCTGCGCCTGCCCGATATCTGCTTCATGTCGGTCACGCTATTCGCTGCCTTGTTCTCAGGATGCATTGTGACGATGCTAGAACGCTCCTCGGGCTCCACAAAAGAATGAGTGGTTTGTCTCATGTTCATCCATTAAGCAGAATAAACTCAGTAATTATGTTAGAATGCAGTTATTGATAAACGCATATTTATTTCGATATATCAAAGAAATGGTGTATATAATAAGCCTCGGGTTTGGCTCCAGAAATGGCTATGCCAATGTTGATGTTTCTCTCGGTTTTCCTTTGGATATTTATAGATCACTGACCAACAGGCAACTCCACTGTTTTCTCTCTCCCACTGCGTCCTTAATAACAAACCCATCGAAACCAAATAGCGACAAACTTTTACTGAACGTGTGTCGAATCT
>CM067356.1:45737616-45770116 GCA_034190875.2 Urechis unicinctus | reverse complement strand
AGCACCTGGCTGCTTTGTTATTCTATTTGAGAAGAACATTCATTTTTAAACACAACTGAACAGGAATATGAACACTCTCAATCAGACCCGGGTGGACACCAAGCAAAATTTGAAACTATCATGGTACAGCGTACTTCGATTGGAGTACAAAAATATCAGGTGTGCAAATGGATTGATATGGGGTGTGATGTTATCATTCATTCATAATTCACAAATATGCCATACAATTTACACTAATATATATTTTATATAATCTAGACAAACTGTGCTCTGCAAAAACAAAGTTCTTTACTTTGCCAAACTGATTCAAAAATTATTCTTGCCTGATCAATCTTCGGGAAAGACACGCGATGGCATCCGTACTAAATTTTGAAAACGTATAGAAAAGCCTTATCTTACACCTGCAATGCTAATTATGGTCCCAAATCGAGGCTGTTACAACTAAGGGGGTTTCCACGATTTGACCCAACCAAATCTCAGTAAATGATGTCACAATTTGCAAAACAGTTGAGAAAATCCGACCGATGCCATGGTGATTTGGTCGTTGGCTACCTAAGCGTGCTAAGAAGTTGATCATTCGAAAAGTACAGCGCGACGGTTTCTGGATCATTGGTAGGAAACACTTGGTTCCATCAATCATGTTCACGTGTGTGACATGTCGCTAAACTTCGAGGTAAGTATGAAACCCAGTCAATTACTGACCTCCCTGCCGACCGTCTGGACACGGGACCACCTTTTGTTTACGTGGGAGTTAACATTGTTGGTTGTTTTCCTGCATGTTGTGTTAACATAGCTAACTATTGTGTAAGTTATTTCAGTTGTGTTGTATTGTATTCATGCGTTATATACCTACCTTTTAGCTTGTCCGTATCACATAGTGTTTAGAAATGGTTTTTTTGTATTAGTGCTTACCGTATTCAGGGCCCGTCCATAGTTGTTGTTTCCGTCAAGTTTTATATCACACTCCGTGTAGCACACATTTAATGGAGCTTCTAGTTTGTCTTTGCAGTTTTTTACCCTTTGTCCGAGAGTTAGAGAAATAAACAAGGCATTTTCACATCTACGAGCGTTTTTCTTATGAATCGGGATCGGGTGCACCAGGACATGTGGAAAGCAGTAAAATCATTATTTTACATCAGATAATTGTTTGCTCCAGTTAATCATATAACGATAAATGGAAATATCATGGGCAGAAAATTATTGAATCGTAGAGGAAATCATATCCAGCTAGATGTGTTGCGAATAAACGACAATCCGTCAGCACACGAAAGTTAATGTTCTTAATTTGAAGCTCTGATTATGGAACGACACCCGAAGCACAATTGGCATCCACATCTAATTATGGTTTATTGCCCGATGCATTGTGCACGGAACCGGGATTTGTTATTGCTGAAACTAGTCCTAGAAAGTATGGATCCTCAGCAATGTTTACCAAGTTAATGGTGCAATATCAGGTATTTAAATGAAGCATGCATGTGAGACATTGTTTTTAAGTAAAGGTATCTGTGTTGGAAGTTAAGGCATTAAATTGACATAAAAGCGAAAAAGTCTGCATGAAGAGCACGACACGTGTAAGATGCAAACAACGAGAATGCACGGTGTAATGATTGAACTGCACTGCAGATATGTTTATTGTTCAAACAATTGGACAGATGTACACTAATGAGATCGCACTATGTGGCGTACAAGGCCTGTTGTTTTGCCAACACGTTCACATGCTTCGAACGGCTGCACTGACTGCTGAAAATATGAATGAATCAGCAACGAATTGATTTGAAGTTGCATAATAGTCCTGCATTAGTACCATAATTCCTGTGATCAATCAGATTACAGAACTAGTAACTTTACTGACCTATTACTTCAAAAGCTTGAAAAGACGCTAATGTCGGTATGGATTGGTAAGTATGTCGTTATTTCTGCATATCCATGGGCTCTTGTATTTAACGTTGGTTAGCTTCTGAATAAATGTTTGTTGACCTTTTTTGCCTCGCGAAACAGAACGCAATTTCAATATATTTTTGTAATTATTTTTTAACAATTGAAGGTGTCAAAGATATGCACAACCCAGATGTTGAATTTTGATCTTGATTGTAAGCTAAGGTCAAGGTCATCGAAGGACATTTTAGAGCATTGATTAATCAATGATAACTTTGACATTTTTACAACATCCTGATAGTTCGCCAAGTTCTCTTATACATCCATGGGCTTCTTGTTTCTGTTATTTTAGTAGTCGGACGTAAAACAATGAATGCCGCAAGAACTAATTGGTCAAGTATGCAGCGAGCAGGTTTTATATTGCCGCTGCTTGCTTCATTGATGTGGTACCCTTCATGTAATGATGTTAGCACACTGATTGTCCGTCTTAATGTCGTGTCTGAGCAGTTGTATTCTGACTCTAATAGCAACACCCAATTGACTTAATATTTGAAATTGGATTTTCAGGTATCATGTCTTGTATTGAATTGATGTATAATGCGCGTTTGCTGTGCCCAATATTTGTGATGCAATCAGAACGTTAGTACATGTAAAACGCAATCAGATGCTCTGAAAACATTCACAGTTGTATTGGTTTACTGCCAGACATCGAGTGATAACTGAAATGTATCCTACAAAGATGGAATGTTCTTAATACATTTTTATTGCAGGCCAATTCGTGATCAACATTTGGCTCTCTTCTTTTTATTTGACATATCTAAGATGCATATTTACGATTCAATCTTGTTGATTAGCTGTTCCTTCCAGATTCTACACACTATCACGTGTCTGGCAAGAACAGAATATCATTAACCTCTTTTACACTTATAGATACATCTACAATAGCATTTAACAGTCAGTGCCGAAACGCTTGTGATGAGATTGCTAACGATGCAATTTTTTAAAATGTCAAATGTCCATATATTTTTGTGCATGCGTAGGTGTGTCTGTTGCTGCGTTAAGATGTCCCCCCTTTTTGACGGGTTAAATAGCGCACGATTCAGATGACGTGTAGGCGATTCTGGCAAAATACGAGGTTTTTTCGTATGCTCTGGTGCGATGCTTTGCAGCAGCTGCTACATAATGCAGATCTACAGCCTTCTGGTAGAAGTGATTTTCTTAACCCAGTTGGCCCTCAGAAATCGTATTCATAGTTTCATCAATATACTAATTGGTTACTGGTGAGTGACATTTACTAACTCGTATATATTACACATAACTATACTATGCAAATACTGTGGTCCCTTCTTTCTACTACTTACTTCGTCGTGATTTGATTAAAATAGACAACCAAACCAGTGAAAGCTAAAGCAACAGAGGTGAACAATCTTAACTTTAGTTAATGGAGTTCACAAGTAAAATTTTAGTGGAACTAATATATTGCATCAGAAGCTGATCCTGACATGCTAAAGGTGGATGCCACTTAAAGCATTTCAGGGCAATTTGGCTTCCATTACTTGCTCCACGTGAAATCATCAGCCAGTACGCAAGCACAAGTTACGTTGTTATAGTTATACGTCTATTTAGATGGACATCGAATGTATCAGATAGTTTGCACATGCAAACCCTAGCTGACTTACAATAGTCATCAAATTAAGTTGCCCATTTGTTTTGTCAATCACAGACGATCCCACCCTTTTCATCATAATTAGCATTTTCGATGGAAATAAAATGTACATGCATCTCTAGTTTCCTAATTCGTTCATATTGTCGCAACTCTGCGTTAAATGGCGAATTAATTTCATTTTGGAGAGATAAGTTATTAATCATTCAATCATTCAGGTTTGTTTTGGCTGGCGGAAAAAAATTGGTCGGACATTGGTTAAGTATCATGCCTCATATATCACTCTTATTTGCAACAACGCCTTGATTAAGGCATTTGGGCAAGAAATGCAATCAAAATATATCGCTCATCAAATTTAGTTTCAGTGCAAAGCGTTTCAAGAATTTTAGCTGATAGGATATAACTATCAACAGAAGATGGAATAATTGAATCTTAAATATAACTATATTGACATGACTTTCATACATGTAATGGTATATATTATCTGCTACCTATTTTATGTTGATCGTCCTATTGTCAATCCTTTACTGCTGTGCAAATAAGTATTAAAAATATATAAAGAGCAAACCATTTGCGCGCATGCTTGCAATTCGTGTATTCAAAATGCAATATCAACTGGAGTAAAAACGTTGCTATTTACACCAGGAACTAGTCTGCGGTTTCGCATGCCGGGCTGTTAGGGAACTCAAGTGGTTGGCTTGTATATGTCGCCTCGGTGGTTCTATGCGGCTCTCTAGCCTGACGGACACAGGTGAACCAATACATAAAAATATCTCCATACCCGTTATTTATAATATTTTGAACATGCTACAAATCGCTCCATTTATTACGAAGTATATATATATATAATTATATATATACATAGAAATATATACATATACATATATATATTTGAAAGTATATATATAAATATAAATATATATATATGCATTTATAAATATACATATATATCTCTATATGTATATAAATATAGACATATTATATATATACGCATATAAATTCATACTTTTATGCAAATATATATATATATATATATATATATATATATATATATATATATATATATATATATATATATATATATATATATGTGTGTTAATGTATCCACATGTATAGACATATAGATATGCCCAAATATATACATATATATGTATAATATATTAATACATATTAATACATTAAATACATATATATGCATAAATATACATTTATATGTATATTATTTTGTCAGAAGTACACCTTGACAGTCGTGTGATGGTTGGTTGCTGGTTAAAATATATTGAGCTGAGACAACAGTGGCTTTATCGGCAGTAAGAGTGTCATATTAGCATAATCTAAGTATTATGATGAGATTTACCGTGAGGCACTGAGTGTACCTTGTGTCGGCTGGATGATACAACTTATGGTTATGGAGTTCAACGCCCCTCCATTAGCAAAAGCCGAACACGCCAACCCATTAATAGTCGATTGTCCCGTGGTTACAATGAAGATTGGTGAGGTGTTCATGAAGCAATAAAAATCATTTGTTTAATGCCCTCCTTTGGGGTAGTATTTAGACAAGTTTTAGAAATTTAAATCTTTGTTCAGGGTGAGTAATCTGTAATATAATGTAGATTAAATGTTATGGTTGTGAAACCTGTTTCGGGCGAGTAAGGTCAGATTTATATGCAATGAAACCTATGATAAAACCGCTATGAGTGGTGTCCGTTTTCGTGTTTGTTTGCCTGTAGGTAACATATTGTTGTGTTTAAAAGAATGTTGTGTTTATGTCCTATGGGTTCTGATAATCCTATAATCTTAGGATTCCATAATTAACCCTAGCATGAACCATTCAAACATTATCATTATTGATATTCGGCGGGTTACCCGCATGTACAGAATCATGTGGATGGGCTGCAATGATGTTCACGTGCTTGAAAAGTGAAAATGAATAGACAATATTGACATAATTAAGCAGCCGATATCTAAGATAATTGGAAGAATGAGGGAAATCCACATGGATGAAATTAAAATAGAAGGTGGAAAACAATATCAATGCGAACGGTTATCCTAGGACGTGTTAGCACCAGCCGACTGCCTGGACCAGGTTATTGCAGTCTCTCATCTAGGTGAAATCCATTGACGGAGCCAGATATATTCATTTGACTCTCTCGTGATATTATAAGATGGAAATTGAATGAGAGGATTTAGGGAACCTATGTTATCACACTTACCTAAAAATAGAAATACTTGGTTTTCATGTTTTGTGAAATGCAGTAGGGTGCTGCAGGCATAAGGATGTTTGTAAAGCTAATGTGCTGGGTGACGGATTTGAGCATACATGCTCTAGTTGAATGAATATTCATTACGCTATGTATTTGTAAGGCAATCACCCAAACCATGAACAACGGCCAAACACGGCGCTTACCTTTTAGCCAGTTAGTTTTCACTGATACTCTCTCCGAGACACGTTGTTGTTTAGACGACACTAAACACCAGCTGTTTTTGTGTTGAAGCAGCTTATTTTCGTCTCAAACTGACGAAGCTACTAGTGGCTACCTTTCTAGGTTATGGTTCACCATAACATCCTCGCTTTAAACACGCTATTATTTTGACAGCATGCAGACACCATATATTTGCCACGGTCATGAACGTAACAAAGTATCAGAATGAAGAGGCAGTTGTCGTTACAGCCTATTAATGGTAGTATTATATAGACAGTGATTTAAGCTGCTAAACCATCGGTAATATTCGACCTATCTAAAAACATAAATCATCATTTTTACAGCTACCAAGTGAAATCCACCCATCTATTGTCTACATGTATCCCTTTAATTTACAGAAAAAGTGCTTATAACATGCGTACTTTACAATGAATTTTTAGAGCTTTGTTGTTATGTGCAATATGCATAAACCTAATTGTAAGGCTTCAGTTTATCATCAGCTTGCAATTTAATCTTGCAATAGAAGGTATTATATCCGTGAAAGTTACAAATATGAATCAGCTGCGAGGGTAAAAATCCTTGCATGTGATAAAAACGCAGATTTGCGCAGTTTCTTAAGCAGATACATGCCGTTTCAGATACTCATTGTTGATTATTTCTTGCTTGCAACCGTTATGAACCAATTGTTTTAATGAATAATAGGACAACGGAATTATTATTCCCGTATAAATTGGTACTATAAATGCAAACTGTCCTGCACGTAGACGCATGTACCAATATAATACAACCACGCTGACATCAAGAGCACATATCATCCTCTCTACTAGCAATGTCCAATGAAGGATTTTATTTGTCATTTTAACAAGTTCTGCGCAAGCAACATGGTGTAAGGCAGTGGCCGTCATGAGAGCTGTAATCTGATACAATCACTGTACTTAACGATTCTTCTGATTCTCGTTGCACCAATATATGATTGGCGTGTAGAATGAATAAACTAGCGTATCACTTTGTAGAAGTGTTCCAGCAGCTGCACACACCATACAAAAAGGAGCAAAGCCGATATGGTGAAGTTCACCACTTTAATTAATAGCAGACCACATTAGTGCAGAAAATGTCAGTTTGATAGACTGCCTATATCTCTAGTTTAATATAGCAAATGTTGCCTGTATGACTACATGTGCGAGTTGATAGACTAAAAGGTTAGGATGTTTTACAAAGGGCAAAGAAGCAGAGTGTGTTCAATGTACTGCATCACGCGACAAGCAATCTTAAAGGATATTTGAGTTTGCGTCGCGGACAGGTAAGCTGAATGACTAAGATTACCTCAGCTTAGTCACTTTCTCGTAGAGTAGCAGACTCTAGGTGGTGAATATACAACGTGTAAACTGAATTGACACAGAGAGGTTTGTTGTTGACAGTTGTGGAATGTTAGAATCCTTACAATATCCATGCTTTGTCCGTAATAGAATACAGTATTTTGTTCTGAAATCCTGTCTGGTAAATGGTAATACGAATAACTTTATCTAAGCAGCCTCATTAATCAAGTATAACACCCTACATAAACTGCATCAAAGTGCGTGTCACATAGTGAGTTGTTTATTCATTATATTGCTAAAGGAAGCGACACATGAAGAAAATGAAGACCGCTTATGCGTTGCACAACAGCATATTAACGCATGTTAGGTTCCGGGATTTTGATTAAACATTAATACTTCTCATCACACAAACATTTGTAATGGTTTCAGCCGCTCTTCACTCATTGAACACACCGAATGCTATGAAACAAATAAAAATGTCTGGCGCTGACATTGAGTAACTTATCCGGAATACTTCTGGCTTAGCGATGGCCGCTAAAGGGCATTCAGAGGTCAGATTGGACAGCGACGTGACTTTTGTGGTTGCTTTAATGTGTTAATGAAAGTGGCCTGAGTACCAGCGAACAAAACACGTTACACGTGATTATGTCACTGCCTAATTGCTTTAAAACCTAGGTAAAATTAGAAAATATATAACTTTACATGGCGAAATACAAAGATCAATGACCGCTACATGAGATTCAGAGGTCAGACTGGCAATGATACCACTTTTGAAGCTGCTTTACTGTGTTTTTGGAGGTGGCAGCAGCGGACAAAACGCGTTACACATTATTATGGCGAAATACAATGATAAAAAAAAGATTGAAAACCTGGATAATCTCTTACTTCGGCTAATAGAGTAATTTATATAAATATTTAACACGTCCATAGCCTACCTTGCTTGGTGTCACTTTCTCATTCAATTTAAGTGCAATGATAGCCGCCCAAATTCACGTTGGAAAGGTCGGCATCAACACCGCATGATTAAACTGTGTACTGTCAATGAGTTACAATATTCATGTAGAATATCCACACAGCATAATACAATTCGGACGGTAAGAAGCAGTATTTAATACATCCGCCTTCAAACACCCGTTCACTTTAGTGAGCTAGATGGGGTCTCAATTCGACTGCATAATCTATGGTTTTCTAAGTTCTGTGCTGAAGCTAGATGTTTCCAATGTGTAAGGATATCCCTCTAATATACAGTTAATGCTGACAGAACTAAAACAGAATAGCAACGATATTGATTAGTTAATTTCATCACCTAATCCTCTGTAAATTGCGTTTACCTGTGTCAGATACCCATAGACACATCTTGTTTTAAGATATGTCAATCTTAACAATCTGAATAATTGTGGGTCACTTAATAGAGACGAGCAGGTTACGATCATTGTTGAACTTATTTGAAACCCTTTCTTATATGTCAAAATTACGTTTAATGTACGATGACGACACCTGAAATACCAAATGTAGGAAAAGCAAATGTCAAGCATAGTTTGATAATAACTCTCCTAAAGTAAATGTGAATGTTTGTATGACCATTCCGACAAATCCGCAGCTGCTGCTCTGCATTCTTTACCTTATTTGAATAACTGATCAGTCATGACAGTAAAATTCCTCTTCGACAGCTCCTGCGGGGAAAGACCAGCCGTTTGCTAATCAAAACGTGTGTACGCTTAATCTAAATGCAAACACTTCACTATGTGTCGTTTGAAAAGCGCAAAAACTAATTCCCTGCTTAATTGCTCGTGGGGAGAAGAGTAGGTAAATTTTCGCCGCCATGTCTGCTCGAAATAATCTTATTGGCTGGCGTTATGCGCTCACTGCGTTAAATCAGCCCTTCCAATAATCCATAAAATATTCAGAACTTTGCTGACAATGTGCATTGATGTTTGTTTTCGGTATAGGCATAGGATGCATGACTACGCAGCAACTGGAAGCAAATGGTGTAAGATAAAACACAATATTAATGTGATGCTCTTCATATTACCATACCGTGACAATATATATATATATATATATATATATATATATATATATATATATATATATATATATATATATATATATATATATATATATATATATATATATATATATATATATATATATATATATATATCAGTTTAATTGTAAATTAGAGGGATGTGGTTTGAGTAATTTCATCATACGTCTCCGTCATGTAAATTTTAGATTTATCGTCGCAGTTGGATTTGTGTTCTCCCACGATTCCGAATCGAATTATTGTTTTTATCTTACTGTCATGTGACATCTATAACAATGTTACCCTATGAACTTAAGATCATGCAAGAGAAGGGCTCACTCCTATTATGCATAGAAATGTCTGGCTATTTATACATGTATACATATACATGTATATATATGAATGAATATATATATATATATATATATATATATATATATATATATTATATATATATATATATATATATATATATAATGTATATATATATATGTATATATATATATATATATATCTATATATATACGGATATAATTATTTATAATGTATCTATATATATATATATACTATATGCATATCCATATAATATATATTTATATATATAATTATTTATATATATGTATTAAATATATATGTAAATATGTATATATATATCTATTATTTATATATTTATTTATATATGTTATATATATATCCATATATATATATAAATATGCATACAATGTATATACATTTATGTATATATATATATATATTAATTTATATATATATATATGTATATATATACATATATATATATATATATATGTATGTCTATATATATATTTATATACATAAATATATATACTTACATATATATATATATGTATATATTTATATATATATATATATATACATATATTTGTATATATATATATACAAATATATCAATAGAGAGAGATATAAATATATATATATGTATATATATATATATATATATATACATACATATATATATACATAGAGTAAATAATGTGTTTTACACCAATATATATACATATATTAATATATACACATACGTATGTATATGTAAATATAAATATATATATATATATGTACATATATATATATATTTATATATATATATATATATATATATATATATATTTATATATATATATGTATATATATATATATATATATATGTACACATTATCGTTCCTGTTACAAATTAGTTCCTGTACAGATTGCGGACAATGTGTACAGCATTATATCCTAAGCTACTTGAAGACGATGCGAAATTATATCTTGATGCCCACTTAACGACGTTCTTGACAAAGTCAACCAATGCTTAGGGACTATTATATCGTGGTAAATGCTGTTTGAATGATTATGTATTATATTGCACCCTCATTCGTTGAAGGTTTGAAATATACAACATATTCAACGCAAACCTAGTCACATAGGTTAGAGCCTCTTCAACCTGATTCCACATCTGATCATCTCCTCCGATTGTTTGGTCTTGTTATCCGAAGCGTTGGTTAAAAATGACATTCGATTCAGGGGTGTGCAATGCCCAACAACAGTTCACCCGCAACCCTGGTAACAGCTTGTTTGTTTTAGCAGCCCGCCGCCATAGCAACGGCCGAATTTACTCACCGATCACAGCATGTGACACTGGACACAAAATATGCTTCTTTTTCGGCATAACCAAAGATAACATCGCGATCAGCCGAATTAATCGCAAACATACCCGATTCAAGTTAACTTGCAAGGCTAATCAATTGAGACTGCTTGTTTTGACTTAATGCAAAGGATGGATACGTTGGTTAAAATGAAGCTTCAGCAAAATTGTATTGTACTTAAAGGGCACAATTACCTTCGTTCAACGCCCAGAATAACCCACCAAGATAAGCAGCTGTAAGTATCAACAATTGATCTGGATTAAGGGTCTAGGTTCATATTTATTGTATACGTATATAACAATAACTCTGCGCCGGAAAAAAACATAAAATATTCATACGCGCAAAATTATAGTGATGCGTTTAGGTTTCTTTTATGCAGTCATTCTTCAAAACAACATACAGCCTATAATGACGGATATTTATTGGGTTATACATTTACTTTCTTCCTCAAGTATTAAAACGTTTGGTTTTACGTACTTGAACTTATACAGATACGCCATTCCATAGCAAAATCATCGCCGTTAACGCGCATTGTAGCATTGGTTTTTTAGCATTGGTTCTCTTTGTTATTGCTTTGTACGCATATGAATTCACCTTTGTCCTACAGATATATTTTCACCCTTTCGACCTAAGATATATAATTTTTGCCGAATAGACATTGATCCTCGTCCAAATGCTGCCGCATATATTACATTTGTCTCAATAAACAAGTAATGTGTCATTCTGGTAAGGATCACATATGTTTCACATATGTTTCTGCGGTTTCTTGCTAAAAGTATGTTTGAGAACCTATTGGGTTGGTATATTTTTATGTTATCAAAGACAATAAAGATAATAAAGAAAAGTAATAGATTTATATGGTTTACAAAAGATAAAATGTGTGAATATTTTTCCCAGAGTGGAGAATCATATTATTGTACGTAAATTGCTTATGCATAACGCAAACAGTATATGTGGCGATTTGAATCATGAGAGTCGGGTTTTTTTCCCATCGGAAAAAAGCCCTCCACTTACATCTAAATAGCAGTGTTAACCATCAAAGCTGCCTAGCGACTTGAATTTCCCCCTTCGGCTATCGTGTTGCATCGGGACGTTAAGCAGCCTTGTGACTAGAGCTTCCCACCCTGCTATCGTGTTGCATCGTGACTTTAAATTGCGAAATGTGATAGATTTTATATGGATGTTCAGGCCATTCACACCAATCGGGTTGTTGATTGGCAATGTACATTGGTCATGGCTAGTGTAAAGACTGAAGACCCAAAAGTCTCACATCCTCTTCGAAAACATGAATATTGACACTAACAATGCCAACGATATATCGCTGCTCAATTTTCGTACGTTACAAAAGACTTATGACGCAATAGGTGTATTGCAAAGCGTTTCAATACAATACGACCCCGTAGATGTAGGAAAAATTATTTGAATCACGCAGAAAAAGTACAATGCATAATGTGCTGATTTTGTTTGGTTCGTGCTGTAATATATTAATCATTGATTTCCCAATAAATGGTACAAAGACGGGAGGCGCAAAACGTGTGAAAACGTCCGAGAGTTTTACTCATAATGTAAGATTTATTAGGATACTAACGTCGCTAATAGACTGAGGCGGGGCGATGCTGCTGACCTGGCTAGTTTAACACTTTTGTTTTGCTGGAATATGGAAGCATAGACATAGTTACGGCTGTGGTTCCGTGAGTCTCTTAACACAGACAGTTATCGGACACATATAAGTGGGCCAATACTTACCACGGTATACTGAGGGCAGTTGTTTAAATAGAAAACTAAAAAGTTTAATAAGTGAGAAGGAAATAATATAATATAAAAAAACCGAATTTTTTTCCTTAACTAACGTAGCGGTTAACACATTACTCTAGGATTAATTTTCCCAAAGTCGATGGCCTAATTTGCGTGTTGCCGTCTCATTAAGACCGTTCTTAGACGGCAAGGGTGTTCTAATAATTAGCGATTGGTTGGCGCAATGATATTATTGCTTCCGCCTCGAATTACAAACAAAAAACCCACAGAGGCTAATTTACTGGGCAAAGTCTGTAAGGCAAGAACATCAAAGGAATTCATACGCCAAGCCGTACTTACTTTTTCGGCTTTTCGGTTTTCGTACATATATATAAACATATATACATATATATATATATATATATATATATATATATATATATATATATATATATATATATAGATATATATATATATATATATATAGATATATATATATATATATATATATATATATATATATATATATATATATATATATATATATATATATATATATATATATATATATATATATATATATATATATATATATATATATATATATATATATTTGGTGCTCTAACTATAAATACCGTTGTACTGTAACGTGGGCAAATTGGCTCCCCATATTGCACTGGACTGGATGTTCCATAGGCAGTCTTTTCCAACTGCTGTATAGAGAATGCAGGTATCTCGACAGGTGATAAACGATTATACAGCATATTTAGTAATGACCGATAATTCGCTGAGCTGCGATTTGCACAATTGTTATATACTTAGGTTAGCTAATGTTTGCTAACAGTTGATGATTAAATAGCACAATCAGTTCCAAATCCAATATTGCCTACAATAAACACGTCCGGGGGTATATTAACCATTCAAACTTATGCGTTTTTCGGCAAAGCAAGACCTTGATAGCGGTATATTCCTTGTAATAGAGGGGAACGCAACTCAGCATAACATGGAATACCAAAGGACATCACCTATTGGTACTTTCTAAGTATCGAATATTGACTGTAGATTCAGTACCTATTCTCAGTGGAGAAGAACCGCAAAACTGATTTACCGCTGAAAAATTTTAGCAAAAACAACGTAATTGGTGCTTCTATTTATGTCATATCACAGCTGCAAAGGGTGCGTTATCTGTCCCGTTCAATTAGTTAGGATGCCCATGTCTCTAATTATATGTGACGTTGCTGCAAAAAATTGGCAGCATGCATTCCACGTGGCGTTACAAATGCCAGGTGCGAGATTAGACAGAACGACAGACCAAGATGTTTTTTTTATTAAGGACTAGGCGATGATTATGTAGCGTCACGCTACGTTCAGTATAAGACATAGTTCAATTGGCGGAAACGACGCGCAAATTACTGGAAGCTAGTAGAAGATGACAGAGATGACATGTTCGTGAATAACCTACTGCGTATAAAGAAAAAATCACTTGGCCACGGATGTAACGCAGGCAGGAAAGTTAGGAAATGCATGTCTAGGATTCATGCGGTATTGCCAAATGGTCTCGATTATCTCGATCGTGATTGCGTTCTTAATAGTTGCAATGACACAACAGGTAAAAGTGTAATGTGCGATGTTCACATAGCAATTTGTGAAACGTATGCTCTTCTGGCACTCACCGCGCTATTAACGTATTGTGAGCTTGTCAACACTTTATTAACAACAAAACTAATAATTGTTTGTCGTGGTATTCTACCTGAACTGTCATGCATATCTACGAATTGCCAAAAATTTAAAAACTGCATATTTGGCAAATATTATTCAACGCTAAACATTGTGCACTTAGATAATGATCGAGAAGCAAATGATTGTTAATGGCACTTGTCAACAATGATTTCGTCATTTCAACGTGAATGAAATTTGATTTTACTTATCGCGGGTTTAAATATAGCATATTGAATAGTTCGTGCGTTGCGGTTGCACAACAGCACCGTGACACATTGATGATATTTGTGATTCCATCTTCGTATCGCTGGTTTTTTTTCTATTACTTCTTGCACAACAGCTTTGAGTGTGCTTCCTTAAACCCCATCGTGGGCTAGTGTCATCTTTGTTTCCCGCGCTGGAATCAAATTAGCACAAGCAGCCTCCCTTGTTCCGCCCACGCACGTTTTGTCGCCATAAACATACGCCGCGGTTGCGTCTTGTCCATTCCTCCCTCCAGAGTCGTGATGACGTAATCAACCTTTATCTCTTCCTCAGCTCTTGACTCTTTGTCAGCATTGTTATTTGATGCTAAATGTGGACAAAATTGAGCACACTTCATCCATCCATTTCTCAATATAAAATCCGCTAACTAGCCAATTAAATATTTCCACACAAAAGCGACGCATCTTGATTCTAGTTGACAGCAACAGCTGATTGGGCTTGGCACAAAAACATGTGAAAAAGGGAAGGGAGAACAATTATGCTACAATGAGCCTATCTGTCTGTTAATAACGCGTGTTATCATCAATCATTTAAGTCAAGTCCCCCGATAGCAACGAACCACAGCACCATGGCGATACCTTTCATTAAGTGTTCCCGCTACCGTAATTAACGCGTACACTGACAATTACGCTTCATGAGTATTCAAAAATGGCATTTACTAACGGTATGCGAGAAATAGTACATCAGTAATGACGTCCAGTATATTCACCGCTCATACAAAACAAACAGCCAACAAAACATGGATTTCCGGAAATCGAAGCCACTAAATCAAAGATTGTCCTACTTGGCATATTTGCGACTTTGCCATAGATGCTCGTCGCACTCAAAATAACACATAACCCGCAAAATCACAAGCACGCCTACTTCAGTCGTTCAGGATGTTCCAAACAGATTCAATACACTTCAGCATTATCACAGCGACACGTTTCTTAGGTACAGCAACTCCGTTCTAACAATCAACGGTTGAGCATGCTAGGACCTAGGGGACAAGAGTTAATATTTCACCTCTAGCCATTCGACGCACTAGCTTTGATTAGAGTAACCTGAAGACGATGAGCGAGCTTGCGTCTGCGCACAGAGCAAATCTCGACCTTTGTATTCGTACTTTTAGCGATGACAGCCGATCAATAAAATGCGTTGTCTTTGGAAATAGAAACCGACCAGTTCATATGTACCACTATTATCGCTCAGTGCATTTGGGTGTCAGAAAATGATCGCTGGCGTTGGATCTTATTACTGATCGTATTAATTGTAAGCTGGGTCGCTTCTGAATACTGTCTGCTGTAGTGTGCGCTTACTTTTGCATGCGGCTGTGCGTATGTCCTGAAGTTCCTGGTCGATAATGCCAGTACACTGCGTTAATAACAGAATGATGCGTTCAGTATATAGAAGGTATCAAACGGCTTGGCAAACACTGTACATCAATATCCTAAGCCATCCGTCCGTTAGCTCATCACATGTTGACGTTAACATTTATCGCTTCATATAGACCCACCGGATATCAACGCAATTCGTTTGCAGCACAATAATTGCGAATCTCTCGTTTACACAAAGTCCATAGGCAAATAACATTCACTAACCTCAACCACTTCATTGTCACTGAGGTCTTTCAAGGCCTTTGATTTCCACTCTGATACCATTAAATCTAACGGCTGGCGCGTAGTTCATTGGTAGCGCATTGTATTTACATTGTAATTCCAGTCTGCGGGGGCAAGCTACTCGATACGGTCATCTATGTTTTTCCTAGTTGGCTCTTGTCGCTGAATCAGGGGTCTTCTAGTATTAGGGTTATCCATTCCGAATTCTTATCAGGACAGATTAGCGATTGACATACCCAATAAGAACATGTATGTCACTGTTAATCAGCACGATGCATAGAAACAATGTTTTGAAGAAATCGCTCTTCCACCTCGCTCGGTGAATAATGCTTAAATCTAATTGGTTGACGCATAGATTCGCTCGTGTATTGGTCCACTCCCTCTATCAATCACTTCTTCGTTCACATGCTTACTCACTCAATCATTCACTCACACACTCATTCAATCAACCACTCAATGATTCACTCACTTAAGCACTCACTCACGCACTGATTCATCATCTCAAGTCTGCATAATGGTATCCACCGTTTTAAGATCAACGCCGAAAATTGTATATGTTTTCTGTAGTTAATGTTTTGTTAATGCCCATGGGATTTACCTGCGTTGTGGTTACTGGTTACTGTGCGCTCCATGTCGAGATATACATGCTGCTATGTTGGTGGCTATAACCACTTCCATAATGTGGGTTTTGTTATTCAGCAAAACTGGGTCACGTGTTTAGCGAACTGAAACGTTGCAATATAGGCTAGCATGCCATACAACAATTGTATAATGATCTACAGCACTGGCGGTAATGTATACCGTTTGGATAAGCTCAAACACATAGCTGCTGCACAATGCCGTGTGCAGTAAATGCGCCAGGTCCACGCTAACAACGCTATTGTTTTCTGACGTTGCCCGATTCCATATTTTCCTGGACTGCAAAATTACAGCTAATGCTACAGTCAAATATAATGGTTTCTCGCCGCTAACTATGTGATCAAATATGGACACCAATAAACAGTTAGATACAGGACAATTCATGCGATTTTATGAAAAAGTAACTCGGAGAATCATTGCATGAGTTGCATATTAATAGTCTTTATTGAAATTGACCACTGTGTAACACCTTGATCTGGCACCTTCATTACGAAAGCACACGTTCGACATTGCGCAGTGTGAAATAGCCGTGTAATAGCAGCGTATTGTAATGGATGTTAATTATTCCACGTTGTGATTATACACCTATTTAATCACATTTCTTAGACGGTAAGCACGTTGTGTTCAAACTGTTCATAGTAACAACTACACTTAAACAAGCAATGTAGGGAATCGGTATCCACTGCGTTGCACTTTTTATATAATACTCTATGGTTATTATGTGGCGTCTTTTGAGAGCAACATATTTGTCCGATTACCGACACAAGTGAGTGTGCTGTGTTATTATTTGTTAACTGTGCACTTACGGCAATATTCATCTGAATGTTTCGGCCTTACTATATAATATCATTCTTACTACGTATTTGGCTTGACCGCACATACATCACTCAAAACGTTTCCATTTTAAGGGCAAGCGAAAGCTTCTTATCAAATTAGGCAATCACAAGATCTAAATGACTCGAGAACGAGACAATCTGATAATAATGACGACTCGAATTAAAGTTAAATAACAAAAACCCATCGAAACCAAATAGCAACTTACTCTTACTGAACGAGTGTATAATCTGCTTTTGACACAGCTGCTTGCAGATAATTGACGCGTAACCAATTAAACCAGCATTTACAATATGCTCAAGTTGTTACACAATTTTGTTTTTCATCGAGTTAGAGAGGCTCACCATAGCATTTAATGGACGAATTATTTACCTGCCTTCGGCATAAGGCATCATTCCAAGCAAACGAGTGTCACCATAGTATGATTGTCATTAAATCAATGATAAAGCACTGACATGGAGGATGTCGCTGTCACTAAATGCATAACAGCAATTGATGATAACAGATAATAAAAACGAAAACATTAACCAATATTTCTGCCATACACTATATCCGTGGTAGCTTATTAAATGATGTGTATATACCATACACGCCTATCTTTTAAGCTAGTCTTCGTCGATAACAAACGCTGATAACCCCGATTCAAGTCCATTTCATTGAACCATTGCCTAAATAATACTTGTATAACATACAGCCTCCGTAACCGGGATCGATTCATAAATAACGTCTGATACCATTTCATTAATTGGAGATCACATAATAGTCAGGCATCTAATTGTATCCTTGAGATACAATAAATTACCACAAAGATGGCCACTATTGCCTATGTATAAAGACTGCTCTGATCAAGTACACCCTATATTCAAGTTTCGATAGATTAAACAAAATGCATAATCATAAGTCTGAGGCAGTTCTTGTTGATTTAAATGGACGTGTTTGTGCACTTGGTACATATATGGAAAAATTTGAGCATATGGTTCTGATTATTACAACGGTGCACCGCTGTTTGTGATGTCAAATGAAATGCACTGCAAGTTAAACTTAGCAAGCTGGTCATGTTCAGTTTTCCAAGACATGAACTTAATGCTTCTAATTCGGTAACGTACACAGCAGTGGGTATTATGACGATACCAGTAGAGAATCAAAAGCACACTTATTTCTCTTGATTACCTCGTACAATGTTTCCGTTACTGCTAGCTTTATCGAGCAATGCATTGATAGGCTCATTTGTTATAATTTCGTAAGACAGAGTGGTTAAGTGCAAGTTATGATCGCCTCTTCCTGCAGTGCTTTTCTAAGCGATAACGTATTACCCTTTGGACGGTACTAAATGAAAGTGAGGGAGGAAATGCCTCCGGATAAGGGCATTCTATGCCCTAGTTGAGCGGTTAACAGGTACAGATTGACGTCATCCATCTCCTTAATCGTTTATGTCTAGCTCCTTGCGCATCATCTTCGACCACTGCTTTTGCTGGTGGGCTTAACGATGTGAGGGGTTGTTTACAAGACATCGTTAGGCAAAGTTTTGTCATTTAAGCAATCAGCGGCCAGACCAGAAGTCTGAGCAGAAAAATCCTACGGCCACGTTTACGTGACCTGGGCGGGCAATCAGCCGGGAAGCAATCGATTGTAGTCAGATCACTGTGTAGCAGAGAACAAGAAATCGGTGTGAAATTAAATCTGCCATCGCCCAAGTTACCAAGTGGCCAATTAGCTACTGGTACAGGATCCAGCACGGTACTATTGAGCTACTAGGTAGGGTGAATACCCTTTCAGAGATGCGACCGCCATTTGACCAGGTCATTGCAGATTTTATATATATGAGAGTAAACCTTCCCATACATTCTTCGGTTAATTGTTTCCCTACAATTGCAATCATATATTTTCCCATTTAATGCCTTATCTTCATGGGTTAATAAGTGAATAAATATATTCTTTTAGAGGACTAATTCGACATGAACCTGGTTGGATCTATCACATAAATAAAGTTTAGTTTTTTGCTATTTTCACATAGCTGAGCTATGTCGTGTCCTGGTGCAGTGTCGAAATATAGGCTCTGTTGTGTCGTTTTGTTGAGTCAATGATAAGTGTCATCACACTTGACCAATTGCATAGAACAAAATTTGTGACTACGTAGTTTCTCTCTATTTGAGGGGATTAATATGGATGCAACGGCGAGCATATGAAATAAATGATGAAGCAAAATAAGGATTGAAATTTGCTCGAACTAGCAATCTTCCCATTTGTACAGTAATCGAAGTATGACTTTGTCAAATTCCATAAACACTTCACTTTGTATTAAGTCAGGCACCTAGGTCGAATTCATTGGTCTACTAATTTACCCCACGTCATCGTTTGTGTGGAATGTACATTAAGGCAAAACGAAGGAATAGTTAGCAGTATGCACAAAGGTGGGTGCTGCGAGTGCCATTGGCTGAGGTTGATAGATCGCACACAGAAGATGTTCTTTGGTTGATGACAAAGCATAGTGTGTTGACTACTCCGAGACACGCTATGCACAAAATTGGTGGTCCTCCTGTGAACTGAAAGCGAGATGCGCGATGATTGGACAATTTGCACGTGTATACCGTTGAAAAAGCCCAGAAGATCGCAACACAGATATAAATCAAATACAATAACTTTGGTTGATGAACAAAGCATAGTGTGTTGACTACTCCGAGACACGCTATCATAATTAAATTTGTGGTCCTCCTGGAACTGAAAGCTGATAGATTGCGATGATTGGACAAGCTTGCACGTGTATAGAGAGAGTAAAGGGTTTATAAAATATATATATAATGATTATAGAGAGAGAGGGATATACATAAGATATAAATAAAGGTATAATATAATATATATTGAAGGGATATATATATATATATATATATATATATATATATATATATATATATATATATATATATATATATATATATATATATATATATATATATATATATATATATATATATATAAATATCTATATATATATGTGCATGACAATTATACTTGGCATTTCTTCCGTGAATGCGACGCTTTAATATGCACATACACACGATGCGTAATATGCGACTCATTTCTTCCGTGAATGCGACGCTTTAATATGCACATACACACGATGCGTAATATGCGACTCGTAGTGTCGTTAAGCTGACCAAATGTATTGTTTTATTGTGCATAACTATGACGTGCATTTACTTGCTCGTTATGACGAGCCATTAGAATATAATGGATAGCACGAATCAATGAGAATTAACCATTAGCGTCGGCCATAAATTCTTTCCCACTAATGATTACATGACATGCATCAAACCATTTGTGCATCAAAGCAGATATTTTGTATGAGGCATTACACCTACACGTGCGTATTAGCACACTATGATATACCTACTGACATTTTCTGTATGCTCAAGTTCATCCGATGATTATATTTTGTATCTTGTTGTTAATGAAAGGCCAGGTACGGGCAGCGACAAACGTACTTAATTTTGCTATTCGAACGAGTTCGACATCGGCCCACATTTTTTCTGTCCCTATTGTTGCTTACTAAGTACAGAGCGCTCATTATAAAGCTAATATGGACTCTTTTCTTTCATTCTGACGTTTTTCAGGTGGGACACAGAGCACAAAGTGCATATGTGTGTTGACGCGTGAACTATTGACAACCGTTCAGATAAAAATCTAGAATATACCAGTTTTTGCATTTGCTCGTATGAATGTAACCACCAATAAATGCTAGCTTATTTTCTCTCTTTACACTTGACTCATTTAGTGAAATCTTTTGGGGCCACCAGTGAACGTTCCTCGCACTTTTTAATGAAATCGGTTTACCTGCACAGCTATTTCACTCTTCACTCGATTAGAATGATTATTGATTATGCATGCTTTGTTGTGGGCTACAGATTGGTTTTAGCGCAGCTTTCTAAGGTTTTTACCAATAATGCCATCACACTATTAGATTATTTATGGAGATTAAGAGTAAAACAAGCCCCAGTACCCATCCTTAAGGGACCAACTTATAACGCTTATCTAATCTGATACTCCGTTTTGTACCGCACCTGCGGTCTAATGTGCATCCTTCTATCCATGCCAATGTTTTAACATTAATATACTTAGCACCATGTCTGCTAACTTATGGGGCAAACTTAATGCAACGGTTGGTAAAAGTCTTACAATATAAATTCTTAAATATCTCCCGTTTCTAATATAACGCAGCGTTTATCGAAAATGTAAATATTGGTTGAGAAAGATAGGCTGCACAGAAAATAATATGCCACGAAACCTATTGTTTCGTCCGTTTGCCTTCTACATCTGACTAATCATTTGCGGGCTGTTAATGATTGCCGACGTTGCATATTGGCGTAACACTAGCATTTTCCATTCTCCTGAAACATTCTCTGCGACCATGGATATGGCATAAGATTTTTAGCTAGATCCGTTTGGAAGCCGTGGGTTGAATTTATGTTGCGCAGGTGCTTTTTTGGGGCTAAAATAAATAACCATTTAGCATCTATTATCTGACCGGTTTAGGGAGTCTTGCTATAACTCTGTTGAATATAGCGACAAAGTAACCAGTAGGCAAGTCCGTGCTTTCTTTGTCTTCAGATATTACATTATTCAGAATATTAGATGGCCAATTAATTTGTTTGTTTTGTTTGTATGTTATTTCTTTTGTTTGCTTTTTATCCACATCCGTCACTGATTCAGCAACCACTATTATTTAAACTACTCTTCAAGGCAACTTCTTTAGGTATATCGTTTATATTCTTTGCTTTGCATGATTCTTCACAACAGAAGATAGCGAAGCTTCAAAACGGATGTAATTACAGTAGGCATTACACAAATGCGAGTGGTTGCAGCGTTTTATTCGGCGCGTGCAGAATCTGAAGCGATGAATTCTTACCGTTGCGGCACTCTAATGAATCAGATAAACTGTGTCAACAGTGCTATCGGAAAAAAAAAAAAAAATAATTCACCTGATTAGCTAAAATAGTACAACATTTGCATCAATGGTCGAATATTTTTTGGTTGAATATCTGAATTTTGGCAGACGCACCCGAAACCTAACACGTTTCCTCGTCAAGTAACATCCTATGGCGAGGTTCGTATAGTGTCAGAGGCGCCGCTTGAGTAGGAATTTATCTAACCTAGCGCGTGCGCTTAAGTAGGGACGTTGGTGTCAAGAAATCAATTAAACTGGAAGAATATTGCGACAACAATGTTCTTCCTCTCCGACTGTGGCACTTATTTCACGCCTAACACTCAGTAGAACCAAATGGATCTTCAAACTTCTTTAAGCGTCGCACATGGGAGGATCGTGCGACCGTTTGATCGGCATTCTAAGAAGGATCTTAAACACAATAGTGCTTTAGATGCTGATTAAGCCTCTCACCCATAGGGTCCTCTCCACACACAGACACTAACTCCGGCCATGGTTCTCACACAAGAGACTTGAGAAGCTGTTCGCGTGAAAGTCACTGACAGCAATAACATGTACCTAGCTGAATGGAGACGGGTAAAAGCTCTTGCGTACAGGTTCTGGAGGATGTAAAGCTCAGAGTATCTTGTCTCCCTGCAAGGGAGAGGCAAGTGGATTCACCCTCACAAGAACGTCAGAGGGGTGACATTGTTCTCTTACAAAAAGGACCTTCATCGTAATGACTGGCCGATGGGTGTAGTCAGTTTAGGCTTCCTGGACGGACTAACCCCAGAAATCAAACTACGGGTCTCAAAAGAGGGAAGAATTCACACTTATGCTCACCCTATAGCAGAAGGGATCGGTCTAGTACAAAATTAGACTTCCCATTTTGTCTGTCATTATTGTATTAACCATTAAATTAGTGATAAACGTTAATATATCAGGCAACGGGTGTTTACTATCTATAATTCAACGGTGCTCCAGAGCATGTGGAAGGCATAAAAGTCAATATTTTACGTCAGATAATGATTCGCGCCAGTTTATCATACAACGATAAATGAAAATATCATGGGCAGAAAGTTACCAAATTATTGGATCGTAGGGGAAATCATATGCAGCTTGATTATTCCTATTGCATTGACCACGCAAGAAATAAGCCGATGCGGGAAACATTAATATTATAAACTTGGCGAATCAACTGCCGAACATTCATACTTCTGATCCGGCAGCTTGTGGTGACAGAAATAACTTTCGCGGAGCAGCTTCACAGGAAGCAGCTGCATTCGCTTGTTTCAGAGAGTCACACTTACATAAAACGGCTCGTATCCTTAGATCGTTTGACAGTTACATAATCGCAAAACTTACTATGGATGGTTTTCACACGATAATGCATCAAACTTCTCCGGCCTTTATATACAAGCTATCGAACCAGCATGTTATATTCGTTGATATTCTACAATTTCTACCCACTGATATTTATATATCTGCCTTAACAGCAGCTTGAGACGACTCTTTGAAACAAAGTGACACTAGTAGTATAGATACAGCCCTAAACGTGTCATGTTAATTATCACACATTCCTACCCGTCCCTACTCTGAACGAACACAAAATGGCGTCGATAGGCATGCACTGAATAAGTCACGGGTATATATGCTGGCTTATTTTGAAATTAATGAGCACGCCTACGAAAAGCGACTTTTTCCAAAAGAGCCCATATTAGTTAATCCGATGATGTGTAAGAAGCGAATTTGACAAATGGGAAAGTTCCGGCAGAGCATTGTGCAAGCCGCCCAATTTGCTGCCAAGGTCAGCAGCTTACTCAATCAAGGAACAAGGCAGCTTTCATGAAACAGAACCGACCGAAAAGAACTTAAGTATAAATTTATATATACCGATAGGATATATATATATATATATATATATATATATATATATATATATATATATATATATATATATATATATATATATATATATATATATATATATATATATATATATATATATATATATATATATAAATATATATATATATATATATATATATATATATATGTATATATATATTTATATATATATATATATATACATATGTACATATATGTATATATATGCATTTAAATATATACATATATATATATAAATGTATATATATATATATATATATATATATAAATATGTCTTTTATATATATATATAGATATGTAGATAGATAGATAGATATTTTTATATAAAATACATATATACACCATATAAATATATACATATATATATGTATATATATACATATATATATGTATATATATATACATAAATATATATATATGTGTATATGCATATGTATATGTAAATATAAATATATATTTATAAACATATGTATATATATATAAATATATGTATATGTATATACGTATATATATACATATATATGTACAAAGATATATATGTTTGTGTGTGTGTTTTATATGTATATGTATTTTATATATATATATATATATATATATATATATATAGATATATATATATATATATATATATATATATATATATATGAATATATATATATCTCTATATATATATATATATATATATATATATATATATATATATATATATATATATATATATATATATTCCATCCATACATATGCATGTATATATATCGGTATCAACGTGCAGATTTTACGTGAATGCCTTTAAATATTTCTTTATAGCCAGGGTGGTATATAATCACACATATGCGATTAGCAATATATTTACAGACCCTTTTGCTATACAGACCACAAGTGTTTCCCTGGATAATACTACATTGACAGTTACATTCAAGCGCACAAACACTTCTCTAAGGTTTACTCATTAAAACGCCCGAGGCAATACGCAATGGATCCCTGAAATATCCAGACCGGCGAATCGTGCTGTCACGACAAGATGCATATCCCACACCAAAAGGTATGGTGCACCTAGCATGCTTGGTCCGGTCCTCAATGGAAACATTCGTCACTGGTTAACTATACCATCATGCACAACCAATCGCCCTAGACAACATGCTGTGTATACCGTGTGTAAGCAGTGTTATCTGTTCGTTTCCTCTATTTGCAACGAGATAACCTCTCACTGTACGAAATACAGAGGAGCACCAAAACTACCCACTATTGTATATCTTCATCAGAATGACGTTAGCCTATAATGGCAATCTATACGGCTCCTTACGCTGTGGGCTGACAAGTTGAGCTCCTCCGTTAGGTACGGCAGAGTGCGCGTCAAAGTGCTGCCACCTGGAGGCGTCCCCGCATTCTACAGAATGCCCATATAAACGGCTGCCGCTCTGTGCGAACCAGATTCTGGCATCGGGTAACACACAGGTCACATTTGCCTTCAGAAAGTGGCGCACCATCGTCTCGACATCGGCGGATTATAACATTGTGGTATCGTTGCCGTCAAAGAGTGAGTTGTGGAGTGTTCCTTTTTGAATGTCAACGTTCACATACTCTCGACTTCGCGATTTGTGAAGGTAAGAGATTGAATTCCGAGTCATTGAATTCGTCATTCATTTAATTTTGCGTTTATCCAAGATTTGTATTACATGATTCTGGTTAATACTATCCTTAATTTACATAATTAACAATGCATGTTAATTGCCAATCATATCAATTGTCGCTGTATTTTTTAAGCACGTACACTTGTATTATTGATTGTTGGTGTCGCTTTATTTCAACACACCGGGTTGTGTTTGTAACGCCGCATAATTGCGCTTCCGGGTTCTCAGATATCACCGACAATAGAAATACATTATAGTCAACTGCTCATCTACCAGAACTGCGAATCATATCGCCTTCCGAGAACTGTAGGTTATTTGACAGAAGTGAACGTTTGAACGTATGCCGCAAATCACAGCTTCATTAGTTTATGTTTCATTTTATATCGTAGGGCACCAAACGGTATTAACATTGTTTGTACCCTTGTAGTGGAGGACGTATGCATTCAATAGACCTGAGTTCGAGGAGGGTTTAGCACGCTCATTACATGCCAATTGACGTTATTAACTCCTCGTCGGGAATGGCCCCTCAAATGACGTGGTCCGGCGCCGGATCATTAGCGCCGGTCTACGCCTATTAACCTCGACTCTCCCCTAGACGTGTCTGCGGTTCCCAACTAAGTTCAATTTTGTCTCATTTGCGTTATTCGTCAGGATTTGCCGTCGCATTAAGCTGGTTGAACAAACAGTTTTTTTATGTTGGTTAGTGGTGAGCGGAGAAGTTTTTTCTCTCACAAAACAATACAGCAATTAGCGAAGCCTGTGTGATGACATAGCACATCTCTTGCTGATCAAACCAAACTCGATCTATCGAAGTCGTATTGCAAGTGGTTCAACTCCATGACCATTATAACAAGTTACATAAATGATCGCCATTTTATATCATCTGTTTGCAATTTCTGCCAGTATGATGTATCATATGCGTCATTTCGTTTGATATTCTTCATTTGCAGAAGACTTGTTTGGTGTACATGCTTAGTCAGCAATTGACATCTGAGCAGCGATGGACTTATTCCTACTCGAGCCGCAACTATTTTACCGAAACAATGAAACTCACAGTCCCTGGTGCGTCGAATCGCTCTTTCGATTCGCCAAGTACTACCTCACCCCTGTGGCCATTGCTGAGGGGATTATCACCAATATATTTACTATATTAGCCTTCAATAGCCACAAAGGAACCAAGAAAAAGCTACCGGGAGAGATCTGTCTCACTGCCATCGCAATATCGGATATCGCCTTCCTTGCAACCTTACTCGCGGTCTGGTTATCAATCTTCGTGGCGTCGGTATCAACATCAGACTTGTGGTGCCTCATGACCACCTACACGTTTGACATTACAGTATTCAGCACTCTGTGGATTTTAGTCTCTCTCAGTATTACGAGCATAATTCAAGTGTGCAAACCCCAATGGTATAATTCACTGCTGACTACCAGAGCAACTGTGCTTCTAATGGTGGGCATCTTCGTTGTTGCTATCATCGTTTATCTCAATATCTCATTGCTTAAAAGCATTGTTTTGACGCCGAAAGGACCTGCCTGCTTAACGTTGGAACAATTTATTGAAACAAAGGAGGCTCTTGGACATATCGATCTCGTCGTTAACTTCGCTATTCCCTATACAACGGTTCTCTTCGTAGCTTTAGTGACTCTATACAGGTTTAACGGTAAGTCACACGGTGACACCGAAACCCGACACGGGGCATCTCTGACCGACCCGATAATTCACAATGGTAGTCGACGAGAAGGAAGTGGCACACCTGACGGACCAACTCACACCAGGAACCGGCAAAATGCACCTTCCTCTTCGCACGCACAGTCAGCAGTTATCAAAATGTATTTGGTCACTAGCGCACTGTATCTTACGTGCAGTGCGCCTTGTCATGTCTTGCAGGTAGTCGCCAGGCTGGCACCCGTCCCTGAAAATCCAGCTACATTTTGGCATATCGTACATTGGCAGCAGCTGTTGATATTTTTATTTTTCATGCGACCAGCTCTGTCGTTCTGGTGTCTTCTCCTGACCAATCAGTATTTCAGATGCCTCCTCAGCAATGGCATGCGCTGTAAAGTTAAAAGCAGCACCAATGGTTCAGGAAAACAAACCATAAATATCGGCATGGTGGATTCCAGCGAAACACGTCATGGTCAGCTCACGCAAGTCTGATTATATTCGTTGCACACTGTGGAGAGCGCGTTTGGTAGGTTGTGTGTGTGTTGAGAAAGAGTGTGTGTGTGTGTGTGTGGGGGGGGGGGGGGGGTGGTAGGGAAGGGGAGGGGGTGTGTTTATTTATTGTTTATCTCACGTTTTCCCATTTTACTCATTGTGCAAATTTGATTGTCACTTGCATACCACGTCTCGACGTAGTAAGTCGTTCGATCGGATTTCTGTCCCAGCGACAGAACATTTTCATTTTACTGAGATTTACTATCGTGCGTTATGCGTTGTAGATTTTGATGCGATAGTGTCACTTAATCTTAAGGTGCACCAAATTTTTCTCTTATATTGTGCTGCTCATATATGCGCAAATAAAGGACGTCCGTCTCTAATTGGTCATTGGGTTAATCATTGAGGTTACGATGTTTATACAACATAAACAGTAATCTGGACGGCAAATAATTGGTCCTCTAGCGCTGATAAATGCACTGATGTTATCCAGCGCCATCAACCATGCATATCACGGATGGGGCACAACTTGGTTATAATTATGTGCATCAAGGATCTTCCGGCACTCATTTTTCTGATAGATCATGGTATCAGTCATAACCGGCACACAAACGTGAAACTCTTATGACAATTACGCACCCATACAGATATTTTAACGACCCTACATGGAAATATCCAAAACTATTCTATTGCCGCATCGTGCTAGGTTACTGAACTAAGGTATAATCATATTTCTCTCTAAAGCTAAGGCGTAAAACAGGGCTACTTACGCAATGCCATAGATATGCAATACCTTAGCTTCTCTCTTTCGCTCTATTTCTCTCGATAAATGGCTGTCCGTGTGCCTCGGTAACTCCCTCTGCCTGTCTGCTCTGCTTACTATTCAAGGCCAACTGATTCGCCCATACACACACACACACACATACAAACGCACGCACACTTATATAAATACACATATATAAAAATATATATGCATATATAGATATATATATATATATACATATATATATATATATATATATATATATATATATATATATATATATATTCATAGATATATATGTAAACATATATATACATATACGTACATACACACATAAATACTTACATACATACATAGATATATACATATAAATATGTATATATATATATGTATATATATCAACGGATATATATATATATGAATATATATATATGTATATAATATATATGTATATGTATATATATATATAAGTGTACATATGTTTGTATATTTATATATATGTATATGTATATATATATATTTACATATATGTATATAAAGGCATATGTAGATATATATATATAGATCAATAAATATATGTATATATACATATATATATATACTCATATAATATATATATATATATATATATATATATATATATATATATATATATATATATATATATATGTGTGTGTGTGTGTGTATGTGTGTGTGTGTGTGTGTGTGTGTGTGTGTGTGTGTGTGTGTGTGTGTGTGTGTGTGTGTGTGTGTGTGTGTGTGTGTGTGTGCGTGAATGATAAAGTCAAGTCAAAGCCACAGCAATTTGATACATCACAGAATAATGCACTCTTTGCATAATAGGAAAAGGTAGGGCGGCATGAATTTCTTATCGGTTTCCCCAAGGATTGCATGGCTTTTTTACGATGCCGTATATTCCCATTATGTTGTTGAATCAACTATTATTCCCTCGTTGATTTGCTTTATTTTATTGCCATATTATGTCACATAAGCTGAGTCATATTATGTTGACTCAGTAATGCGCTACTTCGCATGAGTTACGGGGATGAGGTGCTTCGTATTTAATCGCGGAATACTATGGGAATTACTTACTGCGCAGATCGTGAGTATTTTGCAAGAATGCCTGTATGTTACACGCCACAAGGTCGCATAGGACGGAAGTGAATGATTAATGATTCTGAGGGGAATACCTTCCTATTGGAATGACTCGAAAGTTCAATTAAAAACCACGTAACTCTTTATCCAACCTGTCGGCAATGACAGATTACTTCCACAAGTATAAATGCATATCCGCACCCAGTTGCGTGTGGTAGTTGGAATTGAATCTAGATTGCAATCGCTTGTTATTCACATTTATATGAGTATCGCTGTTTTTTCGAGTACTTATGCTTTCTGGATAACATATTATTTAATGTATGTATTCGCTCATTGCTTGCTATTTTTTTGCCGAACCAGAAACATTAAAAAAATCGTATGGTATGCTCGGCTGCACAGTATAAAGGGACAGATCATAACGTCGACTCATCAGTTCGTTTACTCCATGCCCAACAATCGTCCTGATCGGAACTGTACGATTAAAGTAGATGTACATTATCAATTAGTGTTGGTAAGTCTTTCTAGAGCAACTTCTGCAGATATTCTTTTAAATATAAGTGTACATCCAACTTAATTAGAAAGCGTCTCGTAGTGTTATATTTACATTTTAGCATTAGTATATTTAAGCACTCGGTATTTTTTAAAAAGCCATGGTGTTATTATCTGACATTGACTAATATTCCAATTGACAGATTAGGATGTGAAGCACACCCCACATTTCAGACCCATTGGTGAACGTAGATATATATATATATATATATATATATAGAGATATATATATATATATATATATATATATATATATATATATATATATAGATATATATATATATATAGATATATATATATATATATATATATATATATATATATATATATATATATATATATGTATATAATATATATATATCTATATATATATATATATATATATATATATATATATAAATATTTATATATCTTTATATATATTTATAAATATACATATAAATGAACTCCAAACTGTAAGGCGAGGGGTCATTATTAAATGGTTACATGTAAGTTGCGGCGATGCCTTAATCATATTTAGGAGAGACACTCTATGAGTGTAACCGTTATGTTCTATAGTGATAGTTGAATAAGCGTGCGCCCATTGGCATCAACTCTCGTTGTTAGCTATTGCCTCTAAAATGTTTATCGATGTGATACATTTGCACCGCTCAATGATGCAGTCATATTTTGTACGAGGTAAAACCTTAAGATAACTGAACTTTTGGCTTGGCAAGCGATCAAAATAAGTAAAGAACATATTAAAGATATACTTTGTTTTAATTGTGCAAAACATAACAGTTGTTTCTCATTAAATAGATGGGACCAAAACTCTCCTCAGGTTTTTAACATACCTATCAATTACCCCTAATTGATGGTAATTTTAAATGCAAAGCGGTTTTTATCATAATCTGAGGAACATATGCTACTATTTGTCCGAATTAAGATACCGGTTGTGCAACTACTACGTGGTATATGTCGTTATTTTCTTGTTTCGCAGTCAAAAAAAGAGAGTCAAATATTTTACTGTTGAAGTGTCTGTTTTGTACGCTCCGGCTCTCGAATGCTCGTAGTCAAAAGTTGAACGTTGTGCCGAGAATTGCAGCTACCGTAAAACTTATTCAACATACCAAACTAATAACTGTCGAGATTAATTAACAGCATTGTTTTTAAATGTAATATCTGTTTTAGTCACAAGAAAGGTTTGAAATGCTGTAAGTGATAATTACATTTTAAACAACGGACCACTAATGGAATGTATTAAAAAGCCAAACAAATCCACTTACTGTACAATAAAAAAAATTCAGCTTCAGATTATCTTGTCTTTGACAACGTACACATGTCTTCAACCATTTTTAATCATATTGGGACTCTCAATTGATTGGGTTGAGAGAGAGCTATAAATTAATTGCGGTCTGATCGGAATGTAACACTTATTTTGCTCAGATTAGTTGTATACCTTGATATAAACTTACCTGAGCCTGTGATACTATCGTATTCTGATACTGACAATGAACGATTAGTTAACGATCAGTTATTGCATGTCACAATGATAGCATTACAACTGCATACGCAACGCTTTAATCATGACCATCTATTCCGTCCATAGAACAATGTATGCACGTACAACATACACACACACAGACATACATACAGACACATACATACACATACATACATACATACATACATACATACATACCAACATACATGCATGCATGCTTAGAAGACACTGCAACGTAAA
>CM067356.1:45725116-45732616 GCA_034190875.2 Urechis unicinctus | reverse complement strand
ATATATATATATATATATATATATCTATATATATATATATATATATATATTTATTTAGCATTATAACAGCTAATGCCACGTACGTGCATAGTTACATGGTCTTATTTAATATTACTGCTGTATAGTCTTTTTCCGTATAACATATTGAGTACAAATAGAAGCATTAATATGGTTCAGTATTTGGGTTCAGACATGGTGGTTAGCTTATAACGAACGTCAAGACTGAAATTGCGACAAAACGAATCCTTGCACGAATCTCCTTTGTAGCCGTCTGTATAATTTTATTATGGTCATCCGCCTATTGAAACTGGTAACACTCAAGGCTGTAAAACGTGGTAATTGCTGCCATGCTGGGATATATCATAAAATCATCGAATGATTCATACCACTAAAATAGAACAATCAAAATCAAAGTATGTGAGAAGCTATGCGGGGGCTGAATAACAATCACCAACCACAGTTGTATGGAGTTTGCTTCTTTGTTTAATCAATTAGAGTAAAGAAAAGGTTTTCTAGTAAAACATTCCCCAGCATCGATCTATCTTTGATGGATAATTTCAGCATGCACTGCGACTGTACCCCTCGGTGACATAAACGCTGTTATATCAATGATCAAACACGGTGACTTTCTTAGGTTTTTTTGTAAGTGATAAAGTGAATTTGATTACACTCAAGTCAATTTTACATCTAGTTATTTATTAAAACATGCAGTACCACGGGAACGGGAACAATAGGCTATGGGTGGTGTTTACTTAAGTTACCGTACATTTTTCTGGGGAAACTTAGAACACTAAATGGTACCAACTGTTCATTGAATGTCATCAAGCCTTTCACGATAAACTTCGCTAGTTATCTCCCTTTTGAATAATGTTTTCAAATAAATGTTCAGTCATATCAATTACGAAGGGTCTCAAAAAGCTTTTACTGACATATTAACATGCACCTTAGCCTTCAGTAGCCTTTCAAAGCCAATTTGTTATTTAAGCAATTGCGCCATGTAAAATGTATAGAGGATGTCAGATAATCGAAATGAATCACGTAAATTTTGAGTGTGCGAAATACAAAATATGCGACATCTATCGTTGTGTGTTAATTATAAATCGGACAATAACCATAACATGATGTATGCCTATATACCCATACTCTGTGTATATGTGCATTGACGATATGTTTATACGAATATGATTGGAACAGGAAGGGAATAAAATCTGCATAGTTAATTTCTTTATAGAATCCCATCAAAATACTTCGGCCTATTAGCGGCATAATGCAAAGGGTCACAATAACCTGTATTATGTGCTACAAAGTAATGAATATGAAGTGCGTTGTGCCTATAATTAAATCGCCCTTGATCAATCGCGTGATGTTGGCGATATAAACTGACACTTTGGTAGTGATGAATTGGCATAGCAAGTATGTCTAAATTAGCCGTATTAGTTCCCTTTCTTGACAAACAGCTGTGACCACAACCTTTGGCGTGGCGCGGGAAGTTTCCATTAAGCTGACGGCGACGCTTGAGATATATCAAAAGCACGATGCAATTGACCCAACGGGTTGTTTCCTTTCAGGGATAGGACCGCCACATGATGTGGTGATTTGAGTGAGACGTAAGCGGTAAGGTTGTCGCACCCCATAATTGTCACGCAAAGCAGACAACCAAAACGCCACGGAAACCGCCTCCAATTTGAATAATATTTAGCAGAGTCACGCAATTGTGCGCATAATTTATTCGAGAGTTTGAAAACCTATTTTGGTTACACGTTTGTAGGCAGCTTAAGAAAGAGTAACTTTTGAGTAGTTTTATGCATAAAATATTCTATGGATTAAGCAACACGCCATATGTACACTAGACGTTTAACGACGCATGATGTGGAACTTCAAAGTTTGAAATCAACAACGTACGAGCTAATCTACATAAAGTAATAAAGATAAATGCAGGTGTTTACAGGTTTGTTTTTTAAAATGTCTTGTCAAGCAGTGCAATACAGATGCCACCCCGTTCAAGACAAAGAACTGCCATAAAACGCTGGTAACATAGAGAAACGTATTTGTGCAATTATTGTAAGCTATATTATGATGGTATTGCGATCTTCACATTTTTGATTAAACATGCTGCTCGTATTGTACTTAAAGACGTCAGTGTTTCAAACGGGAAAAATTCTTCTTTAAAATGCCAGCCTCTCTCAACCAGCTTAGGCAGACATGAATTGTTCTATATTGTAGATCTTATCTTTAACACTGAGGAGGTTTAATTGATTGATTGATTGATTGATTGTTGTTAATTATTTGCATTAGATGCCAAACGGACGGGATAGGACATGGGCAAAACTTCGTTTTGCCTTCTTTGCAACGCTTCGCTCATGCTCACGTCTCAGATATCTAGATGCATTAGCATTCTGAAACAGTCGGTCAGTCATACGATTCGTGAAGCCTTCTGAATAAATTTTTGATTTGAACTATCAAAAACGACAGCATGGCATTTTTATTTATTTCGGGACGTTGTCGACTTTCTGAGATTTTGTACGCTTGTTATAGCGGACTAATATAAATAGGTTAAATGACTCTAAGAGTAGAATCCATAGGTTAAACATCTAGTCCACGATTGATTATATATCATATTCCGTCAATATTTGAGCATTGAACATGAGTGAATTCATATGGGTTTTGTAATTGTGTTATTGCGTGGGTATGTTTGTGTCAGCGTGTAAAGTGTCACAATTTCACCGGTTATATCATGTTACTCCGATATGATTAGGTAACAATTGTCCCACAGTATTGACGCTATTTAGAAGTGGGCAGTTTGATACGCTTTATGAGGCCCAAAATAAAATGCATGATACATACAAGGCACATCAAGCGATGCATGCAGTGGTAGAGTCGGTACACGTAGCTTTTGACGAGACAGATGAAAAGCAGCCAGCATTGTAGATGCATCAAATTTTCTTACCTTTTTGGCTATCACACGTTTTTATTTCGAGGCACCAACATTAATGTTCGATTCACGGCCTTTGTTACGAAGCCTGGAAACTGTTCTTGTTGGGCCGTACCAAAGCGGCAAATGATCCAATTATTCCTGTAATGCTGCTGTTAGCGCAACACTAAACGAGGTTGATGGTGCAATCAACTATTACTTGCTTGTAAACACCGCTACGTGTTACATTAACAGCCAATAATTTGTTGCTCACGTGACAGGGTATTGACATTGACCCATTGCGTGATACGGCGGGTACGTAGAATGACAATGAACGTAATGACCGTTAAATCACTACAATTTTGTTTTTGCGCGGTACATTGGATCACATATGGTCTATGTTGCATTTAAATGAAATGCGAAAACAATTACAAAGCGCAATGGCATGCCCGTCAGTCTGCTTCCAAGTGAACGTCTTGATGACACGTGGTTTATTGCCGATTGGTTACGTATATTGAGCGCCCTGAACTTATATAAAGGTGGTAATTCCACGCACATATTGTAAGGTGCCAGTCATGCGTCGTAAAGCAACATAACGCAACCCCACTGGTGATATTGCAGCATGCCTAACAGTAGACCACACAGCGCATCAACTACCATGTTATGTTATCTATTGCGCTGCTGCATGGATGGTCGTTTGTGCAATAAGTCCTCTCAAAGATGAATATATCTTTGCTATAGCTTTTTCATTATCGTTTTGACAACGCCTGACTCGATTAACAGTTCCTCACGTATGTTCATTGATTTCCAACAATCACAGAAAAGTAACTCGATGCTAGATGATTTGTGATACTTAGGTAAGGTGTGGAATGGATGAATAAGCTTGCAGTGTCACTGCGTCAGTCGAAAATATTTCAGTTAGCTGTTATAGCTCATTCAGGTTCCTGGGACAATAAAAATCATTGCTTCAGTCTTATTCTGGTCCGGATAAACAAATGACAAGGGACAGACGACTAGATCAGTTAGTGGCTTCGTGACCAAATGCTTTGCGCCGCAATATCCCGCAGAAGCTTGTTTGTCGGATCTCTATCACACTCTGTTCAGGGCTGCATTCATAAACAAAATAACGTATCGCAACGCAAGTAATGGTAGTTAATCATACTTCGACGGGTCCCATGTTAAATAAAGGTAGAATAACAGTGACGAAAGCAAACATATAGAAAATTGCTGAATTACGGCTGTGGAATTTAGGCGCTCCAATGCAGTAACACATTGTTCGCGCAACTTAGAACTGGGTTTTGTTTGCAAATTTGTAATATGAAAATGACTCGTAATCGTTGTCAGTTGTAGTCTCACACAGTTCAGTTGAGATATTCCCAAATGCGATCGAAATGATTTCCGGCCCTCTTCAATGCGATGCCAATTTGACCCATTTAATGACAGCTACTAACGGTTATAAAAAACATAGTTATGACTTTATATACAAAGATAGTAGCGCAGGCATTGCTTATCTATAGAACCTCTTGCTTTAACGATCCTGCTATATGTGATACGGTCCATGGCCATGAAATCCAATGAGATCATTATGAGGATATTATCAACTATTATGCGAGCAGCAAGATAGTAGAAATAACCAGGCGAAATGAACATTTAATGTGAAAGCACGATAACGAGGTCTTAAAATGTTACCTTAATGATGGTCGTTGGAATTTAATGTCGCGCACGCGACATGGCTAATCAATTGTTGTATGTAACGAGAGGCTGTACGAACGGACTTTTAACACATTTAAACGAGTGGCAATAACATTGCGTTTTCTGTCGTGATCACGAAATATGTATTCACGCGCCTTACAGGCAATAGAGTATGTGCTTAATTCTGTCATCACCAAAATCCGACGCAATTATTTATATCCAATAACCAGGTATTACATTACGTCATGGTTAATATGGCATCAAAACACGGCAAACAGTGCTCTTGACAACTTGCGTTTATTTATTTGGTGATTTCTGCCCATGTATCTTAGTCTGAATGCGCAAATCGTTGGTTTGAGGCGATGCTCTATTTTGGGCACCACGTGGTCTGTCATTACCATAAAATGCTGTTTTTATTTCTCGCGACCGCCGCGTCGAATGCAACATTAACAGTAAACGTACAGGTGTTGCAAAATAAAGACAACGTGTCATATGTAGTTAATGTAATGATTAATAGTCAATCTTGTGTTTGAAGCCCTGGCACCATAGTGCGTATATGCCCGAATTACTCATAATATGTATGGTTTAGAGCTATCTCCTTTGGTCTTAAAAAGCTGCTAAAGGCCTGGACCCACCACATGTGGTGCAGAGTTATCGTTTATGACCTTTAAAAGTAACTAAAAGCCGTCACCACGTTGTTAATCTATTTGAAGCTTTTTGAGACACGACATGACGAAGGTACATTCTTGGAAACCATTTATATCGGTCCGGTTTAACATTGAGTGATGCGGTAATCAACGGAAACCTGATAGTGTGCTTGATCAAGTGGCGGTATTGTCGACTCTCGGAATGGAAGAAATTACGTAGATGGAGAAAATCAGAAGACTACAGACATGCGACAAAATACGCTACAAAAACGTATGACATATATGGGCGCTCTTATACAAAGGGGATGTCGATAAACGCGAATAGACGATTCATCTGCAAATACGTTCAATTCGTTTGACTTAAGAATATACAATGGATGTGGCAGAGGGTTGCATAATTATCCTGGTCACGGTGAAACTTGGACAGTGTAATTGTAAATAATTTGATGTTGCAGCGTTGCCCTATTAATAGCTCATGGGTACGAAGCTGGCATATTTCCAACAATTTGGCGCGCGTAGACTCTTTGTTGTTGCATCTGTAACATGTATTACTACTTTGTATGCCTGGTCACCATATATAACTCCTAAACGTGCAGCGTATGTGCAGAAGCCGATATGTATCATGCTCGTACCTGTCGCTTGTATATTAGCAGTGAAGTCGTGCTCAGTGTCAGTTTGCTGTCTATGATGTCCTAAGGGTTTGACCAACCAAAATAAGTCGTTAATAAGAAACAGACACATATAAATGGATTTTGATTGACCGTCTGTCAAAAATCTTTAGTTTTTTTAGCTCATAAGTTGGAATGCGCCCGCCAAGTTATGCATACATATATCATAACCAGAGCTGTCCAACAGTGAATAGGTCACTTAATAATTTATTCATTGCATCGGCTATGCATGTCGGCGTACCTAACTGTCTTGTATAAGTAAACGCCGCCAATGTCATTAGCTCAAGGTAATGCACCTCTCATTTACTGCCAAACACCATGCAAAATCATGGTAATCGTTTTTAAGGTACCACCTGATTCATCGAGAGCAGTTGAGCTTATATTTTGATGGATAACAACAGAAATTGGCTTATTTGCAAGAGACTAGCTAGAGTTGATATAAATATGTTACGTAATTATAAAGCAAACTAGCTTTTTGTATGAATCGCAACAAGTAGTATCACAGAATATGCTTAGCAAACCCACAGCAAAGCTGGCGTAAAACAAAAGGTCACACTCGAATGGCAATTTACCGGATGAAATTGAACGAGCCAAGCATGCGGTCGTTCTCTTCTTAGTGTTTCGAGACAGGAATAATGAGATGCCATTATTTAATTAGGTTAACTATGCGGAGAAGCATGTGCACCGAGATATTCATCGGGATCAGACGTACTTTACCAGCGACAGCTGTTCACAACCCGTGATATCCGTAGTTTACCCGTATGGATTAGCTTACGCGATAGATGGTTTTGTCATGAGTAAACTCAGTATTTTACGCGCTAAGTGCAGTTTGCGCATGAACTAAATACATAACACGTAAGCTTGACAGGCACAAACACATAAATCTTTCAAAAACGTTACAACTTCTATAGAAATGAGCCAAACTCTAGTAGGGATTATCAAGATTCTACTTGGGACAAGTATTGAATTGCAGCACAATCATATCCACTGAATCTTATTCAACCATTGTGGGATGTATGATAACATTGTGACGGAATATTTAGAATTGTTCAGCACCTAGGCACATCTATCATCTCAAGTGAACGATAGAAACGTCAGACTTTACAACGAAAATGGTTTTCAACACAAAGCGAGATGACAAAACCAGAACAAAATCATAGAAATTGCGTTAATTCAGCTCATAAAAGTCGAAATCTTTGTTATGCTTTGTGACTTTCTCGCGGGATGTATGATAATCAACCTCAAAAGGAAAAATCTAAAATCAGAATGCTGTTCCGTCTATGATAAGCCCCACCTATCCCGGGATGCGATAACAGTTCCGGGGGCCAGTGTCCTTTATATTGAGTTTTCGATTTTTGCTCCCTTTCATTGCATTGATAAGCGTATAATGAAATCGATTTCTTCACTGGCCAATGTTAACATGAAAAAGGAAGCCTGACATGACAGACGACTCCCATTCCATGTGTCTTTGCAGTGTTACTGTCTATCTATCACCTGTGTAGTAAAACCACATTCGGCAAAATGCGACAATTCATTTACTTGCCGATTAGTTGTATATGCATGCCGCAAGTGTTGCGCTAGG
>CM067356.1:45605116-45720116 GCA_034190875.2 Urechis unicinctus | reverse complement strand
ACTTACATAATTATTCATGTAGTATTTAAATCAATACAAATGTTCGAGTCCATTAGCTATATTTTGTCGATATATCAAACACGTGGGGTTTGCGGAAATTAGCACAGGTTTTATCACTCTTTTCTTTCGGAGAGACATCAGAGAAATGTCATTGATATTTTCAGCTATTCTGTTTGGAATTTAAAATGTCTGCAAGTTCCCCCTCACATATCCTTGCGGGCAAAGTCGATTGTACTATTAACACCGATGAATGCATATCGATGCACAAGACATGTGTGTGTACAGTTATTGAAAAGCAAAACCATATAATCGATCATTCGTACATCCGTATCAAATCATTACCTTTACACCACCCCAATGACATTACGTCTCATAAGAGTGGTTAGGGTAGGGAAATGAAATTTCTTCAATGATTCTAATCACCAAAAGAGTGTATTCTAATGTCAGCAAAAGAAGTTGCCTATCTATGCCTCCCAGTGCGGCGACCCTGCAGCATTCTTTACTATTAATAAGTAAGACTCAATCGCCGATGTGTGTTGCAATAAAGTCAATCATTTGTGATTTTATCAGTTTATCCACCCGGCTTAGCATCATGCTGCTAAATTCGTAGCAAAAGAACAGCCTTGGTGGGTGGGAGGGACAAATTCAGTAAGCCATAGTCAGTGAAGCACTTCTACAACATTCCTTCGTGGCTCTTGTGGCAAACTTAACATATGGCATACGACGCTTGGATAAATTTCCAGTTAATTGTTGAGAATTTCTGTTCCATCTAGTAGCATCATTTCGGTCCTGCGATGTTATCACTTCTGTCGAATATTACAATTATACACGGTCCGTATGCGTCTGTGTCGTTCGATCCCGCAACATTATTGTGCAATGGATTCGATTGACGGTCTCTGCTATTTCACTACCCAGTTTTGTTCACCGTTAGCCGTGCAAATGGTGATTGTGGTATTTTTGTTTGGCTTTCTGCCAACAATTCGCAATCGGAATCTATTTAGGTTTATGGAACATGCGTACAATGATCTAAATATCGTTAGAATAGTGCTAATGTCCATTCTAACAGATGTATTGAACCTGCCATTATTATGCGCAGATAAAAATGAACAGAGGTTTTAACCACCGCAAAATGTAAACATCAGCGCAGCTAATAAAACGCATCAGTGTTAAAAGGTAGCGAAGCAAGACATTGTAGCCTTTTAGGTCTTGTATCACTATTCTCGCTATTAGTAAAGATAACTTAGAATGCGTTTATTTAATCATGTTTCTGTAAACGCTTCTGTTAAAATAAATATTTCATTGTTAATATTCAGGTTGCTAAGACTCATATATGAATCTGCAACGATATTGCTCTAATGAAACGTACTTATGAGTGCCATTTGTATATTCTCTTTTCATCTCGGCAACATTAACAGCGACAAAGTAGCCAATATACCGTGGACGAGTGCTTCTTTAGTGGCGAAAAGCATATATGAAGATAGCTTGGTTGGAAATGACATATCAGTATAGACAATGTACTTGTCAAATGCAAGTTAGCTGTCTTACAAGTTAGCTGAGCGGTGGTGACTTTTGATCGTATGCTAAAGTTATATTGCCACAAAGTAATCCAACTCAAAGCCGAATGCATTGGTTAATCTACATAGAAACATGTATTCGAGCATTAATACCTGTTTCAATATTTGAGCCATCAATTTTTATGCCAGAAGAGCATGGATTTGGTAACATTGCTATTAGGATTATAAACTTGTGTCCAATAATTACTTTCTATTTTCGCTCACTTATAACCAATACAGAGGGCTCTGCTATCGACAACTTACTGTTGTGTGTCCACGTGTCAATTCCCTTACCACAAACGATATATTTTAAGGTAAATATCATGCATCGTAACACCATTAGTGTAATATGAACAATTCCTAAGAAAGCTGTTACAATGTAGAGAAAAATACAAGCGCACAGGGTTATTGTCGACATGCCAATACACAACAAATGTTCGTATTACTAGAAAGCATGCATTATCGACCTGATTAATCTGAGCCGCTTTTTACGAGTAATGATGTACATAGTAATAATATACAACGCATAATATTATCCGTAGCAAATCGTTGGTGGTTTCTTATTTTTCAAAAGGAGCCCAGTCTAGTAACTGAACTTCAATCATAGACGAGAAAAATTAAGATAATTCCAAATTCGCGTTTTGTACACGCAGGCAATTATAAGGTAAGTCAGTTGGTTTACAGACCTGTGTTTGTATGTTCAAGTGTGTGCTCTTTGTTGGTCATGCAATTACTCCTGGAAGCCAATGCATGATAATCTTCATTAACAACTGTTAATTACCAATTATTCACACTTTATTAATGACGATCATCGACTCCATCTACAAAGTCATATTAGATACCCCTTGCTAAATCTTGTCATGTATTGCAATCGATCATTATCTGTAGTGACAAAGGAATACATATTGAAAGCTAATAATCGGAAACGTGAGGGGCAATCAATCACACTCGTTTAACTGAATTAAGTTGGCATGTACAGACCAACATATGCGAACAAATTGACAAAAAAGTTAACTGGGCCATCGACCTCGCGAAAGATATGATGAGCGCGGTGCCACTAGAAGAAAGGCCAGTTGCATCATGCAATCTTCTTTATGGATACATACATAAATTCCTAGGAACATAATAACAGCGTATAGAAGCATCATCCTCCCATTGTGACAATTCTGAAGCACAACAGCAATAGAGGAAACGGTTTTACCGGTTTTGTATTATTTGCAATTCATGCCAATCAATAAAAAGATTGCTGATAATAAAGAACGGTTGCTTGGTAGACAATGTTATATGCATAGAAAGGAGGGGCTTCAAAGTGTGCAGTTCGGCGAAGAACTTCCGTATATCTTATTAGCGACATTGAAAGTATCTATATAATTAGTTGCTGAACAATTTGCCTGGGTCATTTCTGTTTTTTAAAAGCTCTTGTTTCTAATCGTCTACCGACATGACAGGTTACTTAGTACGCTGTTGTGTTTTCTTATCAACACGCAAAAACCTTAACCGGTAAATTTGATTGCGCACGAGCAATTCGTTGATATCCTTGTTGTTATCCGTGCAATATGACTAAGTTAAGCAATTAACAGTCGCCTAGTCAACCCGATGCGGCTATGTTAAGCAATATATAGAAAAACTGTTTTACTCAATCTTTTGTACCAACGATATTTCTATCAGTATTAACCAACTCGTCAGCATTTAATTGAATCTGCGTCACTAAAGAGAACGTTTTGGGAGTTCTAGAAATACATTCAATAACCGCCCGCGTTTCAGCAGATAAATTCAAATCTTGTGTTTAGTAAGCCCATGAAATTAATTCAGTGATACAGATCCAATGAATAAAGACGCATCTACTGTTTGATATTTTTGTCCCTTTGATTTGAGTCAACCTCGCTGTTGCAAACGTATCAATTAAAGATGAAAACAGATGTGCCGAATCAAAGAGGTGATAAATCAAGAAAAGAAATTGAATGGGCGAATCATCCCTTCTATAACCATTGCGTTGAAGCAAGGTGTTGGCAGGAGGTCGACATGGCTATTAACGTGCATGTACGCAACATACTTTCACATATCCTATCGATTAGCTTAGATAGGACTTGACATATACACAGCAGTCCACAAAGAAGTGCGCCCTAGGCAATTATGTTATTGCAGTGAGGCAGGCAGTGGAGCCCTGTGTGATGTGCTCTATTCGAAAGAGTATATTTTCTAGATATAATAGCTGTTGTTAGAATATATAAATATACAGAACAAATATAAAATATAAAGCTCGGTATCTGTGTACACGTCTTGAGAATGCTTCCCGCGAAATACCCACCGATAATCAAGTGAGTGCAGAGCAAATGCCGTCTGTTTCAGCTGACGGTTCATAGAATGCTTGGCTAATCCCATACCGGGCTGAATTAATTCGACGATCGCACACAAGCTTGGATGTGAATTCCAACTAAAGAGTTCAGTTCATGCATAAAATCGGCCACTTGGGAATACCAAACATTTTGATAGAATTAGAAGTCCGATGTGATAGATACATAGGTTTATATTTTACCACAAGCATATTAAAACAATTTACACACGGCCAACTGGCGTAATTGTTGTGCATGCGCGCGATATACAGCATGTAACTATTCTGGCATGGCATCGCAATTAGCTACATACAGCTCACGTTGATGATTTTGCTGAGATTTATTGAATAAATGATGTTTAAATAAGTGCTCTGTGAGTTTGGCGCTAACAAGTGTTTGCATTGTATTGGTAATTTGCAGGCTGCTGACAGTAGCCTTTATTCTTTATTGAAAGCTGGTGCAACATGTCCAAATTACTAGTGATATGCAACAGATTCTTTAATAATGGAGGAGTTGAACATGATAAAGAATTGTAGCTATATTTCCGTGGACAGTGGAGAAGCCTTGAGAAGCCACGGGGTGTCTTTGGGGCCAGATGCCTTGTTTGGGTATAATGTAGTAACCAATATAAGTAGTGTGTTCCGGCTAAAACTTATTCACTCTGATCGGTTGCAAAATTCTAATCGGTTTCGGGAGTCAAGTAATTCTGTCGGTACATGCTGATGGAACGTAACCATTAAGGACATCTGCGCTTTCTTTGTCTTCCGAAATTGAATTATTGGCAGTATCCGATAAATAACCACATATATATATATAAACATTTTTATATATATATATATATATATATATATATATATATATATATATATATATATATATATATATATATATATATATATATATATATATATATATATATATATATATATATATATATATATATATATATATATATATATATATATATATATATATATATATATCGATACATCTATAGATACATGTATATATGTAAATATATCCATATATATCCATATATATATATATATACATAGCCGTTGACTCATATTGTTTTATAATAGCATCAGTTAACGGTAAAACGCTACTCGGTTACAGCAGCCGTCTTCACACAGATCCGGCCAAAATGACTACGTAGTGCAGATATGCGGTCACATGATACCAATTCCGCCTTTCTGCCGCTCTTCATATCGTAACACGGTTGTACGCAAGTTGTCGTTCGATTAAATGGTTAGAAACAAAATGCTGCCCCAGACGTTTACCGTTCAATCAAGACCATGCTTTTCCAGTGTGGCAACTGTCATTTGAATTATTTGCAAATATTGACCTTGCCACATTAACGGAAATCAAGTTGCTGCTCAATAACGATAGTAAATTTGGAGCTGCTGGTAAAGTCGCTCAGGATATAGACTCCACATTAACTATTATTTAAACACCAGAAGCTAGGTTATTGCCGTAATTAATTCACCAACTATTTTTAGCTGAAAGGAGATATTTACTTTTTGTTTGAAATTTTGGTAGCCGTAACTCAAGAGCTGCCAGCATGTTAGTTGAGATATTAATGTATTTGAAGCCGGTAGTGTAAAATTTGGTGAATCGTTAAATAAAGCCTATGTTCGCCTTTGGATGTCCAGTAGCGTCTCAGATGTCGTACTGCTTGAGAACAATGGTAAATTGTCCGAACAAAGCGAAGAGATAGTTACTTATATGACAGAATCATGCATTATTAGTTCATAAGTTTGTAAATTCTCTAAGGCTCCAATTTTGCAATTTTGCTGACATTAAAATATCGCCAATAAACGTTATACAGGCCTACTGTTAGAGAATTATAAAACATATTCGACAATCGCTTAGACAAGCGCTGTCAGACGGAGGTTACCTCGACGTCACACGGTGTTTGTTTTCAAATCTCCACAAATCAAGCAAACAAATCGCTCATGTTATTACGCAAATAACGCAGTGAATATGCCCCACGCTGCGGAATCATCCAAGCAATTTCGTACGTGCGTGACATTGTCCGCAGGTTACAATAGTGTGAAATATCGGGAATATAGATGGCTGTGCCTATTTGTTTAGATGGGACGGAATCCGAACAAGTCGATATTATTGGCTGGTCCTCAAATATCTTCATCGAAATATCACTGTTTTTATTTTGCATTCAGGTGTAATCTACAAAACTATCTGAAACATTCGACCAAATTAGTTGGATACCCACTCAGCATTGCTAATAAACTAACCGCGAAATGCGTTGATAGTATGACTAAATCATGACAATAAGTTTTCGGAATTTTTTACACGCTATGGATTAGCATAATACACAATTATAAAGCATTATAAAACAGGCGACCTCAGAATGTCTTGTGTTCATATGTTTCTACTCCCGACAGTGCACAGCTAGAAAACCAATTACAGAATTCGGTACCTTATTTCCAACGAAACATAATAGTGTGAGGACCCCTTGTTCACGGAACGCCACCTACAAAATAACATACTGCTAGAAGTGATAGGTCGATTTTATATATAAACTATCATAGTCAGCAATATATTTTGAAATAATTCATTAATACAATTTTGCGTCAGTTTATTCATTTTTCAATCCATCGTTTGCTTTCGTTTTAGAGGGCAAATACAGGAGATGTAGGTTACGTGAGCAAGCGGGAAGTTGCACCTACCAGGTGATGCATGGATCTTGATAAGAGTAAAGGAAACTCGGGTGGAATTTTACACCGTTTATTATCTTAGCGAAGTATGGAATGCCGCTATATTAAGCAAATATAAATTACAAGAGCAATTAAGCCATTGCATTATCAGATAAGCTTCACTAAAATTTCAAATCTTGTTCTCTCTCACAACAGGTACTTCTGAGACACACTTTACCTGCGTAATATGTAATGCAAACTCCATCATCAACTCTGACTACCTCCAGGGTAGAACCTGTGCTGACGTATATCGGGCAACCATAACATGGGGTACTTGTTTACATAACCTACATGGCTGACTTATCGCAATCTTAAGTTGCGTGGATTTTACAACAATTTTGTGCAACTGTAAATAAACAGCGCTTATTTTGTGCAACTGTAAATAAATACTGAATTACAATTACAACTGCCACAATACATGTTTCATCGTAAGCCACATTGTCCATCATGGTTAGTAATAATACTTAATCTCGGGTTGCTTCTGATTGCCTGTCGTTCGTCCTAGATTTTATATCTGGCAGGTTTAATGGTAGGGCAGATCACATGCCTGTTACTGCTATTGTGCTTCTCCCTATCTTTATTAAAGGCCCTGCTTGTATGCTACCGGGATACCTAACCACGGTGTATTTTATGCACTGATATTCACATTATCATGTTGCAAAACTGCTAGTGACAAATAAAACACTTACGTTTCCGAGACACGATACGTAATGACCACTGTGTATCATAGAATACGGGGGGTGGCCGGTCATGCAATAAGAACACGTCCTCGTTTCGATACGCTGACAGAAGCGTCTCCAAGTAGAAGGTGCTTCTGCCATCCCAAAGAACCAAATTGCACCCAATCCCCGATCCCGTACTGCCCAAATTCTCACTCAGTTTAATTTCCATCGCTGCCGTAGCGAGAATTAAATGCATATGTTTTGCACTACTGGTTTCGGGAACAGTCATTGTTTCAATAGGCTGACGGGAGTGTCTTCCAATAGCCAGAGGGTGCTTCAGCTATTCCATGGCGTACGCATGACCGGCGACTACCGGAATCCTTTAGCATACACTGACCCTCAACACTTAAATTATATCCAATATTGTATTTACTTCTTGAATTATAAGCTGCGTTGTGTGATGCTCTTTGATATGAACCATCCGCTGTGTTTACATGCACGTATATTGCAAAAACCACTATCATTCGGCCAACTTTGTGACATTTAGCCGACTTCGACATAAACAACATTGTGAATTGCCTTCTTAATTTCAATTACATCCTAAGATTAATTTACGGACGCAATATGGGCTTGTTTAATCATTGTGTTGACGGTTCGTTTTGCTTGACAAACATTCATAGCTTCCAATGCCGAAATTACACCGCGAATGTATAATAACACTAAAACACGCTAGCATATTCTAATATCGATGCCTAGTGTACTTTGGACTATTAGAGAAATCTAACATGCCTCTGCCACCGCTTCGAGGCAGATGGAAATTACCTCAGCAAATCAATGACACCACGACATAAAAACGATATGCGGTATGTTGCTGGTATGATGGCCAAAGTTAGTATAGAGCGCACATAACCTTTGATTTAGGCAGCAATTAACCCTTATTCCAAAATGTTTACATTAGAAGTTAGATGGATCCCTTTATTGTTTATCGTAATAAAGTGATATCGAATAATAGTATCATTGTACGCTCTAGAGGTCCGAATACAAATAACAGCAGCGTGATGTAAAAAGATTTTAAACACAAACCAAGTGACCAACTAAGTCATATAATGTCGATGAAACGGCCACAGTTGAAAGATAAGAGGTGTGTATTTCACTGACACTCTGCATGCAATTAAGCTGGGTAAAATCACACAGGTATCTTGGTGGTTTGTGGGTCTTTAATTTCGAGCCCAACTCTCGGTGTATGCCGCCTTAAAGTTTATTGCAACGCAAGCTTGTGGGTCAGCTCTTCTGCAATATTTGCTTAAAAATCTAAACCTTTCCATTGAAACAGCAACACTCTCAAATATAGACCGATGAAACGATTCAGAATGAGTAATGGCTTTGCAGGGCGTAAATAACATGTGAAGAGACATCAGTGCTTATGCCACTGCTCATGCAGTTTTGTGGGGTTGAGCATGAGTAAATGTCTTCCTACAACATGCCATCCCGTCAATGGATATGGGCATATATAGATATATATATATATATATATATATATATATATATATATATATATATATATATATATATATATATATATATATATATATATATATATATATATATATATATATATATATATATATATATATATATATATATATATATATGTATATATATATATATATATATATATATATATATATATATATATATCTATAAATATGTATATATATATATACATATATTTATATATGTATATATATATGTATATATATTTATATGTATATATACATATATAACTAAATAATATGCCCACTGAATATAACTCGAAGCCTCATCAATTTCTTTTACACACTAGTTTAACACGCAACGTGTAAGCCATGTGCAGCAGTATAATTCGTCTTTTGTTTTTCTGTTGCAAGATGCTGTACCCTTACTGTAATGTAAGACGATAGCGTTGAGACTGACGACCACCCTACTGCTGATGATTTTCAGCATCTGAACGTATATACATATGGAGGTGTTAAAAAGTAAATAATTCAGGGTTCGAATATACCGAAACTTGCCAACAGGCTCTCTGCTGAGGTAATTCCTCGGCCACATAAGACGTGGCTCTCCCATGAAAAACGCTACACAATTAGATATGAGATCATTCTTGTTGCATTTAAAATATGCATGAAGAGGGGTGACGAAGAGATATACTACGCGTATTGAACACACCATATGCAAAGGATAGCAAGACCTTACGGCGACGTTTACGTCTCAGATGGCATTTAACCGATTCAATCATTGCGCCATTTATTCTTGCAGCGCTTGTGGGAATTTTATGATCTATGCGACCTTGCAACTGATAATGCGACTTATTTAACTTAAAATCACCTTTCTGCACGCATCATGCAGGATTTATTTTAATCTCCCTTATTTCACAGGGATTCTATTTAATTCAGAAAATATAATCATCTTCAGCAATGGGCGATCTCTTTTGCGGTTTCGAGGTCGTTGATCATTAGTTGTGCATTTTCATAAAAGCCATCGTTATAAGAGGAACACTACGAAAGTCTCAATCACGGAATAAAGTAGCTGCCAATGTAAATTGCGGGAAGTAAACCTATAAGGTACGCAATACATCAGTGCAGATTAGCAAGACCCGGCTAGCCTGTTTATATAAAATGATGCTACTTTTGGGCATAAAGCTCGATGACGCGACGATAACAGACTGAACAGAGTACTGACATTACACCCTTTGCTATTTGTAGATTGTTCATGCGAGAAGTAACCTGCTTAGTGGTCTATGAGTAAGGTACTGTTCACTAGAGACGCATTGTCCCATTAACGATAGCACATTGGTAGTATTTTTTGGTAATAAAGCATAGCAATCGGAGATTGTATTGGATGTAGATATTTTTCATTGGAGTCGATAAATAATTTAGGTAATTCCGTGAGTACTGCTATTTTGTCTTTTACATACATATATGATTTTTCAGCTTCATTAAACATAGCGCGTTCAAACCTTTGTTATAGAAGGCAGTAAATGTCGCGAATATAGAATCGAATCGTCAAAGCATGATTGATCAATGCTAAGGGTCGATCGATATCATAGCTTCTTGCATTTGTGAACCAGTTCCGTACACCAGCTAAGGCTTTATCGACGGTCGGCAACCAGCTATATGTACAGTTAGATAATTGTACTAGTAGTCGCCCAAGGTGATTATGTACATTAAACAGAAAATAAAACATCATTGACAGTTTGGTAGGTCCAATAGTACCAAAACGTGTGATTGTTTAATGTTAACAACGTAGTGAACATGCTCATGAGACATATTTCCAAATGTGTCTTGTAAAATTCCAGTGCGTTAATTGGTCATGTACATATCGCTGTTGTAAACGGGGACTTTTTGTGAAAAGGTAAACATCTTAAGTGCTTGCTAGCCTCATAGATAAGCCATGCATGCGGCAGAAAATGTAGCATAATGATGACTAAAGAAGGCTATTTCCATTTGTGCCCAGCAAAAGTATCTTGACTGTATTTGTGTCAAGCGTATCATACAGTAAGATAGATATTTTGTTGGTCCGTGCAGTTTTACTTTTTATTAGATAAGGTGATATGATGATCACTCACTATGATTAAATTATCTACGCATGCTCCTGTAGTATTCTTTTTTCCGAGATTATATCATATTATTTTGTCCATGTAAAGTTTAGGACAGTTCGCAAATATCCAATCATCTTTCTACAACGAGACAGAAATCAATATTTTATACACTCATCCACCAGCAGTTTCATCCGGACACGGTATGTTTCCTCCTAGCTTACCTGCTTATCCTCGGCTCATTATTATATATAGCTCATGTGATATTTGAAACCTGACGGCATTAATATAGTCGTTAGGAGAAATTGGCAATGTGCACTGGATATGACCGAAGCAGATGGCAGTGGCTGTTTCAGCCATGTCTACAAATCTTGCATAGCATACATTTCGCTCAAGGATCAATACGTGCGAGTCGGACTACCAGCAACATGGCACATATTAAATCTATTATAAATGATATATACCACATATTGGTATATATTGATACTGTGAGATTTGTTCATATGTCCTATGATTTCCAACATCGGCAAATCGTGCTGGTTGTTTTGCTATTGCGTATATCGAGCAAAGATTCAATGGTAATGCCATCCTGGAATCTATTAACCATGTCTCGACCGAACGTGATCACTAACCTCTTACTTCAAAACATTAGACTAACTGTAATTAATGACAGGTTAGTATGGTAGGTCAGTGTGGAGCGATACTAAACATCAAACATACACCTTAGCCCGTGCCCGAGCGAAATCCGCCTATTGAATGCGGATCATCCGACTAATCTGCAGTACCTAGCATGGCGCACTGAATAAACATTGAATGGTGTGTATCGAGGCTTCGCATTTGCCTTTGGCTGTTTTCACTCTATTGTCTCTGGGTTGTTATATAGCTAAAAGCTTTTATTCCAATTGTACATCAACTGTCATGCAAAGCACATGTCCTCAACTTTGCGCAAAAATAGCTTGGTTGATTGGTTAATAAGTTATCACCTGAGTGATCAAACGAATAACGCTTATAAAATGAAAGCCAATGCTAGTGATAGAATACGAATCGATATGACACGGTTGTCGTTGTGCCATTTAAAATGAGCAACGAAGCAATCAAGGTGACCGCGCAAGCTATGTGCTAAGTTTACTTTACACGACTCTAAAGTACTTTCCTCTAAGGTTATACTATTAACATTAATCAAAATATGTTGCCACACGGCCGAAGGTGACTGACAGCTCTTCTTTGAATAATTGAGAGAATGTGTTTAAATGCATTCCGCGTAATAGTTGAAGACAAGCTAGCAGTTAAACAGGCAACAGTAGTCCAATTGTATGGACCTGTCTCAGTTTTACAATGCGGAGCTTTTGCTGGATGTTGAGTAATGTAAGCGGAAATATTCGGCGACTGGATTACATTTGGTGAGAGAAATACCATACAGTAGTACCATAATGCCAACTATTTCCATTTGCCCAGCGTATGCTTAGCGTTTGTTGGTACGAAATAGAAAGACAAAGTGTGACAAAAGATTTTGTAGAAAAACCTCTTAGCTTTATAGTAATGTTTAGAATGCCTACGAAGCTCTTATCCGGCAAAGGATGATCCCCAAATCGAAAACGTCATTTAGCGTTTGTGGATCTATCAGCAACTAAACGCTGCTTATTGCTGACACGCTACAGGTTTCTGGTTTTATGGTGTGGCAACAGCGTGGCGAATCATTAAGATAGGCAATCAGTGCGACCAAGCGCAAAATTGTCGCATTTGTTCGCGCTGATTGCCAAACTAAATATCCAGACTGACTGTTGCATATGACAGATGTCATTACCGAGAGGTAATTTAATGCTGAGTCAATTAAGCTTTACATTAATTTGCATGCACCAGGTAACACGAGTGGCAATTAACCTGCTAAGTGCACTTAGAATACAAATACATACAGCAAAAATGTACCATCAATTTCGTCCTCCTTATCGCCACGTAAATGCACAGGCGGTTTTCAAAACAAGATCATGGCATAATTTCTTGCGGAATCTTCCGTCGATTCTTTGATTATTATCGAGCTTGGATTATTTCGTTATTTGATCAATTTAGCAATTATCTATGCGGACAAAGCAAGAACTGAAAAAGTATGTATTGGGTTAAGAATAACATGCCTAGAACCCCTGCTGCTAGAACATTGTACCAATTAAACAGGTAAGCATGGCCATATTTTCAACAAAGATGCTACAAAGCAATGTTAATGGAGTACAGCACTTAAGTGTTGTAAAATTAGGGTGATTTGAAATGAACGTGATGCATCAAGCACGCTCATCTGACTTTCTGATTGCAGTGGCTCATTTATCGTCATTTGGTAAGAGGATAGTTTTCTAAGTTGTAGTTACTAGCGTCATGCATTATACGTGAATAATGTAACAGCTGGTCAGAACGACTGGCCGGTGATACAAGTATTCATTCGACTATCACAATTTTGTAACTTACACAATTTTTGTACAGTTCGGTAGCGACTGCAGTGCTGCCGATGGCAGGACTAACGCTCTGCCTTATTACGCAAAAAAGGCTTTTGAGCAATAGCTTGGATCGTTTTCTGTCGTTTTTTGGCCTTTGCGCACTAGATGACCTATCAAACGGACTTGATAAATGCAGATGAACATCCTCAATCAAATTAGCCATCATGGCTTGTATTCTAGCAATGCTTTTCGCTATGTTACGATAAGACTTTGCTACTGATAACGTGGATCGTGTGATACGTTTCTGCTAATACCATGCATGAATGATCATAATATCATCATATTTTACACGGATCCATTTCAAAATCCGCTAAATGCCATGAAAAATCGAATTTTGCTTTGTGTATGCAAGGAAAAATGAGAACAAGGCATGGAACACGAAGCAACTTCTTACCTCAACTTCAAGTCTCAAACATCAAATGATACAGCTGTCAGGGTTATATTAGGGCAGGGTGCTTAACTGTATGGCTTTAAATAAATGATTATATTCATTTGTAGATTAGTAGAAAATATGACCAAGATAAGTGATTGTTAACACTACGTTAATACGTTCGTTCACCACCGCGGTATTTTCGTACAGTGACGCGCAGATTGCGTTAATACAAGGTAGCAATTGTTAAATGTTAGTAGAGGTTGTTGGGCCTACATCTGTCCTAATCAGGCCGTTGATTAGTTTATCCTACTCTTCCGCATGTACACGAAGAGGTCAATAGTTTTCTTTTTCGATTGCTGATTACTAAAATGTTGAATCAGCTATCCTGTACAATCTTTAGTTATCTCTTGCTAGTCAAAATACATCATGTAATTAATATATCAATCTCTCGGTAATATTCCTACAACTTTGGTGAAACTGTTGTGGTTTCCGTTGAACAGTGAATGTTTCATTTGTAAAACTGTATATTTCTATGCCTCTCTTGTATCCGCAGCAAATATACGACATTGGTCATGTACTCTGTGCAATTTTTCCATTCAGCTTGACTATCATATGTTTCTGTCATGTCTTCTCCCTTAATGATACAGTTTATAAATGTGTCATCATCACATAGGCCATCAATATATAGTACATACCTGATTCTTTTCAGATAATGGTAGAGCTATTTGTCTTCCATCTGCATCCGGGGTAATGCTGTAAGCTCTAATCAATGCAAATATTGACGGATATTTTCCATCCGAGTGTATGACTGATTTGAAAGGCCTATCACAACTCCATTGATTTATGGCAACAAAATTTCTCATTGCACACGGTTGGTGACATATATGAACAGACCATTGCCCGGTAAGTGTAGGTAACAGTGCGTTAAGGGTGCATACGATTTGCAGCATGGTAGGTAAATTGATAAGCCGAATCGAGTGGCATAATTCCTGCTATATTGCGGAACAGCTATGGTTTGGTTCAAATACTTACACGCTGTGTTTAACATTGTGCATTCAAACATTGGGATATAGCTAGCAGAACATATTGTTAATTTACGATAAAACCGTTTAGTCATAAAGAACCCGTACGATCGATCAAGTGCACCCAGTATTCCCGGATTGGTTATCTAATCAGTGCACCAGCAATTGTCTGCAGACGGTCGGTTGCAGCAGGAGGCGGGAGGCGGTTTGCTTTATTAGGCCACAACCTGAACGATTCTGCCCACTACACAGACAATATACAATCAACGGCTTCATCTTGCCTAGGCCAACATATAGCAGTGTTGGGAACTACTTGTGAGATTATTTACCACATTGAAGCAGGTATAGTGAAAATGTCTTTTGATCCTGTGGAAGGTAAAACTGAAGCAAATGTGCTCTAAATGAATAAGTTGACAGCACTAGGCTGTGATGTTTGTCGCATCGTCACTTGAGATTCATGAAATGACAAAGATTGATACCATTGCCGATTTTAACTACATTTAGCTGTATAGAACGAAACGTTTCTGGTATTTACAGTTGTTTTGAGGCTATTAATGTCTATCACAACAGATCGTAGCAACAACTCTTTTCATTATAGTTCCCGGTGTTGCCGTTGTATTTGTATGTCTTGTAACTGTATGTTCGTACTTAGTAGCTGCTACCAAAGAACGCTGAAAGCAATTGCAACTGTCGGAATACCCATTACGATGTAAGAGCTTGTACGTATTCACATAGTATTCAATCACTCTGCAAATTGTTTGAGTGGCAGTTGCTAATGCATTCTGAATGGTCCATTGGTCATCACGTAAAAGGTACAATACTTGATCAAGTGGCGCTTTTGCTAGCCATCCATGCGGCCTGAATTTAATGCGGGGCAGTTGAAAGTAGGGTAGATCACAGATCTCCATTCAGAATCCGGCATTACAAACCTTGGTTTATTGCACATAGATTATGACAAGTTTTTGCTCAGAAACCTCAATAGATAATAAAACGCTTTATCATTTGATTAGAAGCATTAAAACAATAAAAAGACAGCCAATGATCACCAGTACTACACATGTTTGCTGATGAACATTTGATTACTGAACTTAATTAATCAATTCGTCCCGAAAAAATAACTTCAAGACGTTTCTTCCCAAATGAATTCTTTTTTTCTAACATCAGCTAAATGGTCGCAATTCAATAGAAAGTAAAACGTGCTTCAACCGAAACTACAATACATTGGACGCATTATCGGACATTTTGCTGGTGTCTTGTACGTCATAATTCTTGTAATTAGTGGGTACATCATTATTATATCGCTACTGTTATATACATGTGGTCAGTGAGAATTGTGTGAACCTATTTTGATAATGGACAGGCTTGAGATAGTAAAAATGAATGTCATTAACGCAAATCATATTTCGTTAACTTAAATTAATTATCTTTAGTAAATATATAGCGATTCTACCCAGCTTTAATAATCATATGTACATTACATGCTCACTGAAGTGAGCATTTCGTACTTAGCAAGACGCATTATTTTGCTGTTCAGCATGTGCATCATAATTGGTCCTAATTTAGATACATTGCGGTATTGTGAAAGGATACATATTATTCAATGCACGCCCTGCTGCTAACCACAGGTAATACGTTTGTATTGTGCAGTAAAATCAACATTAGGCGATGTAACATGCAGCATTGCAAATGCCTGCAACAACCAGCAGTAACCGAAGCTTCTTCTTCCCAGATACCGGTGGATTTGCTAAACACCATTCTCATTTATCTGTCTTAAATACTAAAGAGAAATGTGGCAATATGTGACGCAGTAATCAGGTAGCCATCAATGGAATACGGAATTAAATAATTACCCAGTATTCAGGTCCAAACACCTCATTAATCTATCAATTCAGACCATATGAGTGAGTCTGTGGCACATGGTATTTACATTCACCAATGTTAATTGATCAGCACATTAGTCACATGTAGCGAATACATCGTTCCTCTTAGAGTTATCATACTCGCTGGCACTGCCAAGTGTAAATACCTGGATACTTAAATCAGGGTTCTACTGTACCACGGCATTATAGTCACAGAAATGGAGATACATATAATGACAACCATTTACTATGATGCACATTTATGTTAATTCCAATCGTCATGCCGCAACACCATTGAATAATCTTAAAAACCGCTTCAGTTATCACTAGTATAGTGCTTGTGCACCTTATCAATCACATCAGTGACAACTTGAGAGCCCCGACAGTAGCGGATTAATAAAACCCGTTCTATGGTAGAGTGATTGCGTCGATGAGTGTCAAATAAGCAGCTGAAAAACAGCCCTTTATTTTGGTGCCTTATTGCTAACAAAATCGGACACATTGCTTTAACGACGTGATAAAAAGAGAATAATGTAGCATTCAGAAAAAAATATTTCTTTCTTGATGACGCTTTAGTTCTCAGTTGACAATTGATTAATTAATAATAGGCTTGTGTTTATAGATAAAAATATATATGTATGTATATATATATATATATATATATATATATATATATATATATATATATACATATATATATACATATATATATATGTACATATTTATCTATATATACATAAATATATAGTTATATATATATACATATATATTTATATATACATATATATATATATACATATATATATACATATATATATGTATATGTATGTATATATATATATGTACATATACGTATACGTATATATATATATAAACAGAAGCCTATTATCAGCCCTAACCTTGGTGAATAGCAGCATATTTGCATATTATCTTTATAAGCATTTCATTGTGCGTTATCTTGGCAATTGTCCAGCTTTTTATACATATATATATATATATATATATATATATATATATATATATATATATATATATATATATATATATATATATATAAATATTATATATATATATATTTATGTGTGCATTAATATGTATATATATATCCATATATTATTTTTATATGAATTTATATACAAATGTATATATAAATATAAATATATCAAATATTATCATTCTTTCTCTCTTTATTTAAATATCTATATATATATTTATATATATATATATATGTTTATATATACATATATATATATACATATACATATATGTATATATATATATATATATATATAAATATATACATATATATACTCTACATATACTCTATATATACTCTATATATTCATATCACGTACATAATGGGACATATTTAGCAGGATCACAAAAAGTGATTTAGAATTTATTCAAGGTACAGAGCAACCGTAACTCTATAGCGGTCAAATGTTGAGCGTTGTACTTGTCATACTCTTAGAACAGTTACATCTCACAGCGCATCTGGAAGAGTATAAAATTGTTCTTTGACACACACGGAAGCACACAGCAATTCGCGAGTGCATTGCAGTTTGTAAGGACCGTCGCTTGCATGGATTTCGCTCTAAATGCTCTCCCCCTGAGCAGCTGCTCCTAGCCATTTGTAAACCGGGCTACGTTTTACTTGCGAAATCATATGCTGCGCCTTACCTTTTTCAAGATTGTCGCCTTCGAGGGAGCAATTGCTTCGAAGTCTTATATCAGACTCTTGACTGCTACAAATATAGTGAAATCCATGTGCTTTCGGTTGGTAGCAGTCGCGGCATGCGTTACCGCTGGGTCAACTTGAGGTCACCGCTAAGACATGGGCATGGTGAGTGAGGTAAAATCACAATAGGGCGACTTTGTCCGATATGCAGTCATTCTCAACAATAGTGGGTCATTTATGGCTAATTATGTCTGCAGAATGTGTAACTCAGGGTTATCTGCTATGCGCCGCAAGTAGTGCAAGATATAAATATTTGTATGTATAATTATATATATACATGTATATATATTTATATATATAAATATATTTTTATTAATACTAATATTCATAAATGTATACCATTATAAATATATACATTTATATAATATATGTAATAAATCATCTGCTTATATATATGCATATATATATATATCTATAATTATTTATATATATACCTATATATGTATATATAATATATATATATATAATATGTATATACATATATATAATTATATTTATATGTATATTTATTCTATATATATATAAATATTTATATATATATAAATATATATATATATATATATATATATATATATATATATATATATATATATATATATATATATATATATATATTGATATATATACTGTCATATATGCATTGAATGTACACGCTCATGATGCAACCCTGTTCACCGTTGACACAAAAATGTCTGAGTACTTCCGATATGGGCCCATATTAATCTCTTATGCAGATAAATCGTGACATCTCATAACAGGCACAGGTGTTCCATACCTGACTCGGCCTTGGTGGATGCTACAATCCTGTAGAGATAATAGCTGTTGTCACTCATGATCTTCATGTCCAAATGGTCGCAGACAGAGCCATTATCCCGATCCAGGATGTCATCACAATCAATTACTGGGCGAGGACAAGGACATTTTCAGTAGTACAGTAGACACCTCGCCTTGTGCATTATCAACTGACAACCTTCCTGTGTTTACCATTCATCAGCAATGAAGGATTTATTGTGAGGTGACCCGGTTAAATTTTCACAATTTATTGAGCAATTATGTATCCATTATCTTTGCAGGTACTGTGCATGCAATGGTTGTATTTGTGCTGCTTTGTGAACATAAACACGTATTGATTGCCTCACTGCCTATTAACAGTTTGGATATCTGGGAGGGTACAACGACGAATATATAACGTACAAGTAAAAAGGCAATTTAAATCATCGAATGTATTATAATTTTAATGCGTTACAAAACGATGCTGCTTGAAAAGCATCCGCGGTTTCATATTGGCTGCATGCAATGTGCCAGGTAATACTGATTAGAAGTCCTCAAAGATATAGTTAACAATGCAGCGCAGCCGAGAAGAACATTTCATGACGAACGTTCATTAGTCGTATAAATGTTACTGTCAACCAGCGACATCAAGCATCGTTTTGTTTTTGTCTAGGATTTAATATTCAGACGTGGTCGCCAAACATTTAACTCGAGATACACATATTTTAAGGGTGGCTACATAGCTAATAAACTGTTAGTCTGACTTAAGAACAAGGATAACGCTTGATCGGCAGGCATTTTGGTGGATATACCATACATGCATGCAACAGTATTCAACGCATTTTCTGATGATATTTATGATGACTTGTATGTATAGCCTCGCCTTTGTGCAATCTCCAAACTTGGGCACCGTTAATATAGTTTTACTTCAACCAAGGAATAGTTAAGAATTACATCCCCATTAAAGCCGTGTACCAGTCAATACTGTATTACCAGGCATGTATTGTAAAACTCTATATCAACATCGTCGTTATTACACAAGCCTACTTCTTGGTATCTGGCCTACTTCGGGACATGATGCAATTTACCGTTCCATCTCCATTCAGATTATATCCTGCATCGCATTTGCCAAAGAAAAACTGTACTATCAATTTCGCGGGATACGCTTCTTGTTAGGAAACATCGCAATGCTATTGTGGAAATTGATTCGGCCTACATTGTTCGTTACCATTAGGCGTTACCATTAGGTATTGTCACAGATAGGGTTCATTAGCTTTTAAATGGCATTATGGGCCCCTTCGGTATTTGTACACAGTATCCAAAGGGTCTTACACTATACTATTTTTTCCCACCAAAATTACTGATCCGCCAGATGAATGGCTAGTGTACTTTGCATTGCAGGAATAACGCCATCTATTCTGTTACAACCATTAACTAATATCGTTGATTTTTCGCGTCACATTCATTGATATTCTATTTTAACAGATGCATTTGCAGACATTGATGTAACAATTACGCAGGTAACCAAAACAATAATATATGACCCAATTCGCATACATGATAGAACTTATTCGGACATTCCGTCATACATATGCCTTAAGGGAGTATAATAAGGGCGCTGTTTTGTATTTTTAATCCAAGACAGTGGCAAAGGGAGCAGTTGCTTAATCATATAATCCTATCCGCTTGTATACTAGCAGCATTCACCACGTTTAGACAGAAATATATGTTCTCTATTGTAACGGCAATATATATAAATATATATATATATATATATATATATATATATATATATATATATATATATAAGATATATATATATATATATATATATATATATATATATATTTATAACATACATATGTATATATAACATATATATATATATATATATATATATTTATATATATAGATATAAATATTTATATATGGATACATAAATATTAAAATATATATATATATAAATATATATATATACATATAAATAAATATATATATATAAGTATGTATATATAAAAGATTGGAATTGCATGTAAAAATTAGTTTTTTTATCTTATATATATATCATGTAAATACACATTTATGTTACTGCAATGCTGTCTATTTCTGCTGTTATGTTTATATGTCATTAAATTATTTTCTTTTTTGCCTAGATCTTCGATTCGCGTCAATTGATGGGTCTATGTATCAGAAAAGAGGTTTTTATTGAAATTCTCTATGTAGGGACCTCGATTGGGAATATACCAGTAGCCATTGATACAAAAGCATATAATAACAAATTGAAGCAATCAAAAACACTTAACTGTCACCACAAATTAAGCCAACCTAAACATATATAAATATAGGACTATATTTAAATCTTCTACAAGCAAATAGTGCACATGAGGCCTAAATGCAAATGAGACTGCTAGCTGATATGCTGTAACACTCATAAAGCAATGATGTGATGATGTAATATTTTCTGCGCTATGCGTCTGACCGTTTCTCCATACACTGTACATTTAACATATATAGCACAACGAAAATTCGACGATACTTGGCAAATGGCTTAAGCAATTGATGAGTTTTACTTAACCGTGTTCATGCGGTTATTCGAACAAATCATTTAGGAGACAAAGCGATTGATGTTTACTAATGTAGAGGCCATGAATGACCTAGGTTGGACGGATAAGAACCAACGGTTTGTATTTAAGTAAAATAACGGACGTATGTGTTAAATCATAACTTTTAATATTGTTGTTTGTATATATCAAGCGCTCTTAGCTTTATTGGATTACCGCAACACAATTCAAACACTTTGTTAGACTAATTTACATGTAATTGAATGTCATTACAGCAAATGACCGCATCATTGACGTTTTAGATATGGAGAAGCACATGCGTTATTTTGCTTCTTAGCTAATTAAAGCACTCCATAGAAGATTCGTCCAATTATTACATCCTGATTGACATTCTGACGTTTTGGACGTATTACTAGATGCATTTATGACTAGTTCCCTGTTATGCCGAAACAATCATTCCGACTATTGTCCAAAAAAGAAAAACTTCTTTTTTCAGCCCAGGAGCAGGCCTCCACTGTCCGCCCTACCAGGGCTATTAGGCGTTCTACTGTTAGGCGAATCAGGATGCTCATTCAGAGCAAGTCATAAGGTCTGATCAGTGGTTCGGATATGCGAAGATCCCTCTGATTTTTTTTAGGAACGTCGCCCTAAGACAACGCCCTTTCTATTAACGATGTGATATTCATGTAGTTGTTCCGAACTCCTGCAGGCTCTGGTGAAGTGCTGTGCAAAGTGGATCTCAGGAGGGATTCCGAGCAGGCATTAAGGTTCGTTTTGGTGACCACCACTGCGGCTTTTCAGCAAACTCGCTGTCAAGCGTTTGCTGGTAAATAGTGTGATGCGATGAAGTCTTCAATCTCTTGTTATGGTGAAGATTAGCCTTGCACCACAATAAGTCATTGTAAGAATGTAAGTGACATTAGCCAGCACTAAAAAGTCAATGTTCGCAAATTTGTGGAACCTTACTTCATACGATATTTCTTATTTGGGTCGCATATACTCTGGCGGCCATAATACTTGTGTTTGGGTAATTATGCCAAAAATACAAAACATGCATATTTAACAAAATGTTTCTTAACCATATCTCCACTGTGGTAAACTCTATTCAAATCCCCGCCGTCCTCTATAATGAACACGTTCGAATCTTAGCCGTTATCCGTCACTTATCCCCAACAGACAAATGACCCCCGCAAGATATATATATATATATATATATAGATATATATATATATATATATATATATATATATATATATATATATATATATATTATATATATATATATATATATATATATATATATATATATATATATATATATATATATATATATATATATATATATATATATATATATATATATATATATATATATATATGTGTATTTATACATAGCATTTCGTCTTCACAATTGTAATTCCGGAGCAACATATGTCTGTATCGGTGGACACCCTCATTTATGAAGTGAGATTGTAGCAATGATTGCGCATAATATTTTTCTTCACTTGCTACTCGGCTCCGAAATGTGCTTCGATTCGTAAGATGGTGTAATAGGTTGTTCGAATTCCCTTGTAATAGACGGGGATCTAGTGATTGATTACAATGAAGTAAATGGTCTTAAAACCGCGAGATGAATAGAATAACATCTAAGGCAATCTGGGTTTTCCCAGCGGTCCTACATCAACCAGAATTATCTACTAAACAATGTATTTGACAACGGCGTACGAATTACAAATAGATTAGGATTCCCAAGCTAACCATTTCATTACTGCTCATGTATTTGCAGCGCTTCACAAGCGGACCCTTATTAAGTTATATGTCACCGATTCGTTGCTTATCTGTGATATTCTCCATATGTCCTATAGAAAATGTGTACATAGGTAATAAGGATATCAGGGCCAGACTTCATCAATATGGAATTAAGTACTGACCGAACACTGAATTCAACATGTCCCTCTATGTAGTCATTGCAACCTACAATATACATGCGCAACATACAAAATATTGATATACTAACGGAGCGCCTCTAGCAATCATATAATATTTACTCGCTGTATAATACATCGACATACATCGTAGCATAGAAGTCATATGCGGGGAATTATATTCATCAGCATATAATTTTCAGATAATATGCCCCACAGAGGAGAATATATCCAAATATTTATGGCCATGGTTTAACATTAGCACACCTTTTCATATTTGTGCGACACAATAACAAGATACAAAATCAATGCTGCCGAGTCATTAATACATTAAACCTGACGAACTCGCTTTGTATAAGCCAGATGCCCACCAACAAACCACATGGGTTTACATTTATCTCGCACGTTGTGACGTACTCTCTAACGCACAAGCACACAGCTAACTATTGGCTCTCATATGTCAAACGGTCATAATTATTGATATCATCATCGTGACATTGATGACGTGTCTGAGCAAAATGTTCGAATATATCAGGTCTACATCGATTAAGTACAGTGAGGCCTAAGGCGCTTGCAGTTTGGACGGTCAAATTGCAGCAGCAGAAATAATGTTAAGCAAATATGGTTTATGGTTAATGTTTGCCAGTATTGTGTCCAAAGGTGATGTAATACGATTTGTCTCCCAAGATTCTCAAACCATAGCTGGTCATTGAAACATAATTAGTTAAGGTTTGCAGAGTTCGTGTATGATTTTTACTGGTTTTTTCTATGAATCTAATTATTGCTCTAAACAAATGAATATCTTGATCTAACTTTTTCTTGACAATAGACAATTGTTAGAGAATGAGTACACTAAACCAAATTATTATTGTAGTAATACCTAGCTGTGTGCTTGCATATTCTGGCACATACATCGATTGGTCTATCTGTACGTCTACATTGTACCCTATTAAACTGCAGCTATCGACAAGGTTGACATTTTTGGAGAGCAATGTATGATTAAGCAGCCGATCTCCATCATCAACTAATGGGAAGCTGTGGCATATATATAATCGTAGTTGATGATTAGTGCACTTCATTAGTTTTCTGATAACATGCCCCACAGAGGAGAATACATCCGAATAGTTATGGCCATGGTTATGTGTAGCGCATCTCTTCATATTTGTCAGACGCAATAGTTAGATAAAACATAAATGCTGCCGAGCCATTATTGCAATAAACCTGACGAACTCGCTTTGTACGAGCCAGTTGCACACATTGTGTTGGCAGCCTCCACCAACAAACCACATGGACTTCAATTTCTCTCGCAAGTTGTGACGTATTCGCTAATACAAAAGCACCTAACTAATGGCTCTCATATAATCAAATGCTGAATGGAATCAAAATTTGAAGGCAGCTTAGTTGATTGCAGTATACCAAACATCAAAGTAAATTATGCAAATTGGGTTGTGTTTCCTCCCTGGAGGGTTATAGCCCAACCGGAACCAACACGTTGCCTACCGTGGTTTGCAAACCGCCGCCATTGCGCTGTCAGCTATATGGTTTGGGTCAGGCCTTTAGGGGCCGCCTTAATAATTAATAACAACGGACAATATACATTGTTACGTTAGAACCTGGACATGTACACATTATAATGCTGACAACAAAGCAATTGATTTTGTGGCATCAATCAGAGACTGGTACACTTTAACAACAATAAATGTATTAAGCAGAATAGAGTTATGTATACGATGCTCTGACGCACCCTGACAATCATTCATTTGAACCTTTTGAGTACAATGTGTAGATAAGACGCAGCTGTGAGATTGGAATAATTGCATATCGTTTTAAGGAAAATAAGTCATTTAACGCGTAACCAACAAATATAATTGGAACTAAACTATCTACAAATATTTCTTTGTACGACGACAGTACAAAAGTACCTTTGTTTACTACGCAACCATACATTCATAATAAAGCTAGCACATGCCGTTGTAAAGGACCGTATATAAACAGTGATGTGAGATATTTAGTATATGCGTGGTCACAAAGACCGGATATTAAAACTCGCAGGTAAGCACCTAATTTCCGACATTAGTTTGATTTACAAGTTATTTGCAAAATCTGTGTAATGTGGCAACCATGTTTTTGTCCCAATAATTCGAGTGATCCAGGATGAATTGCCCAAATAAGCGTGGAGCTGACGGCTACATTACTCGGTGTTAAGCATCTCCGACAGATTGAGAATGAGTAGACAGAAGATACGCTGAGAACTAACATAGTATGAGTATACATGGATGAGGCTGTAGTTAGTTTAATCAGATCGAGAGATCTGAGATACATGGATGAGGCTGTAGTTAGTTTTATCAGATCGAGAGATCAACTTCAAGCTGTATTTCAGCGATAGTCAATATCCACAATTAGCTGAATATTACCTTGAAGTGACTTGGAATTGCTTGCTAAATCACCAAGATCTCTAAGAGTTGATACAAAGCGACTAGCGCCGTCCTGAATAGCGATAACAGAATAAGAGTGTTAAACTAAATGGGATCACGTCTCAGTAAAGAACTACAACATCTATTATTAGCTTGACCCTATATTTCGGAATTGATTATATAAAAACTGGAGTTTCAACATAGATCAGTACGTCCATGGGTATGCAAATAAGATTAATTTGGCAACAAACGATGATGGATTCAACGATACATAATTGATGATGATGATGATGATGATGATAATGATGATGACGATGATCATGATGAGGATGAAGATGATTGATAATGGTGAAAATGATACTGATAATAATGATGGGGATCTTGATCATATACAATCATTATTGTGATATTCGGTGAATGTAAATGTCTAATATATATAATATATATACATATGATATAACATATAATACATATATTTATATAGACGATGCAATATATCTATACGTTAAATATATAATGTTATGGGATATAACCAGCATAATATATATCATCATATATATGCGATGATATATATATATAATATATATATATATATATATACTATATATATATATTATATATATCATAAGTGACAATGAGCTAGGAAACAGCAAGTGATAGTTACTGAATCAATTCAAATCTTTGCAAAAGGGTGACCAATAATGATAAATATTTTGGTACCCAAAAGCAACGCAAATACATGCTCAGATTTTCTTTAATAAACCATGCACAAAATTCTAGCCAATAATAAAATGCTGAATATTGTTAATTAATGTCGGGACTGCTAACTACTATAATTTCCCTACATCCTCACTGCCGGTTACATCGTCACAGATGTTGGCTTCTTTGGTTAGCCACTTCGGCCTACGGTCTCCGGCTGACCGACTAAATTTTCATATATTGAGAAAACGTTTTGTTTGAATATTGACCGTTATTCAGGCGGAGCTGACCAGCTATTAGGCAGAGCACAAGAACATGAAGGCAATATATTACGAATCGAAGCACTATTATGTGATCTGATTTTAGAACATTCATTTCACTGCAGGTTTAAATAGTTCTTCGACGGCTAAACATTTCTACACACATTGTATCCACAGCGCATGGTTCATTCAAACTTCTAACTTGTTGCTGTCCGATTCTAATTAAGGACGATAATTCAGAGCAGCCTTTTACGACACATACGCATCACTAACAACCTGCATATATGTTCCGCTCAACTATAGCCAAGAATTGATGCACGTTAGCTATCTGCATTATATAATAACATGGACGTTGTCGATGACTATATTGCCTCTCGTTAATGTATATCCCTCAATTAAGAGACCGCTTGTTGAGTTTACAGTGGTGTCTTTATCAAGCAAAGCTCGTGGCAATATCTGCCGAAAAATTATGAACCGCAATCATATAGTAGTTAATAAGATGGATAACCTGCTGGTTGTTCCTTATAAACAAGAAATATATGTGTATATAACCATACACGACTGCAAACTATTAGTTGGCTGTCGGAAGCAAGATTAATTACATGAACATTATATTAACTTAATAACCAGCTTATACATTTCGGATTTTATTCTTACGATTACAGACTACTCCAATTAATAGACCTTAGTGACCCTTCTAGAGTTTGAGTCGACTTCTAGTCGAGATCAGCACTAATGCTAGGGATAATGCCAGCCTATTGTGACCTCTACAAAAGGCTGTCGCAAATAACTTATCTCGATGGTTTAGCCTGGTCGTCCACCACATAACTCAACACGTAAGCAAACCGCTACATTCAATCTGTGCTATTGGTCTGATACTGAAGAGCTTGGGTTCGGCAGTATTTGGCGTGACTGTGAACATAAACATCTAATTACTGTCCATGATATATCCACAATAGTGTAAGAGGTGATGTTGATCTTTACGCATTATCACCGGGATGAGTACCAACAGGTCAGACTCATTTCGCTTTATATGTATAATATGTTGAGCTAATATTGTGAATTGTATGCAAAACACGTTGCTCAAACAACCAGGATAGTCCTAGGAGGGAATCAATAGATATATAACTGCATCATCAGGTCAGACTCATTTCGCTTCATATGTATAATATGTTGAGCTAATATTGTGAATTGTATGCAAAACACGTTGCTCAAACAACCAGGATAGTCCTAGGAGGGAATCAATAGATATATAACTGCATCATCAGGTCAGATAGATGTACAGTGATCACCATATCGTCCGCTGCTTTATGGTGCTTAATAGCGTATTTACCAAGATGTATCATAGCAAATCAAAGTAACTGAATATTTAGTGAAGTCGAGAGAAACTTAAATGTAGTACGTTAAACTGTCATCAGTTAATCGTGCGTGAACATTTTATGACTGAACCTCAGCATCATCGTCTTGTCAGTCGGGCATAGTATTGTTCTGTACTTAGTGCTCCCAACTATTCAACATAAATCATGATATATAGTATCATCCAACGGACTCGTGATGCATTTGTTCAAGAAACAAAATATTGTGCATAGTTGCATTATATCGTCAGCGTATGCGGATAAATTTTCCAATCCTCTGCAGGGTTGGCACGCCCGGATGGTAGGTCTTCTCTGCTTATCACCCTCAATATGCGGTATCTTATGACCCTCACTACTGATAATGTTACCGATGGAAAACAATAAATGGGTCAATAATCCGTGTTTGTTATGTATACTAAAGGGCATGATGTATATGTCTACTCATGTGTCGGCAAGGATTATTTCCCTGTACACTGCAATACCACTATAGGTTGAATGAGGTACATGTCACTCGAGTTATGGCTTGTAGTCGGAAAGGTTTTTGTTTTCGTTGGTGTCCTGGTCGTTTGCTAACTTAGTTGATTGCTGCTACAATGGATGCTCTCGCCCGACCGCATATGTATCTTGGCCTTAAAGCAATCTGGATACATTAAGCTATATAAATATACAAAAATAGTAATCCAACTGCTTTTCACAATATCGTTCATACGATGCGTGTACAAACTTAACAAAGAGCGCGAAACGGAACTGCAGTGAACCGACGGCTCAAGTGATTCCTTAAAAGACCCAAAACACTTCACGCCTATATTTATAGATACCATGATAAAACATGCTCCCTTATCTGACATACAATGACCATTGACTGTATTGTGAAGCAGTATGCTAATCGTTGTTCAAAAAGACTAAATGATAAACATTTGCTTACATACGCTAGGAATGGTCCTGTGGATCGTCCTCACAATGGTCGACATTTTCTGATGGCATGCGATATTAGGCCAGGTTAGTAAAGTTGAATTATCGCCTTTATTAGGATAACAGCAGCATATTAACGGCACTGCCATGATTTGCTATGATAAGAATATGACAACAGAACAGCAATGAAAGCAACCTAGACTATCATGCGCCATAAATTGATGAATGAAGCCCAATGAGAAAAGAAGTAGGTTATAACAATATAATGATATCGAATCGAATAAGTATCCACGACACATGAGTAGATGCATTCATTATCTGCTCCATTATACATAATAAAGATGGATAGTTGTCACATTAATTGCTTTCAGTTAGTAATTCCATTAGATGTCAGGGTCATGAGAGGTGGTGCATTGGGAATAATATATACAGAAGACCTGTTTGCCGACTGGGACAACTTGACATCGCCATCCGTTCACGCTATTATTCACCGCCGACTTGTGGGACAATATGTAGGACAATATTTTGACTTACTTATGAATTGCCGAGAAAGTGGCTTAGAAAATTCAGTACATCTTGATTCGTAAAGCAAATCCAATTTGCGAACAACCAGTAATGGTTATTATTATGTGCGGCCAATGCCACAACCAGACATATGAAAAATAGCACGCTTGATTATAGCAACAAACATCACGCAGACGAATGAACTCTTTAAGCAAATGCGTGTAACAATATAGACGATTATCCCGGTTTGCTACCAACAAGACCAAAAGCTAGCAAGCTGCCCGTATTTTGCTTCTGTTTACACTACAGCAGTTTGTGTCGCAATTGTTGTGACAGACCATTTGTTGATAGCTAAATTACACAACGACGAAATGAATAAAATTAGGTTGGTGTTTTTATAATCAGACATCAAACGATTCGTAATCAATTTGTTTTACTTTTACTTATTACAAATTGAAACAATATTTCATATTCGTAGCGACAAATGGATTTCAGAACATCACCTGTTAGCAGCAATAAGCACACTGGTCTAGCGTTATAGTTGTGTAATTCAATGCGGCCTTACTCGCTGTAATATAATAAACAACTTTCACAGATTTTTGTCGTGATAAATACCAAGCACGTTATTATGGTGAAAGAGATATTGTGATATTTCATTTATTTGGTACTGCTTGGCATCAGTTAAATCATAGGTGCTGTGTGCTAGTAATGGTCGCATACTCTGATTGGATGCCTCTATAAGTAATAGCTGTTTAAACTGTAATGCGTCTACCACGCGGATATCTACGAATGTTATTTTGCGCAATATATCTATTTTCGCCATTTAGTACTCACATGAGAATGTTCCCCAATAACATGTTGCTTCTGGACTGCTCTGTTTGATATTCTTAACACGAGAGACATTCTAAAATTCAAATGAATGGAGCTTGTGCAAAGCGAATGCATCATATACATGCAACATGGCTTCACTCTGTTTAGAGTATTGGGAATAGAATAAACCATGACACGGTTGACTTTTAAGCCATAATTAACTAAGGTAAATACACTGTCATATTGCTAAGTTGCAAACTAGAAACTCTGACAGTGTATCGCGAATGCTACTGTAGGTGCTGTTGTGAGAGAAGAGCTTTAACAGAGCATAGCGATGTGGTTTCAAGTGTAGAGCTATATGCAACATTTATAATTACCGTCATTACGGTCAGCATGGAAGCGGGATTCGTGCAGATGTTGCAATGAGGTAGCTTCGTCTGAGCTTATGAAGACTTAATATGCAGTTAAATAACAGGCACATTCCTGCACATACTCTGATACGTTTATGTAAAAGTCGCATTTTATTTGAACAGTTTCAGGAAGATTGGCTTCTACGGGTTCAGTAATTGACGGTAATGTGCGAGAATAATTTGAATATAACATCATCCATTAATGCCGTAGTCTAATTCCATTAGCAAATAGACGAGTACCCGTTGCGGATAATGTGAATGCACACACGTCCAGTACAAGAACAATCTCGGCTTCAGACGATAATGGGCAGTGTTTATTTAGTTCACAATAACCTCCTTCGCGTCAACTCTGGCTTTTTAATGTAATGCCACGTCTGTCATTTGACATGCAAAATGATGCATTAACCGGATACGAGAAATATATGGCATCATCTGTCTTGATGAATGGCCGACTGTGCGATAGTGAGTTGTCATCGAAGGTATATTGTACAGTATAATATACCGAAACATTCAGGATAGTATACATGTTATGGACTAACTAGTGGACCGCACGTTTTCAGTCCATCGTAAGTGGAGATTGAGTTTCGTGATAACACCACATATATCTGATAGTTATCCAGGTTAACTTACTCACCCAGTTGCTGAGGACACAAAGCTGTGCACCAGCATAACCAGTAATATACATGAGTTTACTCTCCTTGAAATCTATCGTCGACAACATCCCATAAAAAAACTAGCACCAATGGCATGTTATCAAAGGAAATTATTATTAAGCTTGAAAATGCAAGCATTGTTTTAAAAATAAAACTTAAACGATAGGAGTTAATTAGCGTACAAGATAGGGAATAAGAAGCAAATAGCGAGAGGAAAAGAGAGAGACGTGGCTGTTTCGTGCGTGCATATTGCTCTCATGTTGTCTTCTTATATCACTGCGCGAAGGTAACCACGCATGCTATTTCACCGCCATTTGCAGTTTTACATATCGCAAGGACTTACGTAATGACAAACAGAATCCGATATAGTAACTGACTGAAGTTCATGAGACTGGGTGTTTGCAGAGACGGACCCATATCACGCATGGCACCTGGTCTCTTCCTTATCTGAAAACTAAAACAACAGCGGAACTCAATAAGAAGAATCATATTCTGCAACCAACAAACGAGGCTTATATCATCCTATTTTTGTATGTCACATCTTAATTTTGAAATTGATCTCAATCACACCAGCTCAAGGTACCTTGATCTAATTATCAATAATTTAAAGACATAAAGCGTAGGATATTCAGAATGTCCAGTCTGGACGGCAAGTCTCGAAGGCAAGATAGATTAAGGAACTTTTCGGTTTACTGACGTAGTATAGAGCGGAGTGGCTGTTGAATTTGGGTGAATACGTCTGTGTAGACAACCAACAACGTTTGATGAGATAATACGAGGAATAGTCATGTTAAGACCACAATGCAGTGGGCAGACCAAATAATCAACCCAGGTGATAGGTTAAATTAGGGCGGATACTGCTAGCTAGTTGGCCTACTTCTTTTCCGGCGGCCTTATACACGAGATAAAAGCACGAGCCAACCCTTTTCGGGGCAGGGCGAATATTGCAACACAGAGCGCTGGCGTGTTTGCATGATAGCACAATCATTCCTTCAACTGAGATTGTCATTATCGTCTTTGTATACCGCATGGTATAGGTGTGTTTGGTACGAGAGTAAAAAACCAAACACTAAGCCTGAATGCATTTACCAATTGTCGAGACATGCACATGCGCACAATATAACATCTATTGCAAACAAAACTACGAATAGCATGAGAGCTACAATATCTTACCTATAACATACCATCATCCCAAGTGTTGAGCAACAAGCATTAAGCATATCGTATTAAAAATAATTATTAAAGATAATTGATATAGATTACGTCAGTTTTCCTCGAAGCGCTTTTTTATGTCATTGTTAAAAAGTCAATTCAAAATCATAGCATTAACGCCAATCAGGTACGTGCTATGCAGAGAGCGATAGCTATCTATTCCATTTTGTGCAAAGATATGATCATCTACAATTTGAGTGAACAAAATGATGGCTCACAATATGCAAATATTCAGGAGATTTGAAAGCGATATTGTGTGGCTGCGGCTCATGCGCAGGCGTATAATCTCGCCATCGAATGAACTAAATAACCATTCGTTAGTTGATTAATCTTAATGATGCTTTTTGTAACCTTACATTCATATGTTCGTTGTTGCAAAGTGCACACACATTACAGTGACTCATTTCGACCTATGCGTAGTCTCTCTCTTCCCCTCGTCAATCTTGCCTTGTCCTTGACGCTTAGCAGTAAGTAATGCAAAGGTCTGCTGCACGCAGGTTCAGGGCAATCCATCTGGCCACATCCTGAGCCCCATAGCACTGATTTTACATGTATGTTGTACATAAGCAACGTCTGCTACAAGGTGCGAAACAGTTATATCCCTGTAGTTGTTGATTACATGTGAGTGACTCTCATGACCCTTTATCTCAATGTGTCAAATAGCTTTTTGGGTTCCGTATATTGTGATTTCCTATACCGAGAAGGGGAGTGGGGGGAGGGGCTCATTGTAACATAGGCATTTGGGTCTTTAAGAGTCTGTACAAGTTTGATGTTATCGACGTGCAAACAAGAATATAAAGCCAAAGCGTTAATCTCATGGCAGATGTGACTAATGGTTACGCAAGGATGCTATTGATGGGCCCTGCACTCAAGCGATAGGCTAAATTAACCCGGCTGCGTCCGGCTAATTAATAGCACGGACTGAAAGGTAACTGTGCTTTGAATTGCCTCTGCTTGGGACCAGATTGGGCAGTGTTGACGTAGTTCAATTCACGCCTACGCGCCAACTCTGGCTCGTAAATCCCGCTTCTGTTATTTTACAAGCGACTTAATATATTAGCCAGATACATAAAATATATTGCATCATCTGTCATGATGTGATTTTGTCACGAAGCATCTGAAAAGGGCATATGATGTTTAACCGCCTTTGCGACTGTGAGTTCATATGTGTTGTCATCGAGCGCATACTGTACGCTGTTATGATAAGCCACAAAGGGGAGTATAATTGTTACTGAAAAGCCTTATAGCTAGTAGTCCATCGTTAATTAAACGTGTGTACTATGATAACTCTAGTTAACTAGGTTACCTTTATTTGTTTGACCATGTTCTGCATGTGTGTAACATGTCCAAACCCCTGAGCTTAAACGTATCCATTCGCTATGTTTCTTTGTGTCGCTTTCGGGGATGACATTATACCAAAGCCGGAACCCTTTATGATTTCGGTTTTATATTTTCTTAAGCCACGTAACAAGTCCCACTATAGATTTGATTAACGCCATGACTTTATGCGGATAATCCGTCTTAACCCCTTTCAAATCTTTGCTCATTGAAGTAGTTTTTGCAACACATGGCACAGTGATTGAATAAGCATGATCAAGTTATTGGATCGAATGGACACATGCACGCACATATGCTCTTTAAAACACCAACTGATAACGCGTATGAGAATTCCTACATCGCTGCAGACCAGTCACATTAGTCAAACTATAGCAAATTGTAAACACTAAAAAATATTTTGTTCCGAAACTAGATAATATCGTATATTGCTGGTTGACGTAACGAGGTCCTGAAATTCTACACATTTTCACTCTCAGATCACGTAACTAATGTACGATTAGAGGTATTATATTAGCAATATCGGTTGTCTCAAAATCATAGGTTCCATCATCTGACCGAACGGCAACCCATGCATTTATTTGTGTAGCGTTTCGGTTGGAGACATTTACATTCTATAAAAATGATGCTAAAATCTTTATTGCTAAACTTGGGCCTTTAATCCTGTGATTGCCATAACCTTCTTTGGGAATGGCATCTCGAACACGAGTGCGCAGAGCAGTTTTACGCTACTTTTAACCATCCGTTCGTGATGAGTAACCATCAATGTATATTGGTCGACAGATCTAAATGTGTTGAGTGCTCGATGGCAACAACTGTTTTTGACGGAAATGTTCACAGATGGACTTAGAACTGACAGAATCAAATCTAACTGCTCCACTGCCCATTCTGTAATTAGACCGATACGTTATATCTATGTTATTTGCCTGTATATGTTAACTATCGCGTGTCATCTACATCTGCATCACCCGTTAGTACTTACAATAGAGCAGTCATGGAATATTGAGTCAATTGATCTACCATGGTTGAGCCTGTCCGGTAGAGTCTTTCACTATATCAAATCTAACTAGATTTGACCATGTGGTTGTTTAGTAATCAAATGTACAATTACCTTTTCGTCGTAGTGCAACGTTAAGTGCATGTGACTGAATGATCAAGGCGAGGTAAACAATTATCTTTCGCCATCTATTGTCGGGTGTTTGGCTTGCTTATAGTACCAGGCGTTTTGTAAACAGTGAATTGTCTTGGTCTTGTGCTTTTATCTCCGATTACCAATGGCTCCAACGTAACAATTTTATGTTAATCCTTATTAGAGCATATATTAAAATGGGATACGCAAATGCTCTATTATATCAAAGTAACATCCACAGCCCCATTAGAAACATTACCTTATTGATATTGGTGATCTACTTAATTATCATGAAGAATGACAATCACTTATTTCATTAATCGCACACACCACGACTTATTATACAGAGCTGCAAGTTGACCAAGGGGTCACCATGCAGCTTTATTGTGCTAGATTTGCAGTTGGCAGTACTGCAGCTTAAACCATCAAAAATAGCAATAACTATAAGTAGATCAGTGATAGATACCGATTACGAGCGCGGGTACAAACACAACAGCACAGATTGTCTGTTGGTTTTTAACGGTTCTCAAAGAGGTCAGGCAAAAACCGTTAAATTAAATTGAATCACATTGGCCATCTGTGCCACTAAGGGGGGATAAGAAGCCTGTAAATGCGAGGTGCTTGTATCCAGTAGACCATGGCACTCAAGAGGCGCTATGAAAGCATCATAGCTATGCAATGTAACACATTAAAGACGTACTTCCCCAGAATTTCCATATTATTTCAAACATCGGTTACTGGCTATACAGCTGATTACATTATGTACATCACATGCTCTTGCAACAACGGGCAGACCATATTGCTTTAATTCACATATTTAAACGCAGAAACTCGACTAATTTGCATTAGTTACTTAAATGGTCCATTACCGGTTTACCTATGCACTCCGCATGTATAGTTCATTATTCTGGTATGCCATATGCAGCCTCATGTTTCCAACGAACCTAGGAATAAAGAAGTAACTGAAAATTGAATCAATTGAATAATACGGAGGTCAATGCTTACGTATCATTAATTGAATAATGCATTATGCATTATAAATATGTATATATATATATATGTATTTATATATATATACATATATAAATAAATATATATATATAATATGTATATATATATATGTATGTATATATATATAGATATATATATATATATATATATACTCCAGATATATATATATATATATATCTAAAATATATATATATATATATCTATCTACATCGATAAATATATATATATATATATATGTATAAATGTAACCCATCTCTATATATGTACATATTTATAAACAATATATATGGATATGTTAATATATAAATATATAAACATATATGTATATATATATATAAATTAATTCATGTGTATATATTTATAAAAATATGCATATGTTTATATATATATATATGTATATATATATATGCGTATATATATACATACATATATATATACATATATATTAAAAGATATATATGTATATATATGATTATACATACATATATGTATATATATATATACATAGATATATATATTTATATATATATATATATATATTGTATATATATATTAAAATATATATATATATATTCATATAAATATGTATATACATATATGTATGTATATATATATATTAATACATATATATACTTATATAGATATGTATATGTATATATATATATATATGCGTATATATATACATATGCGCGTTTATGTATATACATATATATATATATGTATATAAACATATATATATATATAGAGATATACACATATATATATATGTATATATATAAATATATAAATCTATATATATATATATTTATATCTATATATATATATATATATATATATATATATATATATATATATATATATATATATATATATATATATAAATATTAATAATCTCGTTCGTAACTTACCATGAAATGATACATTTAAGACACATGCAGATATTCATAAATATATATTTTTAGGCACATATATATAAAAATATATATATATATATATGTTTGAATATACATATATATATATATATATATATATATATATATTCATATAAATACATATATATATATGCGTGTATATATATTTACATATATATATTGTGTATATATATATATATATATATATATATGGTATATGTATATATATATATATATAAAATGTATCACTTCATAGCAATTGGCTTCTTTGTAAGAAACTAGCTAAGTGTTGATATGAGTATGTAACGTTATTATAAAGCAAACCAGTTTTTTGTACAAATCACAACAAGCAGTATCACAGAATACGCTTACCAAATCCACAGCAAAGCTTGCGTAAAACAAAAGGTCGCACTCGGAAACAAATGGCACTATACCGGATGAAATTGAACGAGCCAAGCAAACAGTCGTCCTCTTATGAGTGTTTCGAGACAAGAACAATGAGATGCCATTATTTAATTAGGTTAACTATGCGGAGAAGCATATGCACAGAGATATTCATAGGGATCAGACGTACTTTACCAGCGACAGCTGTTCACAACCCGTGATATCCGTAGTTTACCCGTATGTATTAGCTTGCGCCATAGATGGTTTTCTCATGAGTAAACTCAGTATTTTACGCGCTAAGTGCAGTTTGCGCATGAACTAAATACATAACACGTAAGCTTGACAGGCACAAACACATAAATCTTTCCAAAACGTTACAACTTCTATAGAAATGAGCCAAACTCTAATAGGGATTATCAAGATTCTACTTGGGACAAGTATTGAATTGCAGCACAATCATATCCACTGAATCATATGTAACCATTGTGGGATGTATGATAACATTGTGACGGAATATTTGGAATTGTTCAGCACCTAGGCACATCTATCATCTCAAGTGAACGATAGAAACGTCAGACTTTTCAACGAAAATGGTTTTCAACACAAAGCGAGATAACAAAACCAGAACAAAATCATAGAAATTGCGTTTATTCAGCCCATAAAAGTCGAAATCTTTGTTATGCTTTGTGTAACGACTTCCTCGCGGGATGCATGATAATCAACCTCAAAAGAAAAAAGCTAAAATCAGAATGCTGTTCCGTCTATGATAAGCCCCACCTATTCCGGGACGCGATAACATTTCCGGGGGCCAGTGTCCTTTATATTGAGTTTTCGATTTTTGCTCCCTTTCATTGCATTGATAAGCGTATAATCGATTTCTTCACTGGCCAATGTAAACATGAAAAAAGAAGTCTGACATGAGAGACGACTCCCATTCCATGTGCCTCTGCAGTGTTACTGTCTATCTGTCACCTGTGTAGTAAAACCACATAAGGCAAAATGCGACAATTCATTTACTTGCCGATCAGTTGTATATGCAAGCCGCAAGTGTTGCGCTAGGTAATACTAAGATCTAGATTTTTGACTTTAAGTTTCAGATGCTGATGTGTGTTCTAATTACTTATGTTTCGAAGATTAGGATAATAAAATCATATTATGGAGAATGCAATTTTGAATGCGACCAGTTATACTGTGGCTTAGAAATTTTATTTTATTTTACTACATTGATCTTTCAACGGTAGCTTTATGTGTTTTTGGGCTGATATGTGATCTGCAAATCCTGACCCTATGCTATTTATGTCACAATTAGGATAGGTTTGGTTTACAGTTGATTCATACGTGCAATGGTCAGTCACGGACCAAAATCATTAAGGGCAGCGTTCGTTTTTTGCTGCATATAGCCTTATACTGCGCATTATGACTACATCAAATATGGTTGATATTTTAGGTTACCATGTCGTTTCAAGCATCGTTAATTAATATTGTCTTGTTGCCATGTAACCATATTGTGGATACCATTTAAATTGTGCATATTTGTATATCAACACTGACAGTAAATAAAATTTTGTTTTGGATGAACAGTAGGGGTGGGAGGACGCAATTGTTAAGGAGCGTAGCACGAAGCGTTTGCTATCAGACATTAAATTTTTCACTCCCACGTATACTCTACGAGTTCCAGTATTTGAAACATTGAATATGCTTTGACTATCAAAGATCAATCTGTCATCGGCAATGTTTCCTGTTTGTCTTACCAATAAATGCACAATATCAAATCAAGTTGTCAATGTAAAATCCTTATTCACTTACTCACAAATGCACCCCAATAAAATTTCCATGATGCAAAACATCAGATTCAATCATCTGCCTAATTAAGGTGTCAGTAATTACGTTTTGTTACAAATCGAACTCGAAATGAAAGTAGGGTGTTTAAATTTGACCAGAAGCATTTCAAATGCACAATGTTAGCATACATGTATTCACATTTTACGCAATCTGGCATAAGAGTTGAGGCAGCAGCCTCAATAGATTTGCGTTGATCATTGTGTTCGATTTCCGGAGAAAACTAAGCGATTAGAGGCCTTTAGCCCCTGCAGTGAACGATCGATGTAAGCTATCATAAGCTGGGCGTTTAGGTTTTATCCTATTGATGTCAGATCACCATGGGCAGTGATCCTCTAAACGAGCCTCGTATAAGCACTTCCGGTGCCATTACCTAAGGACGCAGTTAACCTTCAATGAGGAATTATTTATTTCTGCTGAAAAGTAAGGTTATATCAAATTTGCATGTTCATAAATGTGGTAATATATATACGTGCATACATATGGTTTATATATTATTATTGAATATATATATATATATATATATATATATATATATATATATATATATATATATATACATATATATATATATATGTGTGTGTATAACTATATATATTTATATGTAATATATATATATATGTATATATGTTTTATATATATATATCTATCTATATATATATATATGAATATATGAATATAATATATATATATATTTATATATATATATATATATATATATATATCTATATATATATCTCTATATCTATATATCTATATATATATATCTATATATATATATATATATATATATATATATATATATATATACATATGCATACATAGATACACAGATTTACCGACATGTATTTATGAAATTATGTGTATATATAAACATTTATAGATTTATAAATGAACAGACATTAATATATATATGCACATTTATAGACATATATCAATATATATATATGTTTACGTATTTATTTGGAGGTAAATTTATTGCTACAAAAGTTATGAGAGTCTGTAGTCTTGACATTTTGATTTATGTCAATATGGTTTTTACATCTGAAAAGGGCAGTAAATTGTCGGTATAAGTTACAGTAGCACATATTAACATGATTGCTAAACTGGAGATACTGTGGCGATATCATGTTGCACGTTAACTTAAAGTCGATAACCAGTGCTGCTCCAATGCTAAGTATATACAATTTTGCCATAGCGTTATCTTCCTTAGCACGTTTTCCGGTAACCCAAATGCACCGCATTAACGAGTAAAACGGTTCTCACTTTACTTTCGCATGTACCTTAAAATACGCGCTACGTATCAGATTAGGGCTTGTTAAGCTGTTCCCCCGATAAACCTACTGGTAACTTGACACGCTAATGTTATATATATAATTACAATTTGCCGTTGTGCAAATAATGAGGTCGCATGTAAGCCCTTGTCAACGACCAATCAGCTCCTTAAGTTTAGAGTACCTTCCTTCCTGTGCTTACGTTATCCTTCAGCGGCTCCAGAAAGAAGATGGCTAGACTACTAAACAGCTCCGGAACTGAATTCATTGTGATTAAGTAGTCTCAAACGTCTTGTAGAAACTTCGCCATAGTGTCTTTTTACGCAGCTATCTTAATAATACTGTGCCCCCAATACTATTACCAGTACCTTGTGTAATTTTCTGCCAGACTAAGTTAATCAAGTTCAACACGGGTGAAAATTGCTTTGGCATGAGAGAATTTGATTGCCACAAAGTATTAATGCTGGTGTAATGCTTGTGTTATGCTTATACCCCCAGGGTCACAGGGCATCTAATGTTTCGAATTACTTTGTGTCATTTTGTTTTCACAAGTCTATGTAAACCATAAAGTTTTTCCGCTACCCAAATATTTACTTTTGATCCACTTGAATGCATGGTCGAACAAAGCATTTTGTATTCTAGTTGCGACGTCAGTAATGGAGCAAAAATATCTACCAATACATCATTGTTCACCTGTTTGATAGCAGAGAATGTGATTAGATGACGTTGTTCATTATATTCAATAATTGTAGCGTAAAGTTTGGCGGCAATTCACAAAAATCTGTGCAGACTGCTCATGCGTTTATGAATAAGAGGGCTATCATGCAGTGTGAGAAAGCGGAAAGGACCAAGGACTTCAGTGAAGTGTCAATTGTTGCACAGCGATGGTATTAGCACGAGAGCATATTCTACCAAAGGATCTATCCCCAATTCGTTCAAGTAATATGCACAATTTACCCACAAAATTGTGATTGCCAGTAAATGTACACAGAGCCCCAATGAATGAACATGAATCGAAGCAGCCATCATCAAAGGTAATCCATTTATTGGTCTTCTGCATTAGTTTTACACCTTTTCATCAGGGGTTCGAGGCTTAGTGCATTTAAGAGCATATTATGAGAATTGGCAGCATTAGCCAGCACCGACTTATTAATAGGAACTCATTTAGCTTATAATATTTTCCTGAAAGGCAAACGCTGAGCCAATCAGTTATTCCATGCGAAATGAAGAAGGTCGCACGTATAATTTGATATTTGATTTGCAGCTCTAAAGTCGTTTAAACGAGGGAGAAAATGGAGGGTGCATGATGTATGGATTGCATATAAAGCAGCAATTAATCTAAAAGTGCGATACTGATGTCGTGTTGACATCCAAAGTCAAAGCGTGCCATGGTTTTACATTGCTTTTTTGGTATTTCGAGCAATGATGCAAGCGGCTAGGTCTCATGGAATCGATAAGTCATGCCCTTGTCTCTTAAACCCGCGTATGATATCATATTCTAAACAGCATATAATTTGGGTCAAAATTTCTATCGCATTAACTAATGATCTTACTGAAGATGAACATGGAAACGTTGTGAGCAGGCTAAGATTCGATGGTTTCGTTGGACTAAAGTAGCAAATTATGCTTATGATTTGATGCATTGCAATTGTGCATGTATTTCATATTACCTTCATTTATGATTAAGTGAAAAAGAATCTCAACAGTGGTTTAGCACGAGATCAATCTCGTTGTTGTGTTTGTGTGATACATGAGAAAGGTTTATGTACAATGCACATTGCGTTTGTGTGGACTCTTACGGCCTCTCAGTACACCGGTGTCATGTAACTCGGGTTATATTTTGCAATCACGACAAGAACTGTTCCGTTACATGGTCACAGTTGCCACATGGCAAATAGCTGAAACGTCATCCTTTACTACGAGAACTACATGGCAAATCTTCTAAGGTCACTTAACGTTCTGTTTTCGCGACGCGTTTGTCACATTACCACTGTTCTGTGATGCTGATTTACGCGGGAGAAAGTTAGTAAGTGATACCCTCACAGTTTTCATGCAGTGATATATTACTACTAAAGGTCAACGGTTGCCAATTCCATACGTCAATGTAATAATTTCACCAACGTTCTATTGACGTTCCCTCTACTCTAGCAAGCATAGCATCGTAGTTAGTTTGAACACTAAAAAGAATGCTACCTAAAATACAGCTAAGGCAAGTGTATTCTCAGCTACCGCAGCTGTAGAGAAACAAATGTCTTTTGTAGGTTCAGCGGCTTTTTCTACTATTAAACCTCCCTGGATTAAGCGTACATGTTATATAATAAATACATGTATGGAACAAACGACTGTGATGTGAGATGCTTATGCGCTCATCGATTACCTAACCGGTGAAATGTGGTTGAATATTGTGTCTTATTGGTGCAATGTCCATGAGGCATTCATAGTACACAACATGCATGTCGAATAAATTGATGGCATGCGTTAAATGGAAGGGAAATATGGGAACCCAAGTGAGGATGAAATCTACGGCTTTTTGATTAACGATTCCATGAGCCGACGCGGCCATTACTATTCGCTCCCCATTTGGGTTCAGTTTGTACAACCAACCACAATAGGACTAGAATCACACGGATCAAGTGCCCATAATCAGTGATCCTGCAGTTTTATATATATAAAATATATATATATATATATATATATATATATATATATATATATATATATATATATATATATATATATATATATATATTTATATATATATATATATATATATATATATATATATATATATATATATATATATATATATATATATATATATATATATATGTGTGTGTGTGTGTGTGTGTATATATTTATATTCATATATATATAAATATATTCTCCGGTCGATCCCTTCCGAAGGCTCAAAGGAAAATAGGCAATGCTATCTTGAGTTCTTGATAGACATCTTGTAATTATGGCGCTACAATAGTTCAGATCGAAACTCGGTATGATCATAATAATGACAATGGCAGAGAATTCGATATTTCATCGGTAACTTTGTAATAAAGTCAAATGATGGATTCATGGGAATGGTTAATACATATGGGTTCTTAACGTACAAGTTGGCTTTTGTAAATTATTGCGTTACCACACCGTCAATATTTAATTGCTGACTTTATGTTCTATCATTTTGCAATTTTGTACGGTCCGACGCTAAAGCATTTCCTCTTTGCATTGCTATATTGCAATTATGAGATGACAAGGCAATTCACATTGAAATAGAAATAACAAGCTTTATCAGTTTATACATGCGTTTATCAACTACACAATGATATAATGTGGTGCTTAAATTATTCGGATACGTGCTAAATGCACAATCATCTGCATCAATCGAAAACAAAATAGATATTCCAAAGATGCATAAAAGCAGTAATACTCCGAAGCATATGGTGCCGCTACCTGCGCGCCGATTCCAAGAGATTTTGTGTTGCAAGTATTGCAATTGTTTTCATGTGTTTATTTGTGGTAGAAGGCATGTTGCAATTAATTTCGTTTCTTTTGTGAGCATTGCATAAATTAAAAAGCCCTGATCTAGCAAATTGATGACATACACATCCCTTCTCTTGGTATCTATACAAGGCGGTGCTCGGCATAAGTTTAAGTATCTGGGTGCTTCAATGTCAGCTATGGTGATCGATGCGATATTTAATAGATACATGAAGCGAGTCGCATTTGTAATCTTCACATGTCAATGTGACCGGTACAGCTGAAGCAAATACGACGACTAATAATTAGGTCTTTCCCATGCAGTTCACTGGACACCAGTTATAAACGAACAAGGTCATGGGAAGAGAAACCTAGACATCAAATGACCTCAGTTTCCTATGCAACGTGGAAGAGACCAGAAACACACAAAAGTGTTCTCAATAACTTGAAGACTTGTCCGTCTAGCATTTACAGCTGCTGTACATGTTCATTTCCCCTCTAGTGCCCCTTGTCACTTAAATTAAAGCTGATGCTTTCCAGTACAATCAAGACGATACTATAAATATTTTGTGGGTACCAAGATTGGATCGGTAGCACATTTGTAAGCATCATCTAAGGTGATGACAAGAGTAGAGCCCGTTTCTCCACACCATCGGTATTAGAACACAACCAGTAATTTTTGAGTTTTGAGTACAGGAAGCAACCCGGGCAACCTGAGGACAAAAACAACGATAGTACTGACCGATTTCGAGTACAATAACTGTGCCATATATACTCTGCTCTTTCACTATGTAAGTGACACAAAGTTCACATATGTTTATGGAGTCAAATACCGTTACTATTCGCCATTACGTCAATAATGCTGGTGCAAGCTGACAATCGTTACAGTGTCGAACAGTATTATCTTCATAATGTCAATGAATGGCCCTGTATTACATCGATTGGTATCGCACGTGTTCGAGCCCGATACTTCCGTTGAACGATCACGCCCTAATTTGCGTACTTTGCCATATATTGCATGCATAAAGGTGACCGTGGAATTCTATCTTTGATATAAGGGCCCATTGATTGCCATAGGTTTTATGGCAAGATTTGCACCACGGTTATTTCTGCATTGCCAGGGTCTTTTTCGGAAATAAGTAACGGCATTCCAAGAGTAGCGATAAGCATCGTATAATACTGGCATATCTCTAACAAAAATGTATGCAGGCAACTCAGTCATATAGAGTAATCACTCATTAACGCCAGGGGAAAGCGTGGTGTTACACCCTGTGGTTCAAATAAATGATGATTAGGGATTTGTTACAGTGAAAATATTGCATCGACGCAGTCGTAACATACTGTCGTATTTGTCCGCTGCACAGGTGAACTAGCTCACAAAGTAGCTTTGTCTTCGATGACAAGTGAATAAGCTGAATCATAAGTAATACTAACATGGAACAAAATCACCAATGCATATGACAGAAGATAAAGCAAAAGTTTTCAATCAAAGCCTTATTTGCTCAAAAAAAATGTAGGAGCTAGATTGAAATAAATATAAATATCCATGTTACACTCTCAGTAGAGATTGCACGGACCTTTTATTAACATACCCAGCTTTCCTGACAATGAAATATTCATGGTATTTCAGGAACAATCCATGAAATTTCATGAACATATTTCATGAATATTCTACATAATGAGGTCAAGTGTTCAGGGATGCTCGTGAACTAACATGAACGTTAAATGGCCACATTTGTAACTGAATAGCCTCAATCCATGGATATTTAGTTATAATCATTGATAATGGTCACAGAGGCAACCTTGAGTATTCATGAACTACCATGAACGTTAAATGGCCACTTTTGTAACTGAATATTCACAAATATTCATGGATGAATATGCCGTGAATAATCATGTCTATTCATGTCAAGGCGCAAGACTTAATCCATGGATATTCAGTTATATTCATTGATAATGGTCACGTAGGCAACCTTGAGTATTCATGAACTACCATAAACGTTAAATGGCCACTTTCGTAACTGAATATTCACAAATATTCATTGATGGATTTGCCGCGAATAATCATGTCTATTGATGTTAAGATGCAAGACTCAATTCATTGATATTCAGTTATATTCATTGATAATGGTCACATAAGCAACCTTGAGTATTCATGAACTTCCTTGAACATTAAATGACCTTAAACATTTATGGGATTGCCATAACTGAGCATTAACCTGTTGAACAGAATGAAATCTGATAGAAAAATACTATTTTATTCTTACTATACCACCAGAAAGCTTAACAAATCAGAATATACAAACATTAGCATAATACCATACCAAACTAACACAGTTAAAAAATGAACTTACATTGATTTTAAACTTTACTTGGATTTAACAAGACACTAGGATACAAAAAACAAAAGGAATACATCATGACTTTTTTCAAGTTGTCAACACAATTACTAATAAGTATATTATTGGACCTCTCAATCTAAAACATAAAAAGCGCAAAAAACAAAACATTGACTAGACATGATGACTATAACATATTAATTAAAACTGACTGGACTAGAGAAATCATGTCTGGACTAAATTACCCTAACCCATGAACACATGTTAAATTGACAGACACATGACAGAAACAAAACAGGTCAGACTTAAGTAAAAGATCTAAGAGTTATTTTTGGGATCGCACAGATTTTATAACATTTTGAATTTTTTCATTGATAACAGCCAAAGTTGCACATTCTTTACCGAATTTCTCGGTTAACAGAAACTTGAGGAGACTTGTTCTCCTCTCGTCCATCATAGGGCGGGATGGACCCCCCTTATTCCCAGCTCTCCCAGTGATGCAGTGCTCACGTATGTATTCCTTGTCAAAAAGAGTAAACATAAGCAGCTTGCAAGCTGAACTGATTTTAATCTCATGTTTGATTAAGTCCCTCAACTCCCCCTTTGTTTTATCCCCGTAAATTTCCAACTCATCGCTGGCTGTTGGCTTTACCTCACGAACTTTCTTGACGTGGTCTTTCAGTTTGGCAACTTTTTGCCAAAGGCTGTCCAAATCTGTTTCTAAAGAGGTGATGCGCTTCTTGAGCTTTTTGATTCTCTCGTCACATCTGGAGTGGTCTTTTTAGGTTCTGTTGATTTGCAAGCCAAGGCTTACATAATGAACATGACGATGCATAATGGTGAATTTGGTTGCCTCACATGCGAAGAGCCTGGAAAAACAGTGCGCCAAGGCAAAGGTACTGCAAGATGTTACCCACACCGTGAAGAAGAAAATGTGAAACCTTTTCGCTCCTCTGATCATCTGAAAATTACTGGACAACAAGCTTCAGACAGATTACGAAAAAAAGGCATTCGTGATCCCTCCGGGCTTTTATCATTACCTTTTTTTGACCTCGTGTTTGGGATCGTTCCAGACTACATGCATGGAGTGTTGCTTGGTGTAGCAAAAACACTTCTTAAGAAAATGTTCTCACCAACATATTCTGGAGAGCCATATTTTGTAGGGAAGAACATATCTGAAATCTCAAAGAGAATTCTATCATTCAAGCCATTTGACTTCGTTGAAAGAGTTCCGAGAGATTTAGAGAAGGATGCACAAAACCTCAAAGCCACAGAGTTGGAGGCCTGGCTACTTTACTATGCCTTGCCAAGTCTGAATGGATATCTGGATCACACCCACTTGGTTCACTTGGGAATGCTATCAGAGGGTGTCCACATATTATTGCGGGACAATATCAGCAGAGGTGACCTTTCTCGGGCCATTACATTGCTAAACAACTTCTACAGTGACTTTGCTGAACTCTATGGGGAGGGCTCATGTGGCCTTAATGTTCATAATGTAGGTGCTCACATGTCCTTGTATGTGAAGAAATGGGGCCCAATGTTTGCATGGAGCTGCTTTGGATTTGAGGATGCTAATGCAGACATACTATCATTTGCTCATGGAACGCGTGATGTTACTAGTCAAAAGGAAGCACACATGGTGATTGCTAAAACACAAGACTGTTTCCTTGAGGACTCGCCTGCTGGGTCATTTATCTCAAAAATGGCAAATCGGTTCTCTAAAAAATGGAGTGCTACCAAAGAAGTGGAGGGATGCAAGATTGCTGGGGCATGTACAAAATTGAAGAATTTGGATCACCACGAAGAAGAACTGATTAAGACTGTCTGTAGAGTAACAGGCATCAATGCTCTCCGAGAGGTTAAGAGGATCCAGATTGGAGAGGAGAAATACTATTCTCACAAGTACACTAAACTGCACAAACGCATATGTTATGTTGTGTTGTGCACGAACGGAGACATTCTAAGTATCATGAAATTCCTCTACAACGTCCATGGGAAAGAAGCATGAGGTTGCCGAAGATTGCTATGTGTGTGCGGAGGCTGGGCACCATGTTATTAAGGTGAATGATGCTGAGGAAATAAGGATTTGCTCTGCATTAGAGTTGCAAGAAAAGCTCTGTTTCATGTGTGTAGAAGGACAGGGGTTTGTCTCTCGGGCACCAAACAGATTTGGTCATAGCATTGTGAAGTGAAACTTGGATTTCCTATATGTGTGTTTGAATATCAGTTTTTCTTATATTTTAGTATGTAGCTTTATATTTATTTGGTAACTTCTATTCATAAGGGTATCGAAACTGACAGTATATTTATCATATTGTTTGAATTTATTTTAGTCATCAACGTATGATTCATGGTTCTTCATAAAACTTTAACCAATATAAAAACATAGAAAAACTAACTTCTCACAAGCACTTGAAATTCAATGGTAACCCATTAACTTAAATACCGGTCGGTAAATATTCAGCAAACACTTGATGAACTATCATGAAGTTTCATGTTTATTGTAACACTTATTAAAATCATGAACAAAAATTTTCATCAGTGGAGAAAAAACATGAATGATCATGAATTTTCATGTGCTTTTCACCAACCATGACCATAAGGAAAGCTGGGTATAAGTCTCCAATGATATTGGTTTATCCACGTCTGTATTGGATTGAATAGATATCTGGACAATTTGGTCATTCCAGGATGCTCAGAAAAGTATTAAAGCGCTTACAACATTCATGATTGCGTCTTCAGCCTTGTTAACTGTAACACTTCTGAATTAAGGAATAGTCTATAAAATGATAAGCCTGGGCGGACACGATAAGTGGCAGGGTGCTCGGGTCTCAGAGCCTCATATTTACTGGGAAGGTCAGAGAATTTTGAATCGACCTACAAATGTACCGTATAACGTCTGCAAATGTCACAGATGTGACTGAGGTGTAAATGCAATTTTAGATATTTGTAGATATCTCTTTTGAATATGTCACCTTACATAGGCTGTAATAATAAATCAATATTTTTGATAAATTGGACTGAATCCTACGAACGACTTAGATTGGATACAGCTGTATGTAATAGGCCAATGGTGATGTCACAATTTATATCTTTTAACTGGACAAAAAAATTGCACCTAGTAACCTGTATGGTTACTAAGACGGAATTATAGCCAACCTGATATGATTACTTAAGGGATAATGATCATAGGTGCGGCGCATGGAATCCTAATGGTACAGAGCTTTATACTTCAAATGTATATATTATGTGTCGAATTGGATCTGTCAGTCTCAATAGCTTCAGCCAGTTAGAATGACTGGCTCTTGTCACAGTTTTAATGATACAGGTTCAGGGAGTGTATTTATGTCTGCGAAAGGTGTTACTATTAACTGCATGGTGTTGCATGATGTACCAGATACTAGAATTGGAGACGGATTCATAAAACGAGTAGAGAAAAAGTAAACATGGCCCACGTTGTGTAACACCATAATTGTTTGTCACACTCATGAAAGTTGTGTCATGATACGTCGTCGCTCGACAACTAACGTATTGTGTGAGCAACAACGATAATCATTCGATAAAGCGGACATAGCCTTATGATCGACAGTCATTTACTATTCTGCATTTACTGCATAATCAGATTGTGTTACCGCTAATCAAAACACAATGCTTATCCTATAACAGGACAACAAATCGCACCCAGACATATGTTTGGTTGCAAAAACAGAATTATAACATTTTAGATTTTGATGTGAAACAAATGTTCTGCTAAGCAGGTTGATGACGATTGGGACAACATGCAGGTTACAAGTGGACCGCAAGCATAGTTTAGGCTATTAAATTGTATTTGCAACTGGCTTGAATAATGCAATTATGGAACCAATAACGACAGCCCGAATACATATATTAACTTACGTCTATAGAAATTGCTATCAATCAAGCACCTTTATCGCATTTTATTTGTTAGTGCGTGAATATGACAACGAAGCATACTTCACATATACGCAAGGAATCTTAAGGATCGATCGATTGGCTTATTGGTCCGTCACTTGCTGAATTCAAGTCAGTTTGTTAAAGACATATATGTGTATATTGTAGTGTGCTCTTCGCAAATCAAATAATCACCCATGAAAAACAATATACACTAATTTTTTGATAATCATGTTTGTACTACAAACACAGCAACTCCGTCTGTGCACACAATGATAAACGGCTCCATCATTATCTGTTGTGGACATTATCCCGAATAAAACATATATTGTTTATAATACGTACTCTAAGTAATTATTCACAGTCGTTGCCTATAATTGGCATCTACCAAAAAATATGCAAGAATAGTTAAAAATAGCCATTGACCTTACAAAAAGTAAGTAATGCGCCACCAGTAGAAATCTCTACCCGGGAATCATGCAGTTGACTTTATGAATATATATGTTTATATGTTCCTAGAGACATGGTAGCGGCGTATTAGCTGCACCTTTATTCCAATTGAATGCAAGACGTATACATATAGGACGAGAGACCCATTGTTTGAATGCACAGCTGCTCATTATTGGTAATTAATAATGTTTTGAAACTGTACTAGCGGAGCAAATTCGCCACCTATTGTATTTGCGACCGGATATATAGTCAAATTATACGTCAGAACATACAAATCGAATCGTTATGCCTGTCTGTCTATTCATAAATGAACGTCCTGCTCAACACTAATATATCAGTAGTCATTTGACCCACATATGTTTAGGTGCCGGTTCCTATGTCATAAGCCAGCTACCTCACTGAGTGAGTAGACACAGAGATCTGGTACAAAAATGTTATTTTGTCAATGGCACAATAATATGCAAAATATACTGAATATCCCCTTAGTTTCACTGTGTAAATGAACGGATATGGTCGTTGGAAGGCCCATTCAGCAAATTGTATGCCATAGTCAGGCTTGTCAAAATGTAATAGTGCATTTCGTAGCAAAGCACGACACATATTGTTGTCCAATAGGCGTCCAACGTGCATTAATTGTGGCATTTCTTCACAGATATATGACCAAATCAAGGCTGCTTTTATGATAACTCCATTGCTAGAGGGGATGCATTATTTTGACTAACGACATCAATCATAAGTGAACAATCACGTATATTTCTGTCGCATTCTGAAGCGTAGTGTGGAGTTGCTTACGATATGAACTAACGGTGAAAATTGTAAACACGATCCTCAGGCGTAAGCGAGTACACATTATTTTTGAACTTTCTTAAATGCTGGTGTGACATTTGATGAGCTTAGAAGCCTATGTTTTAGATGAGCAAATGTTCACTCTACGACTGAGGGCACACTAAGCTGTACGCAATGAGGGCAGAAGAATAATTAGCATTAAGGTGCATCCAAAGTAAGGAGGAGGTAAGGCATGATAGTACATCGGTTAAGGAGTGATGATAAATAAAAATCTAATACTCTAATACGCACAAACAATTCAAATAGCCTAGACTGAAACGAAGCGACAGGCGAACTAAAACGATGATAAAAATCCATTACTCACTACTGCTGTTGCTAATTGAGTCCATTAAACGAGATCAATAGCAAAAACTAACTTAGAAGTTTATATCTATAATCAGTCAAACTTAAGTTTGATAAGCACCATAGTTGCTTGTACAAGCGATTTGATCTTGTTATGCCAATCATATTAGGATCCAGTAATTTAAACAAAAGCCTTGTGATTTTGATCAATAACTTATTAGTTTGTCTTTTTTGCTGGCAGCATTCTTCATTGTGTCAAAAATGCGTTTAACCGTTACCGACAGAACGCCAGCATCAAAACATCATTTAGGAAAACAGAGCAAAGACATCTCGCAAATTATCAGCACACGACAAGCAACACGTGCTTTGGTCTGCAATATCCATTGACGCAGGTGGTTTCGGTAACACCAGGATCACAGAGCATTAGGCATCGAAAACTAGAAGATATCCATGGGCCTAGCTCTATCGATCGTAAGTGCCACAAGCGCGTCTTATACACATCCACGTGGGTTGCATGGGTTTACCGCGACATTCGCTGATTTGGCGCATGACTACTTCAGTGCAAATTGCGAAAAGTTTTACGCATCTTACATAATTATTATTGTAGTGTTTAAATCAATATAAATGTTCGAGTCCATTAGCTATATTTTGTCGATATATCAAACAAGTGGGGTTTGCGGAATTTAGCACAGGTTTTATCAGTCTTTTCTTTCTGAGAGACATCAGAGAAATGTCATTGATATTTGCAGCTATTCTGTTTGGAATTTACAAAGTCTGCAAGTTCCCCCTCACATATCCTTGCGAGCAAAGTCGATTGTACTATTAACACCGATGAATGCATATCAATGCACAAGCCATGTATGTGTACAGTTATTGAAAAGCAAAACCCTATAATCGATCATTCGTACATCCGTATCAAATCATTACCTTTACACCACCCCAATGAAATTACGTCTCATACGAGTGGTTAGGGTTATCAGGTTATGAAATTACATCAATGATTCTAGTCACCAAAAGAGTGTATCCTAATGTCAGCAAAGGAAGTTGCTTATCTATGCCTCCCTGTGCGGTGACCCTGCAGCTTTCTTTACTATTAATAAGTAAGACTCGATCGCCGATGTGTGTTGCAATAAAGTCAATCATTTGTGATTTTATCAGAATATCCACCTGGCTTAGCATCATGCTGCTAAATTCGTAGCAAAAGAACAGCCTTGGTGGGTGGGCGGGACAAATTCAGTGAGCCATAGTCAGTGAAGCACTTCTACAACATTCCTTTGTGACTCATGTGGCAAATTTAACATATGACATACGACGCTTGGATAAATTTCTAGTCAATTGTTGAGAATTTCTGTTCCATCTAGTAGCAACATTTCGGTCCTGAGATGTAATCACTTCTGTCGAATATTGTGTGAGCATAATACGGTCCGTATGCGTCTGTGTCGTTCGATCCTGCAACATATTTGTGCAATGGATTCGATTGACGGTCTCTGCTATTTCACTACCCAGTTTTGTTCACCGTTAGCCATTTAAATGGTGATGGTGATATTTTTGTTTGGCTTTCTGCCAACAATTCGTTATCAGAATCTAGTTAGGTTTATGGAGCATGCGTACAATGATCTAAATATCGTTAGAATAGTGCTAATGTCCATTGTAACAGATGTATTGAACCTGCCATTATTATGCGCAGGTAAAAATGAACAGAGGTTTTAATCACCGCAAAATGTAAACACCAGTGCAGCTAATAAAACGCATCAGTGTTATAAGGTAGCCAAACAAGACATTGTATTCTTTTAGGTCTTGTATCACTTTTCTCGCTATTAGTAAAGATAACTCAGAATGCGTTTATTTAGTCATGTTTCTGTGAACGCTTCTGTTAAAATAAATATGTCAGTGTTTATATTCAGGTTGCTAAGACCCATTATGAATCTGCAACGATATTGCTCTAATGAAACGTACTTAAAAGTGCCATTTGTATATTCTCTTTTCATCTCGGCAGCATTAACATCGACAAAGTAGCCAATATACCGTGGACGAGTGCTTTTTTATTGGCGAAAAGCATTCCCACCATTTCTGTATTATGCAGAACGACTCTAATAACTGTTTGCGACCATCCTTTCATTTGCACTTAACTCTTTATTGATGCATTTCCTATGGTGGGAGCATTTCAGCATATCCGAACGGAGAATGACTGTTGCTTATGTAAATCCGGACCTATTCACATATTCATACAGCCCCTCAAGTACCAATGAACAAACCATATTCACAGACTTCCTAGTCGCCTCCCCTATGCAATAGGGGCTACTTGCGTTACACGCATTATACGTAGATAGCTTGGTTGGAAATTACATGTCAGTATAGACAATGACCTTGTCAAATGCAAGTTAGCTGTCTGACAAGTTAGTTGATCAGTGGTGACTTTTGACCGTATGCTAAAGTTATATTGTCACATTGTGATCCAACTCAAAACCGAATGCATTGGTTAATTTACATAGAAACATGTATTCGAGAATTAATACCTTTTTTAATATTTGAGTCATCAATTTTTATGCCGGAAGAGCATGGATTTGGCAACAATGCTATTAGGATTATAAACTTGTGTCTAATAATTACTTTCAATTTTCGCTTACTTATAACCAATGCAGAGGGCTCTGCTATTGACAACTTACTGTAGGGTGTCCACGTGTCAATTCCTTTACCACAGACGATATATTTTTAAGGTTAATATCATGCATCGTAACACCATTAGGGTAATATACACAATTTCTTAGGAAGCTGTCACAGAAAGTAAAGACAAATCCAAGCGCCCAGAGATTATTGTCGACATGCCAATGCACAACAAATGTTCGTATTATCGGATTACACGACATATTCACAATGAGATCAAGGAATGCGATTAGCTACATTGCAAAATGATGGCTGCACAAGAAAGCATGCATTATCGACCTGATTAATCTGATCCGCTTTTAACGAATAATGATGTACGTAGTAATAATATACCGAATAATGTGCCGAATCAAAGAGGTGATAAATCAAGAAAAGACATTGAATAGGCGAATCAGCCCTTCTATAACCATTGCGTTGAAGCAAGGTGTCGGCAGGAGGTCGACATGGCTATTAACGTGCATGTACGCAACATACTTTCACATATCTTATCGATTAGCTTAGATAGGACGTGACATATACACAGCAGTCCACAAAGAAGTGCACCCTAGGCAATTATGTTATTGCAGTAAGGCAGGTAGTGGAGCCCTGTGTGATGTGCTCTATTCGAAAGAGCATATGTTCTAGATATAATAGCTGTTGTAAGAATATATAAATATGCAGAACCAATATAAAACATAAAGCTCGGTATCTGTGTACACGTCTTGAGGATGCTTCCCGCAAAATACCCACCGATAAGCAAGTGAGAGCAGAGCAAATGCTGTCTATTTCAGCTGACGATTCATATAATGCTGGGCTAATCCCATACCGGGCTGAATTAATTCGACGATCGCAAACAAGCTTGGATGTAAAATCCAACTAAAGAGTTCAATTCATGCATAAAATCGGCCACTTTGGAATTCCAAACATTTTGATAGAATTAGAAGTCCGATGTGATAGATACATAAGTTTATATTTTACCACAAGCATATTAAAACAATTTACACACGGCCAACTGGCATAATTGTTGTGCATGCGCGCGATATACAGCATGTAAATATTCTGGCATGGCATCGCAATTAGGTACATACGGCTCACACTGAGGATTTTGCTGAGATTTATTGAATAAATGAGGTTTAAATAAGCGCTCTGTGAGTTTGGCGCTAACAAGTGTCTGCATTTTATTGGTTATTTGCAGGCTGCTGACAGTAGCCTTTATTCTTGATAATTTGTGTGATATTGAACCCCACCTCATTATGTACATTAATGTTGTATTTGTGTTGTAAGGTAAGCAATATTGCGACCCAAAGGTGAAAGGGCATTAGAACAAGCATGTTTGATCACATACTTAACTACTGCATTGTCACTGTGATTCATTTGAACAATCATTTTCAGCGTTTTTATGCATAAGGAAACGCTAATGTGTAGTTGGCCACTTAATGGCCCCAGTACCCAAGTATGCGAAGCAATTTGAAGGTTGAGAATTCGCCTAACAGCCTTATTCCACTGAACACATACTTTTCTATGACCATCAGAAACAATGGTCCATAACTGGGAGCCATAAAAACTGCAGCAATAGGAATTGAATAATTTACACAATGTGTTTTTATGCAACTCTCCAAAGTTCCCCATCATTTTGTTAAAAGCAACATTAAACATAGAACATTTTGATGTGCAATCACTATAATTATTCAACTTGTTATCAATGACGTTCCCCAAGTGTGTAATAGTTGCAGCCCATTCAATAGTAGAGCCATACAATATCACCTTATCAAATTCATTTACTTCCCTGCCATATTTTATGCATTTTGTTTTCAAAGGATTAAAAACTACATTATATTCATCAGCAAATCGTTCACATATTTTCAACATATTGTTCAGTGCAATGAGACTTGGACTGAGTAAGGTAATGTCATCAGCATAACCAAACGCACCAACATATTCACTGCCAATATGACAGCCTAGTCCAGACTTTTTTAACCTTTTTATCAGCTCATCAATGTACACAGTAAATAATATCGGTGATATGACACCACCTTGCTTAACACCGTTTGATACATGCCACTCTTTTGATAAGCATGCATTCCATTCAACAGATATAGTCTATCTCGAATAGCTATCCATAAGAAACCTAACTATAAGCGGAGGCACTTTACGCTGCAATAGCAATTTGAATAATTTTCCATAATGTACCCTGTCAAAGGCTTTATTAGCATCGAACAGACAACTAAAAACATCACTATTTCTTTGTGTATAATAACTAATTGTTTTTTTATATACAGTCGTGCAAAGAATTGTAGAATGTCCCTTTTTGAAGCCAAATTGAAGATCAGACGTACATAAAACATTGCCATACTGTTTAAGAATTATCATATCCAAAACTTTGCAAATTGAACTACATAATGCAATTCCCCTGTAATTATCACTACAACTTAATGATGATCGCATATCTTTTCGTATCGAAACAATCGTTGAATTTAATAAATTATCAGCTGTATGGCCATGTGAAATCATAGCATTGAATAGTTTACATACGAGACCAGCAAGTTTGGGCGTCCCGTTAATCAAATTGTCAGAACAAAGCTCACGATTGCCATCGCTTTTGTTACTCTTCAACTTTTCCATTCATTCAGATAAAACAGATGATGTAATAACATCATATATTGCACTGTCATAACTAATACCAGCATTAACCGCTTTCATCACATCACGCATTTCATTATCGTTTGTGGGAACACTATTGAATAACGCCGAGTATTTATCAAGAAAAAGGTTTGCAATAGGCACTGGTCCACTTGCATTTTCTGAGACAGTAGGTACACTCTTACAGTTTGGATTGATCTTTTTTAGTTCACGCCAAAAGTCTGTATTACTACATGCGTTTTCAGCCAGTTTTGCCTTCTTTATATCGAACTCACTCTTTTCGGCTGCGCGCATGGCATAATGATATTTATGACGTGACTGCGTCATTATGTCATACACTGTGCCTTTGTTAGGTTTGCCACACTCGATCCAAATCCAATGGAATTTTACACTGTTTATTATCTTAGCGAAGTATGCAAATGCCGCTATATTAAGCAAATATAAATTACAAGAGCAATTATGCCATTCCATTATCAGATAAGCTTTACTGAAATTTACAATCTTGTCCTCTCTCACTTCTGAGACACACTTTACCTGCGTAATATGTAATGCAAACTCCATCATCAACTCTGACTACCTCCAGGGTAAAACCAGTGCTGACGTATATCGGGCAACCATAACATGGGGTACTTGTTTACATAACGTACATGGCTGACTTATCGCAATCTTAAGTTGCATGGATTTTACAATAATTTTATGCAACTGTAAATAAACAGCGCTTATTTTGTGCAACTGTAAAAAAACACTGAATTACAATTACAATTGCCACAATACAGGTTTCATCGTAAGTCACATTGTTCATCATGGTTAGTAATAATACTTAATCTCGGGTTGCTTCTGATTGCCTGTCTTTCGTCCTAGATTTTATATCTGGCAGTTTAATGGTAGGGCAGATCACATGCCTGTTACTGCTATTGTGCTTCTCCCTATCCTTATTAAAGGCCCTGCTTGTATGCTACCGGGATACCTAACCACGGTGTATTTTATGCACTGATATTCACATTATCATGTTGCAAAACTGCTAGTGACAAATAAAACACTTACGTTTCCGAGACAGGATACCGAATGACCACTGTGTATCATAGGGGATACGGGGGGTGGCCGGTCATGCAATAAGGACACGTCCTCGTTTCGATACGTTGACAGAAGCGTTTGCAAGTAGAAGGTGCTTCTGCCATCCCAAAGAACCAAATTGCACCCAATCCCCGATCCCGTTCTGCCCGAATTCCATCGCTCCCGTAGCGAGAATTAAATGCATATTTTTTCCACTACTGGTTTCGGGAACTGTCATTGTTTCAATAGGCTGACGGGAGTGTCTTCCAATAGCCAGAGGGTGCTTCAGCTCTTCCATGGCGTACGCATGACCGGCGACTACAGGAATCCTTTAGCATACGCTGACCCTCAACACTTAAATTATATCCAATATTGTATTTACTTCTTGCGTTATCAGCTGCGTTGTGTGATGCTCTTTGATATGAACCATCCGCTGTGTTCACAATGCACGTATATTGCAAAAACCACTATCATTCGGCCAACTTTGCGACATTTAGCCGACTTCGACATGGACAACATTGTGAATTGCCATCCTAATTTCAATAACATCCTAAAATTAATTTACGGACGCAATATGGGCTTGTTTTATCATTGTGTTGACGGTTCGTTTTTCTTGACAAACATTCATAGCTTGCAATACCGAAATTACACCGCGGATGTATAATAACACTGAAACACGCTAGCATATTCTAACATCGATGCCTAGTGTACTTTGGACTATTAGAGAAATCTAACATGCCTCTGCCACCGCTTTGAGGCAGATGGAAATTACCTTAGAAAATTAATGACACCACGACATAAAAACGATATGCGGTATGTTGCTGGTATGATGGCCAAAATTAGTATAGAGCGCACATAACCTTTGATTTAGGCAACAATTATCCCTAATTCCAATGCTTACATTAGAAGTTAGATGGATCCCTTTATTGTTTATCGTAATAAAGTGATATCGAATCATTGTATCATTGTACGCTCTAGAGGTCCGAATACAAATAACAGCAGCGTGTTTTAAAAAGATTTTAAACACAATCCAAGTGACCAACTAAGTCATATAATGTCGATGAAACGGCCACAGTTGAAAGATAAGAGGTGTGTATTTCACTGACACTATGCAATTAAGCTGGGTAAAATCACACAGGTACCTTGGTGGTTTGTTTGTCTTTAATGGCTTTGCAGGGCGTAATAAACATGTGAAGAGACATCAGTGCTTATGCGACTGCTCATGCAGTTTTGTGGGGTTGAGCACGAGTGAATGTCTTCCTACAACATGCCATCCCGCATATATATATATATATATATATATATATATATATATATATATATATATATATATATATATAGAGATATATATATATATATCTATATAGATATATATATATATATATATATATATATATATATATATATATATATATATATATATCTATATATATATATATATATATATATCTATATATATATATATATATATATCTCTATATATCTATATATATATTATACAAGTCCGACCATTTTGGTACAATTCACCAACCATCTTGGCCCATACTTACATTTTGGCCGATGATCATGGGGCCAAAATAGTCAGCGTCATCCCATAGGCTTACACAGCTGCGCTTCCCCACAAAATCATAACTTTATTTGCTTCTACTCCTCCTTAGGTTGGAATCTTATTATTCGGGATAACTATCCACTTTTTCTTGGCGTTAAATGCATTTGCCTGAATTTACATTTTGGCCAAAACGACCATTTTGGCTATGTTGAATAATCGGTCATTATATGGCTTTGTTCGATGTATATTTGCTCCAAACTTATATTCATGATTTGTGTGACTTGTAACTTCAATGAACAATTCTTTGTTTTAAATTATCGCTTGAAATGAAAAACATACAAATTTTGAATGAATATATAAATCAGCAGATTAAAGAATAACGGGCGGCACACGCTGAAATATCTTAACGGTCGGATATAAGAAAAATGGCGATTTTACTGGGAAATCCGTGGTTGTAAGTCTTTGTCAACTCATTTTTTTTCTCAGTATATATCCGTCGAATAATGTTTAATTTAGATAAGTAAGAACAAATGTAGTACTTAAGCTGGGAATTCTAGAAGCAGATCAGCATTTAAAATGTTTTGAGAATCTCACTGAAATGAAATACTGGTTTTTTCGATCTATGATGTGCAAAGTTTCGAGTAATCAATGAAAACATATCGTATCAACGGACTTTTTTTTATCAAGTGATTAATTAAAACGATTGTTCTGTGTTATCAGTTTGCTCGTGTCGTAAAATACAAATGTTCCCACTAACGCACCTGCGGGCTCAAGCTGAAGGTATATTTTGGGATTGTAACTATTCCAGCCTGCCATACCTCGTGGAATTTCCGGTAGACTACACGAGCGAACATAAACAAGACGATTGGTCAGCCATGACAATTTTACACGCACTGTTTCCATGTGATTCTCGCTCGGTCAGTATGATTCTAACGTTTATAGATTGAATATCATTCATGTAACAATGAACATTATTGTTGCGGAAAGAAATTTCATGTACGACAAATTACGAAATACCCGTAGTTTACAGTGGTTAGCGAGCTTCACCGGGCTGTTCCGCACGTGGGCTCTACCGTTCACACTCACACTTTCCGATCACGAACACCATTCCATGGGCCAACAATACCCAGATACCACGTTAACGTGACTAGATGCCTGCAGTTTGGTTGGTTGATTTTTTTTTTAAATGTATTTCCTAACGTTCATTAAACCGTATCGACTATTGCCTACGGCTTTTGCTGTCATCTGTCAGATGTAAACATTGCCTAATCCACTCCGGTATCACAATAACCCAAACAGACTTCAGACTTTATGCCCTGTAACTAACAATGTTGTATGGTGGACTATGACACTAGCCACCCCTAGCCTAGTGTCATAGTACACCATATAAGTTATAACTACTCTGGTGGTAGTGCGTTAGTGGGGTGGGGTGGGGTTACTCTTTCAATGTTTTTCAAAGGTTGAAGATTGATAATTTGCTTTCAACATTCTTGAATAATATACTTACTTGCATCAGTAATGTGACCTTTAACCTACCTTCTAAAGTACTTTTATTGGACATGGAAATAGCATGATCTGCTAATATTATGTATCATTGTAATAAACTAAAACATGAATTCTTTATTACATTCCTATAAGTTTGATTATGTGTTATATGATAGTCACAACTTTTGTTATCAATAAGTCAGGAGAATGATCCTATCTGTATCACAATAATAGCTATCCAAAACAAACTGTGCTAGTTTTAGCTGCCAGCCAAGTTCAACAGTGGCTTGCCAAATAATTAGAACCTAGGTGGGTTTTTGAAGTCCAGAGCCTCTTTTGTCAGGGTATCTGCCACATCAATATTGGTAGTAAAATTGTTGTCAAATGTTCAATGTTCAATAGTACAATCACATCATTTGAATATGTCATGTATAAGCTATAAATGCCATGGTCATCTCTCAGTTAGTCTTAAAAGCTGTGCATCTGATGTAGTGTTGATAGGGGTATTAAGCATATCTGAAATTCCAAATCACACATGATACAGTACAGTTTTGCCCTGTCAATCTGTCTGCTTGTAAACATTTGGTGTCACATTTTCTTAATAATGCAAGTCACTCATATATTGATTGTGACATTATTGAAAAAATATTTCTTAGCTATGTTAACCAAATAGGGAATACCTGTCTCAAATTAAACATGAACCACTCTTATATTGATGATCACTTACAAAGTAAATATCAGCGCTGCATGACCTTTTGTTCTTGAGTGATTTACTCAATGGGGAATAATTCTTGATGGCACGTTTTCTTATAATGCAAGCTTGCAACTTCATATTGACCAAATCTTGCAAACTTTAACTCATAGCTTTATTGCTCTTGACCTCTGACTTGCTAAATAAAAGCAAATTAAAATTGCTTGTTCCAGGCAAATGTAGCTAAGTTATTATTAGCTCATGGGTGTTAGGGTGAATCATTTCCTAATAACTTAAATAATTAGGCTTAAATGCTAAAACTTTGCATACTTGGGGATTGACTATTGTTGCTAGACAAGTGGGTTTGGGAGTTATTATTCAGCCCTGGTGTGTCATTGAATACAAAGATATACTATTAAAGCTATGATTAAAAGCAGCAGAGTTCAATAGCCATAGGTCTTCTGTCTTTATTGTTAGGCAGTGAGATTGACTAGGTGTTTGTGATGACATTTTGCTCAGCAGCACTCACAATCTGGTAGTGATTAACTGCTTTACCTCCTGTTCTGGGTTTAATATTATGGACCCAGTATCTCAATTGAATCATATTGGAGATTAATATCCTCTGTGTTGGTTAATCTGCTGAATTTAGGAATTTTTTTTTTCAAGATGGGCAACAGTATCAGCTGTCCAAACATCTCAATTATGCTCATCTATCTCTGCAAGACACCTCCTCATATCAAATGGAGCTGTGTCTTGCTGTAGGGCCACTAGGCTCTTGCTAAGTGAAGAGAAATATTCTTTAGTCTTTTCATTTCATGACATTTGGTAATTTGATATAAATGAATAGTTAAAGATAAGAATAATGAGGAGGTCATGTGGCTTCATCTACATTACTGACAGGAATGTAGATGAAGCCACATGACCTATTCTACATAATGAGTTGCATGTGCAATATTAAGGTCCATGTGCTTAACCACCATGAAAACAAATTTTATGTTAATGGTAAATTAACAACTTCATCAATATTGTTGTTTCATCAGTTTTGTGGCTTTACAATATTGTGGCTTCACCAATATTGTGGCTTCACAAATACTGTGGCTTCAATAATATTGTGGCTTCATCAATATTGTAGTTTCACCAATGTTGTGACTTAACCAGTGTTGTGGCTTTACCAATATTGAGGCTTCACAAATACTGTGGCATCACCAATGTTGTGGCTTCACTAGTGTTGTGTTTTCACCAATGTTGTGGCTTCACCAATTCTGTGGCTTCATCAATATTTTGGCTTCACCAGTGTTGTGGCTTTACCAATATTGAGGCTTCAAAAATACTGTGGCATCACCAATGTTGTTGCTTTACCAGTGTTGTGTTTTCACCAATGTTGTGGCTTCACCAATACTGTGGCTTCATCAATATTTTGGCTTCACCAATGTTGTGGCTTCACCAGTGTTGTGGCTTTACCATTATTGTGTCTTCGCAAATACTGTGGCATCACCAATGTGGCTTCTCCAGTGTTGTGTTTTCACTAATGTTGTTGCTTCACCAATACTGTGGCTTCATTGATATTTCGGCTTCAACATTGTTGCGGCTTCGTCAGTGTTGTGGATTTAATGATATTGTGGCTTCATCAATATTGTGACTTCACCAATATTGTGGCTTTACCAATATTGTTGCTTAACAAATACTGTGGGATCACCAATGCTATGGCTTCATAACATTTTAGCTTCGACATTGTTGTGGCCTCACCAGTGTTATGGATTCAATGATATTGTGGTTTCATCAATATTGTGACATCAATATTGTGGCTTCACCAATACTTTGGCTTCACCAATGTTGTGGCTTCATTAATACTGTGGCTTCACCAATATTGTGACTTCATCAATATTGTGGCTTTACACATCTGTGGCTTTTCCAGTACTGTGGCATCATCAATATCGTGACTTAACCAATATTGTGGTTTCACCAATACTGTGGCTTCATCAATTTCTTGGCTTCAACAGTGTTGTGGCTTCACCAGTGTTGTGGCTTCAACATTGTTGCGGCTTCACCAGTGTTGTGGATTCAATGATATTGTGGCTTCATCAATATTGTGACATCAATATTGTGGCTTCACCAATGTTGTGGCTTCACCAATGTTGTGGCTTCACCAATACTTTGGCTTCACCAATATTGTGGCCTCACTAATACTTTGGCTTCACCAATATTGTGGCTTCATCAATATTGTGGCTTTACCAATTCTTTGGCTTCTCCAATACTGTAGCTTCATCAATATTTTGGCTTCACCAATGTTGTGGCTTCACCAGTGTTGTGGCCTTACCAATATTGAGGCTTCACAAAAACTGTTGCTTCACCAGTGTTGTGGCTTCACCAATACTGTGGTTTCACCAGGTTGTGTCTCCATAAATATTTTGGCTTCACCAATGTTGTGGCCTCACAAGTGTTGTGGATTCAATGATATTGTAGCTTCATCAATATTGTGACATCAATATTGTGGCTTCACCAATGTTGTTGCTTCACTAATACTGTGGCATCATCAATATTGTGGCCTTTACCTATACTGCGGCTTCTCCAATACTGTGGCTTCATCAATATTTGGCTTCACAAGTGTTGAGGAGTTACCAATGCTGTGGCTGCATCAATATTTTGACTTCATCAATATTGTGGCTTCATCCATTATTTGGCTTCATCAATATTTTGACTTCATCAGTATTGTGGCTTCATCAAAACTGTTCCTTTTCCAATAATGTGGCTTCATCAATATTTTGGTTTCACCACAGTTGTGGCTTCACCAGTGTTGTGGTTTCACCAATATTGTGGCTTCATCAATATTGTGACTTCACCAATTTTGTGGCTTCACCAGTGTTGTGGCTTCATCAATAGTTTGGCTTCACCAATGTTGTAGCTTCATCCATGTTATTCCTTCATCCAAATTTTGGCTTCACCAATGTTGTCGCGTCAACAGTGTTGTGGCTTTACCAATATTTTGGCTTGACCAGTGGCTTCACCAATTTTGTGGCTTTAGCTGTGTTGTGACTTCACCAATATTGTGGCTTCAGCAATATTAAAACTTCATCAATATTGTGGCTTCACCAATATTGTGGCTTCAACAATACTGTGGCTTCACCAATATTGTGGCTTCACCAATGCTGTGGCTTCACCAATACTGTGGCTTCACCAATTTTGTGACTTCGTCAATGTTGTGGCTTCATCAATGTTGTGGCTTCATCAATGTTTTGGCTTCTCTTGTTTATCATATTCCGTTGAGATATATCAATCACTGGGGCTTAAAAAGACATATTATGTCTAAATGTAATGAATGACCAAAATGACCAAAACAATGAGTATTATCTGTATTTGTTGTGTGTGGGGTATGGCTTTAACAATCTGTTAATGCAAAAGTTTTTGATCAGAAGTTCTGTTTACCCAGTATGACTGTTAAGCTCCACCTGGTCCTGATTGATGGTCTTGCAGTTATGATGTATGCACCTGTGTATAGTGTCTCATTGTTGTACACTTAATCTGCTCTGTATTTATCTGCTATTCATATCACATCCTCATCGCCAGCCCAGCATGACACAGACCTGGGGTTCTTTTTATTACCAGCCAGTCGTTACACTGACCTGGGGTTCTTGTCACCATCCCAGTATGTCACCGACCTGGGGTTCTCCTAACATGGCATCAATTTTGTTTGGAGGGGTAGTATTTCTTGAGGCCAGTTAACATGTAAAATGGCCACCCGTCACCAGGACAGGTCAGGACGGGTGGCCATTTTAGTTAAGTTCCAGCCCTGTTACTGATGACTGAACTAAGCTCTCTGGGCTGTAGACTTATTCTGAACATCTGGCTTTTTCACATAATCAACTCCAGATGAACATCAGATATGTATGTCCTCATATTCACTATATACTGATTTTCAGATGTGTACAATTGTAAATGTGACCTCGGGTTAAGGGTGAAGAGAGCTGGCTTATGTGGATGAGACACCATTTTATTAAGTGACAGAAGGAAGTGCACCATAGCCAACCCAGGGGAGCAGTCAAGCATTGAATTCTAGTATATTTATCAATGCTAAGCTCCATAGCAACCTTCCTGGTGGTCACTAGTCAATGCCTGTTATCTGGATACCCAGAAAGAGAATGTTAAAGTTGCCATCAGTGGTCAATGAATGAAGGTAACATTAATTATTGATGGGTGGGCGGTTTGTTATTGGTTATATAATTGCAGTGCATATTGATAATATCAGGCTTACGATGTGTTTTACCAATATTCTATTAGTTTTTATTCAAATGTAGATTCAGCTTCTGCCACACGAGAGGGATTAGTTTTTACTTCCTTTACTTAATTACAAGAGATTGATTCATGTGACATGTTGTATTGATATTCAACCTTATCAGGTTGGTAAGAATTAATGTTGTGTAATGTTTTACATAGACTTCCTTTAGTTCTTATGATATAAGACTGATTGGCAGTTTGACAAGTTAGTTTTGTGTGTGTAACAGAATGTGCAACTATAGCTGGGGCACAGCAGGAGAATCATCTTTAGCTGAATCATATGGACAAGCTGTTGTATGGATTCACCAATTGTGTCCTAATGGAAACCCACCAAGACTGGCCCTATTGAAAGTTTATTACTGATAGTGCAACATAAGACGCTGTTGTCAAAGTTCCTGCTGATCATGTTCAAATTTATCTGTAGATATGCTTGGCTTGATAATGATATCCTGATAATTGATTTCCTTATATTGTTAACCCTTATGAGGTCAATACATTCAGTCCATTAAGTCAATTTATTCAGCTGAATCAACTCTGAATGCCTTTATTGTAGATACATTTTTTGTAGAATTTAAGTGACCCTAGATAGGCAAGTGAACAGCAATCAAAGTTTAATCATCAACAAATTAAATTCATCCTCTGCCTACTCCTGACCTTAAGAAATCCTTCAGCACATTGCCTGCAGATGCTGCTGGTTTTTTTTTTCATTTTGTAACTACATGTTATTATGTGGCAAACTGAATAAAGGTGATATATTTAAAGCTTAAAGATTGTTTAATCCATGTTTTAATCATGGTGTCCTGAAGGGGATTTATATCGTTCACACTAAAAGATGGGATTCAGTTTAATTCTCAAAATAAATATAATGTAAGGCAAGACAATGATGCTCTTTCATGAACAGATAAAACATGTAATAAAAAATGCACAATTAATCAATTGGAGGTCAGTTTGACACTTGAAGCAAATTGTGAATAGATGCATGAACATATGCAATTGGACACATCATGATATGACATGCACATACTGGTTTGCATTATTGCAGTTAATATTTAACAATACGAAAATAAATTATTGAACCATATAATATAAGAGCGAGAAATGGGTTCATAACGCTATGTGATGCTGCCTCCACTGGTTCGTGTCATTTAGTGTATAGCTAGCTAGCTGATCAGAACTTCACAGAAGCCTGTCAACGCGACCGATTTGGGAAACACCCAAATAGCTTCAGTCGAAAGTCATTTTCTCTCAAATTACCATATCTTATTCGCCTTTCATTTACTATATATAAACACTTCTTCTTTCATTTAATTGGAACTGATTTAAGATTACACCTTGTTGTTTTGTTGCACCAAACTTAAGCGGATTTTGCAACTTTGGCCATGTGCAGCAAAACTGTCGCCATGTCGCACGGAGATAAATAGTGACAGCTGTTTGGACTCTCCCGATTCAAGGGACGAGGGATGTTGTCAGACATCGTTGACAGACAGATTAAAGTGTTCAGAGTGGTTAAATAACATTAATCTGCCCAGAGCAATTGAAATGTTTAATAGTTACAGCAATTACTTCAATGATGGCAGTTTAATTATCCATGAATCAGAATATAAATACGTTAAAATAGATGACCTACGTGCATTTTTGACTTGGAATCGTCCGTGCTCCAATATTAGAGACGACAATCTTCAGAATGTTAGTAGCCGTACATGGCCTCAGTTGCCAACACGGCTTAAAGCTTGAACCAACGAACGAACGAAGAATGTTAGGTATCACTAATTCTTGTTAAAACTCGCAGTACCTAAGTGTAAACTTGTAACCAAATTAATAACTGGTACGTTGAAGAACTCCCTTCCTTAAAATAGGTGACTTTAATGCATATTTTCTCCGTTCGACCGGTACACCTGCCGCTCGGCAAGTTTCGGAACTTTTCGGAGCAAGACATTGCGTCAGCATTTCGTGGAATCGCGCCGATAATTTAGCTTCACTTTTTTCTTCATGGCTCGTTGAATATTGTGAATGTACAGTTCGAATTATGTTAAACAATGAGAAATCGAAAAAAGTTTCTTTCGGTTCCCGAAAGACCTAAAAACGCGCAATACTCTGTGCAAGCTTGTGTGTAGGAATTAAATTTAAGTCGTTTATGGTTTCATTGACCTAAGCTTTATCATTGACTAAGCTTTGTAACCCAAGGTTGTATAAACGATGGTCTGTCAGTAGTAGGTTGGTTGGGATAATAAATGTTGGTAATATCGGAAGGCAAAAAGGGCTGGTCGGCTCATTTGTTTATTCTAATCGCCAATATGGGTAGATATGTAAAATGGTCAAAATGGTTGGTTATATAAAAAGGCCAAAATGGTTGGTTTTATAAAAAAGTTCCAAAATGGTTGGTTTTTTGCATGACAAAACTATCATGACTATTTTGGTACAACCATTTTGGCCTAGGATTTTTATAATCTTCTAAAATAAATTTTGAATGAATATTAACGGAAAGCTGTACAAGGCAGATGTATAATGTTTTGCATCCGTGATATCACATAATTTGAGCTCCAAAATGCGAAATAATCGAATGACCCCAAAATGGTCGGTTTTGTCGATATTGTCCAAAATGGTTGCAATTGTGAGTATATATATATATATATATATATATATATATATATATATATATATATATATATATATATATATATATATATATATATATATATATATATATATATATATATATATATGTATATATATATATATATATATATATTATATATATATATATATATGTATATATATATATATATATATATATATATATATATATTTATACAAGTCCGACCATTTTGGTACAATTCACCAACCATCTTGGCCCATACTTACATTTTGGCCGATGATCATGGGGCCAAAATAGTCAGCGTCATCCCATAGGCTTACACAGCTGCGCTTCCTCACAAAATCGTAACTTTATTTGCTTCTACTCCTCCTAAGGTTGGAATCTTATTATTCGGGATAACTATCCACTTTTTCTTGACGTTAAATGCATTTGCCTGAATTTACATTTTGGCCAAAACGACCATTTTGGCCATGTTGAATAATCGGTCATTATATGGCTTTGTTCGATGTATATTTGCTCCAAACTTATATTCATGATTTGTGTGACTTTTAACTTCAATGAACAATTCTTTGTTTTAAATTATCGCTTGAAATGAAAAACATACAAATTTTGAATGAATATATAAATCAGCAGATTAAAGAATAACGGGCGGCACACGCTCAAATATCTTTACGGACGGATATAAAAAAAATGGCGATTTTACTGGGAAATCCGTGGTTGTAAGTCTTTGTCAACTCATTTTGGGTGTTTTTTTCTCAGTACATATCCGTCTGATAATGTTTAATTTAGATAAATAAGAACAAATGTAGTACTTAAGCTGGGAATTCTAGAAGCAGATCAGCATTTAAAATGTATTGAGAATCTCACTGAAATGAAATACCGGTTTTTCGATCTATGATGTGTAAAGTTTCGAGTAATCAATGAAAGCATATCGTATCAACGGACTGTTTTTATCAAGTGATTAATTAAAAAGATTGTTCAGTGTTATCAGTTTGCTCGTGTCGTAAAATCCAAATGTTCCCACTAACGCACCCGCGGGCTCAATCTGAAGGTATATTTTGGGATTGTAACTATTCTAGCCTGCCATACCTCGTGCAATTTCCGGTACACGAGCGAACATAAACAAGACGATCGGTCAGCCATGACAATTTTACACGCACTGTTTCCATGTGATTCTCGCTCGGTCAGTATAATTCTAACGTTTATAGATTGAATATCATTCATGTAACAATGAACGTTATTGTTGCGGAAAGAAATTTCATGTACGACAAATTACGAAATACCCGTAGTTTACAGTGGTTAGCGAGCTTCACCTGTTCACCGGGCAGTTCCGCACGTGGGCTCTAGCCTCTACGGTTCAACACTCACACTTTCCGATCACGAACACCATTCCATGGGCCAACAATACCCAGATACCATGTTAATGTGACTAGATGCCTGCAGTTTGGTTGGATAGATCTATCGATTACCAATGATTTTTTTTTAAATGTATTTCCTAACGTTCATTAAACCGTATCGACTATTGCCTACGGCTTGCTGTCATTGCCTAATCCGCTCCGGTATCACAATAACCCAAACAGACTTCAGACTTTATGCCCTGTAACTAACATATGGTGGACTATGACACTAGCCACCCCTAGTCTAGTGTCATAGTACACCATATAAGTTATAACTACTCTGGGGGTAGTGCGTTAGTGGGGTGGGGTTACTCTTTCAATGTTTTTTCAAGGGTTGAAGATTGATAATTTGCTTTCAACATTCTTGAATAATATACTTACTTGCATCAGTAATGTGACCTTTAACCTACCTTCTAAAGTACTTGGAAATAGCATGATCTGCTAATATTATGTATCATTGTAATACACTAAAACATGAATTCTTTATTACATTCCTATAAGTTTGATTATGTGTTATATGATAGTCACAACTTTTGTTATCAATAAGTCAGGAGAATGATCCTATCTGTATCTCAATAATAGCTATCCAAAACAAACTGTGCTAGTTTTAGCTGCCAGCCAAGTTCAACAGTGGCTTGCCAAATAATTAGAACCCAGGTGGGTTTTTGAAGTCCAGAGCCTCTTTTGTCAGGGTATCTGCCACATCAATAAAAATGAATAGTTAAAGATAAGAATAGTGAGGTGGTCATATGGCTTCATCTACATTACTGACAGTAATGTAGATGAAGCCACATGACCTCCTCACTATTCTACATAATGAGTTGCATGTGCAATATTAAGGTCCATGTGCTTAACCACCATGAAAACAAATTTTATGTTAATGGTAAATTCACAACTTCATCAATATTGTGGTTTCATCAGTTTTGTGGCTTTACAATATTGTGGCTTCACCAATATTGTGGCTTCACAAATACTGTGGCTTCAATAATATTGTGGCTTCATCAATATTGTAGTTTCACCAATGTTATGACTTAACCAGTGTTGTGGCTTTACCAATATTGAGGCTTCACAAATACTGTGGCATCACCAATGTTGTGGCTTCACTAGTGTTGTGTTTTCACCATCGTTGTGGCTTCACCAATTCTGTGGCTTCATCAATATTTTGGCTTCACCAGTGTTGTGGCTTTACCAATATTGAGGCTTCACAAATACTGTGGCATCACCAATGTTGTGGCTTCACCAGTGCTGTGTTTTCACCAATGTTGTGGCTTCACCAATACTGTTGCTTCATCAATATTTTGGCTTCACCAATGTTGTGGCTTCACCAGTGTTGTGGCTTTACCATTATTGTGGCTTCGCAAATACTGTGGCATCACCAATGTGGCTTCACCAGTGTTGTGTTTTCACTAATGTTGTTGCTTCACCAATACTGTGGCTACATTAATATTTCGGCTTCAACATTGTTGCGGCTTCATCAGTGTTGTGGATTTAATGATATTGTGGCTTCATCAATATTGTGACTTCACCAATATTGTGGCTTTACCAATATTGTTGCTTTACAAATACTGTGGCATCACCAATGCTATGGCTTCATAACATTTTAGCTTCAACATTGTTGTGGCCTCACCAGTGTTATGGATTCAATGATATTGTGGCTTCATCAATATTGTGACATCAATATTGTGGCTTCACCAATACTTAGGCTCCACCAATGTTGTGGCTCTATTTATACTGTGGCTTCACCAATATTGTGACTTCATCAATATTGTGGCTTTACACATCTGTGGCTTTTCCAATACTGTGGCATCATCAATATCGTGACTTAACCAATATTGTGGCTTCACCAATACTGTGGCTTCATCAATTTCTTGGCTTCAACAGTGTTGTGGCTTCACCAGTGTTGTGGCTTCAACATTGTTGCGGCTTCACCAGTGTTGTGGATTCAATGATATTGTGGCTTCATCAATATTGTGACATCAATATTGTGGCTTCACCAATACTGTGGCTTCACCAATGTTGTGGCTTCACCAATACTTTGGCTTCACCAATATTGTGGCTTCACTAATACTTTGGCTTCACCAATATTGTGGCTTCATCAATATTGTGGCTTTACCAATTCTGTGGCTTCTCCAATACTGTAGCTTCATCAATATTTTGGCTTCACCAATGTTGTGGCTTCACCAGTGTTGTGGCCTTACCAATATTGAGGCTTCACAAATACTGTGGCTTCACCAGTGTTGTGGCTTCACCAATACTGTGGTTTCACCAGTGTTGTGTCTCCATAAATATTTTGGCTTCACCAATGTTGTGGCTTAACAAGTGTTGTGGCTTTACCAATATTGTGGCTTTACCAATATTGTGGCTTCACAAATAATGTGGCATCACCAAAGTTGTGGCTCTACCAGTGTTTTGTTTTAACCAATGTTGTGACTTCAACAATAAATTAGCTTCAACATTGTTGTGGCCTCACCAGTGTTGTGGATTCAATGATATTGTGGCTTCATCAATATTGTGACATCAATATTGTGGCTTCATCAATGTTGTGGCTTCACTAATACTGTGGCTTCATCAATATTGTGGCATTTACCTATACTGTGGCTTCACCAATACTTTGGCTTCACCAATGTTGTGGCTCTATTTATACTGTGGCTTCACCAATATTGTGACTTCATCAATATTGTGGCTTTACACATCTGTGGCTTTTCCAATACTGTGGCATCATCAATATCGTGACTTAACCAATATTGTGGCTTCACCAAAACTGTGGCTTCATCAATTTCTTGGCTTCAACAGTGTTGTGGCTTCACCAGTGTTGTGGCTTCAACATTGTTGCGGCTTCACCAGTGTTGTGGATTCAATGATATTGTGGCTTCATCAATATTGTGACATCAATATTGTGGCTTCACCAATACTGTGGCTTCACCAATACTTTGGCTTCACCAATATTGTGGCTTCACTAATACTTTGGCTTCACCAATATTGTGGCTTCATCAATATTGTGGCTTTACCAATTCTGTGGCTTCTCCAATACTGTAGCTTCATCAATATTTTGGCTTCACCAATGTTGTGGCTTCACCAGTGTTGTGGCCTTACCAATATTGAGGCTTCACAAATACTGTGGCTTCACCAGTGTTGTGGCTTCACCAATACTGTGGTTTCACCAGTGTTGTGTCTCCATAAATATTTTGGCTTCACCAATGTTGAGGCTTCACAAGTGTTGTGGCTTTACCAATATTGTGGCTTTACCAATATTGTGGCTTCACAAATAATGTGGCATCACCAAAGTTGTGGCTCTACCAGTGTTTTGTTTTAACCAATGATGTGACTTCAACAATATTTTAGCTTCAACATTGTTGTGGCCTCACCAGTGTTGTGGATTCAATGATATTGTGGCTTCATCAATATTGTGACATCAATATTGTGGCTTCATCAATGTTGTGGCTTCACTAATACTGTGGCTTCATCAATATTGTGGCATTTACCTATACTGTGGCTTCTCCAATACTGTGGCTTCATCAATATTTGGCTTCACAAGTGTTGAGGAGTTACCAATGTTGTGGCTGCATCAATATTTTGACTTCATCAATATTGTGGCTTCACCCATTCTTTGGCTTCATCAATATTTTGACTTCATCAGTATTGTGGCTTTATCAATACTGTTCCTTTTCCAATAATGTGGCTTCATCAATATTTTGGCTTCACCAATGTTGTGGCTTCACCAGTGTTGTGGTTTCACCAATATTGTGGCTTCATCAATATTGTGACTTCACCAATTTTGTGACTTCACCAGTGTTGTGGCTTCATCAATATTTTGGCTTCACCAATGTTGTAGCTTCATCAATGTTATCCCTTCATCCAAATTTTGGCTTCACCAATGTTGTCGCATCACCAGTGTTGTGGCTTTACGAATATTTTGGCTTTACCAGTGGCTTCACCAATGTTGTGGCTTTAGCTGTGTTGTGACTTCACCAATATTGTGGCTTCAGCAATATTAAAACTTCATCAATATTGTGGCTTCACCAATATTGTGGCTTCAACAATACTGTGGCTTCACCAATATTGTGGCTTCACCAATACTGTGGCTTCACCAATACTGTGGCTTCACCAATTTCGTGACTTCGTCAATGTTGTGGCTTCATCAATGTTGTGGCTTCATCAATATTTTGGCTTCTCTTGTTTATCATATTCCGTTGAGATATATCAATCACTGGGGCTTAAAAAGACATATTATGTCTAAATGTAATTTTTGTTAAAACCATCAGAATGACCAAAATGACCGAAACAATGAGTATTATCTGTATTTGTTGTGTGTGGGGTATGGCTTCAACAATCTGTTAATGTAGAAGTTTTTTATCAGAAGTTCTGTTTACCCAGTATGACTGTTAAGCTCCACCTGGTCCTGATTGATGGTCTTGCAGTTATGATGTATGCACCTGTGTATAGTGTCTCATTGTTGTTCACCTAATCTGCTCTGTATTTATCTGCAATTCATATCACCTCCTCATCGCCAGCCCAGCATGACACAGACCTGGGGTTCTTTTTATTACCAGCCAGTCGTTACACTGACCTGGGGTTCTTGTCACCAGCCCAGTATGTCACCGACCTGGGGTTCTCCTAACATGGCATCATTTTTGTTTGGAGGGGTAGTATTTCTTGAGGCCAGTTAACATGTAAAATGGCCACCCGTCACCAGTACAGGTCAGGACGGGTGGCCATTTTAGTTAAGTTCCAGCCCTGTTACTGATGACTGAACTAAGGTCTCTGGGCTGTAGACTTATTCTGAACATCTGGCTTTGTCACATAATCAACTCCAGTTGAACATCAGATATGTATGTCCTCATATTCACTTTATACTATATTGTAAATGTGACCTCGGGTTAAGGGTGAAGAGATCTGGCTTATGTGGATGAGACACCATTTTATTAAATGACAGAAGGAAGTGCACCATAGCCAACCCAGGGGAGCAGTCAAGCATTGAATTTTAGTATATTTATCAATGCTAAGCTCCATAGCAACCTTCCTGGTGGTCACTAGTCAATGCCTGTTATCTGGATACCCAGAAAGAGAATGTTAAAGTTGCCATCAGTGGTCAATGAAGGGAGGTTACATTAATTATTGATGGGTGGGCGGTTTGTTATTGGTTATATAATTGCAGTGCATATTGATAATATCAGGCTTATGATGTGTTTTACCAATATTCAATTAGTTTATATTCAAATGTAGATTCAGTTTCTGCCACACGAGAGGGATTAGTTTTTACTTCCTTTACTTAATTACAAGAGATTGATTCATGTGACATGTTGTATTGATATTCAACCTTATCAGGTTGGTAAGAATTAATGTTGTGTAATGTTTTACATAGACTTCCTTTAGTTCTTATGATATAAGACTGATTGGCAGTTTGACAAGTTAACTTTGTGTGTGTAACAGAATGTGCAACTATAGCTGGGGCACAGCAGGAGAATCATCTTTAGCTGAATCATATGGACAAGCTGTTGTATGGATTCACTAATTGTGTCCTAATGGAAACCCACCAAGACTGGCCCGATTGAAAGATATTACTGATAGTGCAACATAAGACGCTGTTGTCAAAGTTCCTGCTGATCATGTTCAAATTTATCTGTAGATATGCTTTGTTTGATAATGATATCCTGATAATTGATTTCCTTATATTGTTAACCCTTATGAGGTCAATACATTCAGTCCATTAAGTCAATTTATTTAGCTGAATCAACTCTGAATGCCTTTTTTGTGGATACATTTTGTGTAGAATTTAAGTGACCCTAGATAGGCAAGTGAACAGCAATCAAAGTTTAATCATCAACAAATTAAATTCATCCTCTGCCTACTCCTGACCTTAAGAAATCCTTCAGCACATTGCCTGCAGATGCTGCTGTTTTTTTTTCATTTTGTTACTGCATGTTATTATGTGGTAAACTGAATAAAGGTGATATATTTAAACCTTAAAGATTGTTTAATCCATGTTTTAATCATGGTGTCCTGAGGGGATTTATATCGTTCACACTAAAAGATGGGATTCAGTTTAATTCTCAAAATAAATATAATGTAAGGCAAGACAATGATGCTCTTTCATGAACAGATAAAACATGTAATAAAAAATGCACAATTAATCAATTGGAGGTCAGTTTGACACTTGATGAAGCAAATTGTGAATAGATGCATGAACATATGCAATTGGACACATCATTATATGACATGCACATACTTTGTGTCCTGTTGCCTAAACTTCTCGGCTGGTTTGCATTATTACAGTTACTATTTAAATAAATTATTGAACCATATAATATTAGAGCGAGGAATGGGTTCATAACGCTATGTGATGCTGCCTCCACTGGTCCGTGTCATTCAGTGTATAGCTAGCTAGCTGATCAGAACTTCACAGAAGTCTGTCAACGCGACCGATTTGGGAAACACCCAAATAGCTTCAGTCGAAAGTCATTTTCTCTCAAATTACCATATCTTATTCGCCTTTCATTTACTATATATAAACACTTCTTCTTTCATTTAATTGGAACTGATTTAAGATTACACCTTGTTGTTTTGTTGCACCAAATTTAAGCGGATTTTGCAACTTTGGCCAAGTGCGGCAAAACTGTCGCCATGTCGCACGGAGATAAATAGTGACAGCTATTTGGACTCTCCCGATTCAAGGGACGAGGGATGTTGTCCGACATCGTTGACAGACAGATTACAGTGTTCAGAGTGGTTAAATAACATTAATCTGCCCAGAGCAATCGAAATGTATAATAGTTACAGCAATTACTTCAATGATGGCAGTTTAATTATCCATGAATCAGAATATAAATACGTTAAAATATATGACCAACGTGCATTTTTGACTTGGAATCGTCCGTGCTCCAATATTAGAGACGACAATCTTCAGAATGTATCACTAATTCTTGTTAAAACTCGCAGTACCTAAGTATAAACTTGTAACCAAATTAATAACGGGTACGTTGAAGAACTCCCTTCCTTAAAATAGGTGACTTTAATGCATATTTTCTCCGTTCGACCGGTACACCTGCCGCTCGGCAAGGTTCGGAACTTTTCGGAGCAAGACATTGCGTCAGCATTTCGTGGAATCGCGCCGATAATTTAGCTTCACTTTTTTCTTCATGGCTCGTTGAATATTGTGAATGTACAGTTCGAATTATGTTTAAACAATGCGAAATCGAAACAAGTTTCTTTCGGTTCCCGAAAGACCTAAAAACGCGCAATACTTTGTGCAAGCTTGTGTGTAGGAATTAAATTTAAGTCGTTTATGGTTTCATTGACCTAAGCTTTTTCATTGACTAAGCTTTGTAACCCAAGGTTGTATAAACGATGGTCTGTCAGTAGTAGGTTGGTTGGGATAATAAATGTTGGTAATATCGGAAGGCAAAAAGGGCTGGTCGGCTCATTTGTTTATTCTAATCGCCAATATGGGTAGATATGTAAAATGGTCAAAATGGTTGGTTATATAAAAAGGCCAAAATGGTTGGTTTTATAAAAAAGTTCCAAAATGGTTGGTTTTATGCATGATAAAACTATCATGACTATTTTGGTACAACCATTTTGGCCTAGGATTTTTATAATCTTCTAAAATAAGTTTTGAATGAATATATTAACTGAAAGCTGTACAAGGCAGATGTATAATGTTTTGCATCCGTGATATCACATAATTTGAGCTCCAAAAAGCGAAATAATCCAATGACCCAAAATGGTCGGTTTTGTCGATATTGTCCAAAATGGTTGCAATTGTGAGTATATATATATGTATATATATATATATATAAATATGTATATATATATATACATATATGTATATATATATATATATATATATATATTTGTATATATACATATATAACTAAATAATATGCCCACTAAATTATAACTCGCTGCCTCATCAATTTCTTTTACACAGTAGTTTAACACGCAACGTGTAAGCCATGTGCAGCAGAATAATTCGATGATGATTTAGAAATTAAGCATCTGAACGTATATACATATTGAGGTGTTAAAAAGTAAATAATTCAGGGTTCGAATATACCGAAACTTGCCAACAGGCTTTCAGCTGAGGTAATTCCTCGGCCACATAAGACGTGGCTCTCTCATGAAAAACGCTACACACTTAGATATGAGATAATTGTTGTTGCACTTTAAAATATGCATGAAGAGGGGTGACGAAGAGTTTTACTACGCGTATTGAACACACCATATGCAAAGGATAGCAAGACCTTACGGCGACGTTTACGTCTCAGATGGCATTTAACCGATTCAATCATCGCGCCATTTATTCTTGCTGCGCTTAAGGGAATATTTATGATCAGTGCGACCTTGCAACTGATAATGCGACTGATTTAATTTGAATCACCTTTCTGCACGCATCATGCAGGATTTATTTTAATCTCCCTTATTTCACATGGATTCTATTTAATTCAGAAAATATAATCGTCTTCAGCTATGGACGATCTCTTTTGCGGTTTCGAGGTCGTTGATCATGAGTTGTGCATTTTCATAAAATCCATCGTTATAAGAGGAACACTATGAAAGTCTCAATCACGGAATAAAGTAGCTGCCAATGTAAATTGGCGGGAAGTTAACCTATGAGGCACGCAATGCATCAGTGCAGATTAGCAAAACACGGCCTGCCTGTTTATATAAAATGATGCTACTTTTGTAGATTGATCATGCGAGAAGTAACCTGCTTAGTGGTCTATGAGTAAGGTACTGTTCACTAGAGACGCATTGTCCCATTAAAGATAGCACATTGGTAGTGTTATTGCTAATAAATCATAGCAATCGGAGATTGTATTGGGTGTAGATATTTTTCGTTGGAGTCGATAAATAATTTAGGTAATTCCGTGAGTACTGCCATTTTGTCTTTTTCATACATATATGATTTTCAGCTTCAAAAAAACATAGCGCGTTCAAACGTTTGTTTTAGAAGGCAGTAAATGTCGCGAATATAGGATCGAATCGTCTAAGCATGATTAATCAATGCTAAAGGTCGATCGATATCATAGCTTCTTGTATTTGTGAACCAGTTCAGTACACCAGCTATGGCTTTACCGACGGTCAGCAACCAGCAATATGTACCGTTAGATAATTGTAAAACATCATTGACAGTTTGGTAGGTCTAACAATACCAAAACGTCTGATTGTTTAATGTTAAAAACGTAGTGAACATGCTCATTCGACATATTTCCAAATGTGTCTTGTAAAATTACAGTGCGGTAATTGGTCATGTACATATGGCTGTTGTAAAGGGGCTTTTTTTGTGAAAAGGAAAACATCTTAACTGCTTGCTAGCCTCATAGATAAGCCATGCATGCGGCAGAAAATGTAGCATAATGACGACTAAAGTAGGCTATGTCCACTTGTGCCCAGAAAAAGTATCTTCACTATATATTTGTCAAGCGTATCATACAGTAAGATAGACATTTTGTTGGTACGTGCAGTTTTACTTTTTATTAGATAAAGTGATGTGATGATCACTCACTATGATTATATTATCTACGCATGCTCCTGTAGTATTCCTTTTTCCGAGATTATATCATATTATTTTGTCCATGTAAAGTTTAGAACAGTTCGCAAATCGTGAATATTCAATGATCTTTCTACAACGAGACAGAAATCAATATTTTATACACTCATCCACCAGCAGTTTCATCCGGACACGGTATGTTTCCTCCTAGCTTACTTGCTTATCCTCGGCTCATTATTATATATAGCTCATGTGATATTTGAAACCAGACGACAGTATTGTAGTCGTTAGGAGAAATTGGCAATGCGTACCAGAGCAGATGCAGTGGCTGTTTCAGCCATGTCTACAAACTTGCATAGCATACATTTCGCTCAAGGATCAATACGTGAGAGTCTGATTACCAGCAACATGGCACATATAAAAGCGTTTATAAATTATACATTGTACCACATATTGGTATATATTGATACAGTGAGATTCGTTCATATGTCCTATGATTTCCAACATCGGCAAGTCGTACTGGTTGTTTTGCTATTGCGTATATCGAGCAAAGATTCAATGGTAATGCCATCCTGGAATCCATTAACCATGTCTCGACTGAACGTGATTACTAACCTTTACTTCAAAACATTAGACTACGCTGTAATTAATGACAGGTTAGTAATTGTAGGTCAGTAAGAGCGATACTAAACATCAAACATATACCTTAGCCCGTGCCCGAGCGAAATCCGCCTATTGAATGCGGATCATCCGACTAATCTGCAGTACCTTGTATGGCGCACCGAACAAACATTGAATGGTGTGTATCGAGGCTACGCAATTGCCTTTGGCTGTTTTCACTCTATTGTCTCTGGGTTGTGATATAGCTAAAAGCTTTTATTCCAATTGTACATCAACTGTCATGCAAAGCACATGTCCTCAACTTTGCGCAAGAGTAGCTTGGTTGATTACCTGGTTAATAAGTTATCAAGAGCCTGAGTGATCAAACGAATAATGACGCTCTCAGTTTTAAAATGTAAACAATTCAATGTAAGCTATGTGCATAGAATAACAATCGATATATATACGGTTGTCGTTGTCGGCCATATTCACTTCGATGCGCAATGAGCAACGAAGCAACCAAGGTGACCGCACAACCCTATGCAGTTACTAAGTTTACTTAACACGACTCTAAAGTACGTTCCTCTAAGGTTATACTATTAACATTAATCAAAATATGTTGCCACACGGCCGAAGGCGACTGACAGCTCTTCTTTGAATAATTGAGGGCTTGCAGTAATACGCTAGGCTCATGCAGAATGTGTTCAAATGCATTCCGCGTAATAGTTGAAGACAATCTAGCAGTTAAACAGGCAACAGTAGTCCAATTGTATGGACCTGTTTCTGTTCTACAATGCGGAGCTTTTGCAGGATGTTGAGTAATGTAAGCGGAAATATTCGGCGACTGGATTACATTTGGTGAGAGAAAAGTCAGGGAAATACCATACAGTAGTACCATAATGCCAACTATTTCCGTTTGACCAGCGTATGCTTAGCGTTTGTTGGTACGAAATAGAAAGACAAAGTGTGACAAAAGATTATGTAGAGAAACCTCTTAGCTTTATAGTAATGTTTAGAATGCCTACGAAGCTCTTATCCGGCAAAGGATGATCCCCAAATCGAAAACGTCATTTAGCGTTTGTGGATCTATCAGCAACTAAACGCTGCTTATTGCTGACACGCTACAGGTTTCTGGTTTTATGGTGTGGCAACAGCGTGGCAAATTATTTAGATAAGCAATCAGTGCGAGCAAGCGCAAAATTGTCGCATTTGTTCGCGCTGATTGCCAAACTAAATATCCAGACTGACTGTTGCATATGACAGATGCCATTAAGGTGAGGTAATATTATGCTGAGTCAATTAAGCTTTACATTAATTTACATGCACCAGGTAACACGAGTGGCGATTAACCTGCTAAAGGCACTAAGAATACAGATATATACAGCAAACATGTATCATTAACCTCGTCCTCCTTATCGCCACGTAAATGCACAGGCGGTTTTCAAAACAAGATCATGTCATAATTTCTTGAGGAATCTTCCGTCGATTCTTTAATTATTATCGAGCTTGGATTAGTTTGTTATTTGATTAATTTAGCAATTATCTCTGCGGACAAAGCAAGAACTGAAAAAGTATGTATTGGGTTAAGAATAACATGCCTAGAACCCCTGCTGCTGGAACATTGTACCAATTAAACAGGTAAGCATGGCCATATTTTCAGCAAAGATGCTACAAAGCAATGTTAATGGAGTACAGCACTTAAGCACGTAAAATTAGGGTGATTTGAAATAAACGTGATGCATCAAGCACGCTCATCTGACTTTCTGATTGCAGTGGCTCATTTATCGTCATTTGGTAAGAGGATAGTTTTCAAAAGTTGTAGTTACTAGCGTCATGCATTATACGTGAATAATGTAACAGCTGGTCAGACTCGCCGGTGATACAAGTATTCATTCGACTATCTCAATTTACTATCTTACACACTTTTTGTACAGTTCGGTAGCGACTACAGTGCTGCCGATGGCAGGACTAACGCTCTGCCTTATTACGAAAAAAAGGCTTTTGAGCAATAGCTTGGATCGTTTTCTGTCGTTTTTTGGCCTTTGCGCACTAGATGACCTATCAAACGGACTTGATAAATGCAGATGAACATCCTCAATCAATTTATTCATCATGGCTTGTATTCTTGCAATGCTTTTCGCTATGTTACGATAAGACTTTGTTAGTGATAACATGGATCGTCTGATACGTTTCTGATAATACCATGCATGAATGATCATAATATCATCATATTTTACACGGATCCATTTCAAAATCCGCAAAATGCCATGACAAATCGAATTTTGCTTTGTGTATGCAAGGAAAAATGAGAACAAGGCATGAAAAATCCACACGAAGCAACTTCTTACCTCAACTTCAAGTCTCAAACATCAAATGATACAGCTGTCAGGGTTATATTAGGGCAGGGTGCGTAACTGTATGGCTTTAAATAAATGATTATAAAGCAAGCTATGAATGATGAGTCTATCGAACTCAAATCGATGCTGATTTGTCGTATCTAGCATGATAACGCCATGCGATGGGTGTCGTTGTCTAAAGGCACAGAGTAATTGTTATGCACATTTGGTAGATAACTCTACATTCATTTGTAGATTAGTAGAAAATATGACCAAGATAAGTGATTGTTAACTCTACGTTAATACGTTCGTTCACCACCGCGGTACTTTCGTACAGTGACGCGCAGATTGCGTTAATACAAGGTAGCAATTGTTAAATGTTAGTAGAGGTTGTTGGGCCTACATCTGTCCTAATCAGGCCCTTGATTAGTTTATCCTACTCTTCCGCATGTACACGAAGAAGTCAATAGTTTTCTTTTTCGATTGCTGATTACTAAAAAGTTGAATCAGATATCCTGTACCATCTTTAGTTATCTCTTGCTAGTCAAAATACATCATGTAATTAATATATCAATCTCTCGGTAATATTCCTACAACTTGGTGAAACTGTTGTGGTTTCCGTTGAACAGTGAATGTTTCATTTGTAAAACTGTATATTTCTATGCCTCTCTTGTATCCGCAGCAAATATACGACATTGCTCATGTACTCTGTGCAATTTTTCCATTCAACTTGACTATCATATGTTTCTGTCATGTCTTCTCCCTTAATGATACAGTTTATAAATGTGTCATCATCACATAGGCCAGCAATATATAGTACATACCCGATTCTTTTCAGATAATGGTAGAGCTATTTGTCTTCCATTGGCATCCGGGGTAATGCTGTAAGCTCTAAGCAATGCAAATATTGACGGGTATTTTCCATCCGAGTGTATGATTGATTTGAAAGGCCTATCACAACTCCATTGATTTATGGCAACAAAATTTCTCATTGCACACGGGTGGTGACATATATGAACAGACCATTGCCCGGTAAGTGTAGGTAACAGTGCGTTAAGGGTGCATACGATTTGCAGCATGGTAGGTAAATTGATAAGCCGAATCGAGTGGCATAATTCCTGCTATATTGCGGAACAGCTATGGTTTGGTTCAATTACTTACACGCTGTGTTTAACATTGTGCATTCAAACATTGGGATATAGCTAGCAGAACATATTGTTAATTTACGATAAAACCGTTTAGTCATAAAGAACCCGTACGATCGATCAAGTGCACCCAGTATTCCCGGATTGGTTATCTAATCAGTGCACCAGCAATTGTCTGCAGACGGTCGGCTGCAGCAGGAGGCAGGAGGCGGTTTGCTTTATTAGCCCACAACCTGAACGATTCTGCCCACTACACAGACAATATGCAATCAACGGCTTCATCTTGCCTAGGCCAACATATAGCAGCGTTGGGAACTACTTGTGAGATTATTTGCCACATTGAAGCAGGTATAGTGAAAATGTCTTTTGACCCTATGGTAGGTAAAACTGAAGCAAATGTGCTCTAAATGAATAAGTTGACAGCACTAGGCTGTGATGTTTGTCGCATCGTCACTTGAGATTCATGAAATGACGAAGATTGATACCATTGCCGATTTTAACTACATTTAGCTGTATAGAACGAAACGTTTCTGGTATTTACAGTTGTTTTGAGGCTATTAATGTCTATCACAGCAGATCGTAGCAACAACTCTTTTCATTATAGTTCCCGGTGTTGCCGTTGTATTTGTATGTCTTGTAACTGTATGTTCGTACTTAGTAGCTGCTACCAAAGAACGCTGAAAGCAATTGCAACTGTCGGAATACCCATTACGATGTAAGAGCTTGTACGTATTCACATAGTATTCAATCACTCTGCAATTTGTTTGAGTGGCAGTTGCTAATGCATTCTGAATGGTCCATTGGTCATCACGTAAAAGGTACAATACTTGATCAAGTGGCGCTTTTGCTAGCCATCCATGCGGCCTGAATTTAATGCGGGGCAGTTGAAAGTAGGGTAGATCACAGATCTCCATTCAGAATCCGGCATTACAAACCTTGGTTTATTGCACATAGATTATGACAAGTTTTTGCTCAGAAACCTCAATAGATAATAAAACGCATTATCATTTGATTAGAAGCATTAAAGCAATAAAAAGACAGCCAATGATCACCAGTACTACACATGTTTGCTGATGAACATTTGATTACTGAAGTTAATTAGTCAATTCGTCCCGAAAAAATAACTTCAAGACGTTTCTTCCCAAAGGAATTCTTCATTTCTATTATCAGCTAAATGGTCGCAATTTAATAGAAAGTAAATCGTGCTTCAACCGAAACTACAATACATTGGACGCATTATCGGCCATTTTGCTGGTGTCTTGTACGTCATAATTCTTGTAATTAGTGGGTACATCATTATTATATTGCTACTGGTATATACAAGTGGTCAGTGAGAATTGTGTGAACCTATTTTGATAATGGACAGGCTTGAGTTATTAAAAAAGAATGTCATTAACGCAAATCATATTTCGTTAACTTAAATTAATTATCTTTAGTAAATATATAGCGATTCTACCCAGCTTTAATGATCATATGTAAATTACATGCTCACTGAAGTGAGCATTTCGTACTTAGCAAGACGCATTATTTTGCTGTTCAACAAGTGCATCTTAATTGGTTCTAATTTAGATACATTGCGGTATTGTGAAAGGATACATATTATTCAATGCACGCCCTGCTGCTAACCACAGGTAATACGTTTGTATTGTGCAGTAAAATCAACATTAGGCGATGTAATATGCAGCATTGCAAATGCCTGCAACAACCAGCAGTAACCGAAGCTTCTTCTTCCCAGATACCGGTGGATTTGCTAAACACCATTCTCAAACACCTCATTAATCTATCAATTCAGACCATATGAGTGAGTCTGTGGCACATGGTATTTACATTCACCAATGTTAATTGATCAGCACATTTGTCACATGTAGCGAATACATCGTTCCTCTTAGAGTTATCATACTCGCTGGCACTGCCAAGTGTAAATACCTGGATACTTAAATCAGGGTTCTACTGTACCACGGCATTATAGTCACAGAAATGGAGATACATATAATGACAACCATTTACTATGATGCACATTTATGTTAATTCCAATCGTCATGCCGCAACACCATTAAATAATCTTAAAAACCGCTTCAGTTATCACTAGTATAATGCTTGTGTACCTTATCAATCACATCAGTAACAACTTGAGAGCCCCGACAGTAGCGGATTAATAAAACCCGTTCGATGGTAGAGTGATTGTGTCGATGAGTGTCAAATAAGCAGCTGAAAAACAGCCCTTTTATTTTGGTGCCTTATTGCTAACAAAATCGGACACATTGCTTTAACGACGTGATAAAAAGAGTATAAGTAGCATTCAGGAAAATATCTATTCCTTGATGAGGCTTTAGTTCTCAGTTGACAATTGATTAATTAATAATCGGCTTGTGTTTTATAGAAAAAATATATATATATATATATATATATATATATATATATATATATATATATATATATACATATATATATATATATACATATATATATAGATTCATATATATATATATGTACATATTCATATATATACATAAATATATATTTATATATATATATACATATATATTTATCTATACATATATATATATATATACATATATATATACATATATATATGTATATGTATGTATATATATATATGTACATATACGTATACGTATATATATATATATATAAACAGAAGCCTATTATCAGCCCTAACCGTGGTGAATAGCAGCATATTTGCATATTATCTTTATAAGCATTTCATTGTGCTTTATCTTGGCAATTGTCCAGCATTTATATATATATATATATATATATATATATATATATATATATATATATATATATATATATATATATATATATATATATATATATATATATAAATAATATATATATATATATTATTTATGTGTGCATTAATATGTATATATATATATCCATATATTTATTTATATATGAATTTATATACAAATGTATATATAAATATAAATATATCAAATATTATAACTCTTTCTCCCTTTATTTAAATATCTATATATATATTTATATATATATATATGTTTATATATACATATATATATACATATATAGCGGTCAAATGTTGAGCGTTGTACTTGTCGTACTCTTAGAACAGTTACATCTCACAGCGCATCTGGAAGAGTATAAAATTGTTCTTTGACACACACGGAAGCACACAGCAATTCGCGAGTGCATAGCAGTTTGTAAGGACCGTCGCTTGCATGGATTTCGCTCTAAATGCTCTCCCCCTGAGCAGCTGCTCCTAGCCATTTGCAAACCGGGCTACGTTTTACTTGCGAAATCATCTGCTGCGCCTTACCTTTTTCAAGATTGCCGCCTTCGAGGGAGCAATTGCTTCGAAGTCTTATATCAGACTCTTGACTGCTACAAATATAGTGAAATCCATGTGCTTTCGGTTGGTAGCAGTCGCGGCATGCGTTACCGCTGGGTCAACTTGAGGTCACCGCTAAGACATGGGCATGGTAAGTGAGGTAAAATCACAATAGGGCGACATTGTCCGATATGCAGTCATTCACAACAATAGTGGGTCATTTATGGCTAATTATGTCTGCAGAATGTGTAACTCAGGGTTATCTGCTATGCGCCGCAAGTAGTGCAAGATATAAATATTTGTATGTATAGTTATATATATACATGTATATATATTCATATTTATATATATAAATATATTTTTATTAATACAAATATTCATAAATGTATACTATTATAAATATATACATTTATATAATATATGTAATAAATCATCTGCTTATATATATGCATATATATATATCTATAAACATATATATATACCTATATATGTATATATAATATATATATAATATGTATATACATATATATAATTAGATATATAAGTATATATATATATATATATATATATATTTATATATATAAATATATATATATATATATATATATATATAAATATATATATTTATATATATATATATTGATATATATACTGTCATATATGCATTGAATGTACACGCTCATGATGCAACCCTGTTCACCGTTGACACAAAAATGTCCGAGTACTTCCGATATGGGCCTATAATAATCTCTTATGCAGATAAATCGTGACATCTCATAACAGGCACAGGTGTTCCATACCTGACTCGGCCTTGGTGGATGCTACAATCCTGTAGAGATAATAGCTGTTGTCACTCATGATCTTCATGTCCAAATGGTCGCAGACAGAGCCATTATCCCGATCCAGGATGTCATCACAATCAATTACTGGGCGAGGACAAGGACATTTTCAGTAGTACAGTAGACACCTCGCCTTGTGCATTATCAACTAACAACCTTCCTATGTTTACCATTCATCAGCAATGAAGGATTTATTGTGAGGTGACCCGGTTAAATTTTCACAATTTATTGAGCAATTATGCATCCATTATCTTTGCAGGTACTGTGTATGCAATGGTTGTATTTGTGCTGCTTTGTGAACATAAACACATATTGGTTGCCTCGCTGCCTATTAACAGTTTGGATATATGGGAGGGCACAACGACGAGTATATAACGTACAAGTAAAAAGGCAATTTAATGCATCGAATGTATTATAATTTTAATGCGTTACAAAACGATGCTGCTTGAAAAGCATTCGCGGTTTCATATTGGCTGCATGCAATGTGCCAGGTAATACTGATTAAAAGTCCTCAAAGATATAGTTAACAATGCATCGCAGCCGAGACGAACATTGCATGACGAAAGTTCATTAGTCGTATAAATGTTATTGTAAACCAGCGACATCAAGCATCGTTTTGTTTTTGTCTAGGATTAAATATTCAGACGTGGTCGCCAAACATTTAACTCGAGTTACACATATTTTAAAGGTGGCTACATAGCTAATAAACTGTTAGTCTGACTTAAGAACAAGGATAACGCTTGATCGGCAGGCATTTTGGTGGATATACCATACATGCATGCAACAGTATTCAACGCATTTTCTGATATTTATGATGAATTGTATGTATAGCCTCGCCTTTGTGCAATCTCCAAACTTGGGCACCGTTAATATTGTTTTACTTCAACCAAGGAATAGTTAAGAACTAAGAATTACATCCCCATTAAAGCAGTGTACCAGTCAATACTGTATTACCAGGCATGTATTGTAAAACTCTATATCAACATCGTCGTTATTACACAAGCCTACTTCTTGGTATCTGGCCTACTTCGGGACATGATGCAATTTACCGTTCCATCTCCATTCAGATCATATCCTGCATCGCATTTGCCGAAGTAAAACTGTACTATCAGTTTCGCGGGATACGCTTCTTGTTAGGAAACATCGCAATGCTATTGTGGAAATTGATTCGACCTACATTGTTCGTTGTCATTAGGCTTCAATTAAATGGCATTATGGGTGTATTGTCACAGATAGGGTCTTATATATGTATTAGCTTTCCGTGGCATTTGTTAACTTATGGACAGCCCCTTCTTCCCATCAATGGCCCACATAATGCATGTGTTGAAAACAACTGATCCGCCAGATGAATGGCTAGTGTACTTTGCATTGCAGGAATAACGCCATCTATTCTATTACAACCATTAACTAATATCGTTGATTTCTCGCGTCACATTCATTGATATTCTATTTTAACAGACGCGTTTGCAGACATCGATGGGACAATTACGCAGGTAACCAAAACAATAATGTATGACCCAATTCGCATACATGATAGAACTTATTCGGACATTCCTTCATACATATGCCTTCCAGCAGTATAATAAAGACGCTGTTTCGTATGTTTTAATCCAAGACAGTGGGAAGGGAGCAGGTGCTTAATCATAAAATGCTATCCGCTTGTATACTAGCAGCATTCACCACGTTTAGACAGATAGATATGTTCTCTATTGTAACGTCAAAAATATATATATATATATATATATATATATATATATATATATATATATATATATATATAGATATATATATATATATACATATATATAAACATACATGTATATATATAACTATATATATATATATTTATATATAGATATATATATTTATATATGTATATATATTAACATATATATATATAAATATATATATACATATAAATAAATATATATATATATAAGTATATATATATAAGATTGGAATTGCATGTAAAAATTAGTATCTTTATCTTATATATATCATGTAAATACACATTTATGTTACTGCAATGCTGTCTATTTCTGCTGTTATGTTTATATGTCATTAAATTATTTTCTTTTTTGCCTAGATCTTCGACTCGCGTCAATTGTAGGGTCTATGTATCAGAAAATAGGTTTTAATTGAAATTCTCTATGTAGCGACCTCGATTGGGAATATACTAGTACCCATTGATACAAAAGCCTATAATAACAAATTGAAGCAATCAAAAACACTTAACTGTCGCCACAAATTAAGCCAACCTAAACCACAATATATATAAATATAGGACTATGTTTAAATCTTCTATAAGCAAATAGTGCACATGAGGCCTGAATGCAAATGAGACTGCAAGCTGATATGCTGTAACGCTCATAAAGCAATGATGTGATGATGTAATATTTTCTGCGCTATGCGTCTGACCGTTTTTCCATACACTGTACATTTTACATGTAATTGAATGTCATTACAGCAAATGACCGCATCAATGACGTTTTAGATATGGAGAAGCACATGCGTTACTTTGCTTCTTAGCTAATTAAAGCACTCCATAGAAGATTCGTCCAATTATGACATCCTGATTGACATTCTGACGTTTTGGACGTATTACTAGATACATTTATGACTAGTTCCCTGTTATGCCAAAACAATTATTCCGACTATTGTCCAAAAAAGAAAAACTTCTTTTTTCAGCCCAGGAGCAGGCCTCCACTGTCCGCACTACCGGGGCTATTAGGCGTTCTACTGTCAGGCGAATCAGGATGCTCATTCAGAACAAATCATAAGGTCTGATCAGTGGTTCGAATATGCGAAGACAATCGTCGATCCCTCTGATTTTTTTTAGGAACGTCGCCCTAAGACAACGCCCATTCTGTTAACGATGTGACATTCATGTAGTTGTTCCGAATTCCTGCAGGCTCTGGTGAAGTGCTATGCAAAGCGGATCTCAGGAGGGATTCCGAGCAGGCATTAAGGTTCGTTTTGGTGACCACCACTGCGGCTTTTCAGCAAACTCGCTGTTAAGCGTTTGCTGGTAAATAGTGTGATGCGATGGAGTCTTCAATTTCTTGTTATGGTGAGGATGAGCCTTGCACCAAAATAAGTCATTGTAAGAATGGAAGTGACATTAACCAGCACTAAAAAGCCAATGTTTGCCTATTTGTGGAACCTTACTTCATACGATATTTCTTATTTGGGTCGCACAAAAGTACTGACCGAACACTGAATTCAACATGTCCGTATATGTATTCATTGCAGCCTACAATATACATGCGCAACATACAAAATATTGATATACTAACGGAGCGCCTCCAGCAATCATATAATTTTCTGATAACATGCCCCACAGAGGAGAATATATCCAAATATTTATGGCCATGGTTTAACATTAGCACACCTTTTCATATTTGTGCGACACAATAACAAGATACAAAATCAATGCTGCCGAGTCATTAATACATTAAACCTGACGAACTCGCTTTGTATAAGCCAGATGCCCACCAACAAACCACATGGGATTACATTTATCTCGCACGTTGTGACGTACTCTCTAACGCACAAGCACACAGCTAACTATTGGCTCTCATATGTCAAACGGTCATAATTATTAATATCATCATCGTTACATTGATGTCGTGTCTGAGCAAAATGTTCGAATACATCAGGTCTACCTCGGTTAACTACAGTGGGGCCTAAGGCGCTTGCAGTTTGGACGGTCAAATTGCAGCAGCAGAAATAATGTTAAGCAAACATGGTTTATGGTTAATGTTTGTGTCCAAAGGTGATGTAATACGATTTGTCTCCCAAGATTCTCAAACCATAGCTGGTCATTGAAACATAATTAGTTAAGGTTTGCAGAGTTCGTGTATTGATTTTTACTGTTTTTTCTATGAATCTAATTATTGCTCTAAACAAATGAATATCTTGATCTAACTTTTTATTGACAATAGACAATTGTGAGAGAATGAGTACACTAAACCAAATTATTATTGTAGTAATACCTAGCTGTGTGCTTGCATATTCTGGCACATACATCGAATTGTCTATCTGTACGTCTACATTGTACCCTATTAAACTGCAGTTATCGACAAGGTTGACACTTTTGTAGAGCAATGTATGAGTAAGCAGCCGATCTCCATCATCAACTATTGGGAAGCTCTGGCACATATATATAATCGTAGTTGATGAATACATCCCAACAGTTATGGCCATGGTTAGTTGTAGCACATCTCTGCATATTTGTCAGACACAATAGCCAGATAAAACATAAATGCTGCCATTACAATAAACTTTACGAACTCGCTCGGTACGAGCCAGTTGCACACATTGTGTTGGCAGCCTCCACCAACAAACCACATGGACTTCAATTTCTTTCGCAAGTTGTGACGTATTCGCTAACCCAAAAGCACACAGCTAACTATTGGCTCTAATATAATCAAATACTCAATGGAATTAAAATTTGATGGGAGCTTAGTTGGTTGCACTGTGCCAAACATCAAAGTATATTATGCAAATTGGTTGTGTTTACTCCCTGACGAGTGCAATGAAACCTCGTTACCTTAAATTATCACAATTATATCAAACTCTTAAAGGAATCGGTGAATGAAATGGTCTTCTTGAATTTGAAGGAACATGTGATTTACATTATAGAATCAGAAACATAGACCTGTATGAACAGGTGAAGGTTAGTGATACATTGAATAACGAGAATTTTGCTTTGATCAATGACGCGTTGGCAGCGCTCTATACGTGTTACAGCCCACCTGGCACGAACACATTGCCTACACAGGATCGCAAACCGCCGTCTTTGCGCTATCAGCTACATGGTTTTGGTCAGGTCTTTACAGGGTGCCTTAGTAAGGAAAAACAACGGCAATATACATTGTTACACTACAACCTGGACATGTACACATTATAATTTGAAAACAGAGAAATTGATTTGATGACATCAATCAGAGATATGTACACTTTAACAACAATATATGTAACAAGCAGAATGGAGTTATGTATACGATGCCTTGACGTACCCTTGAACTATTCGAACCGTTAGAGTACAATGGGTAGATTAGACGCAGCTGTGAGATTGGAAAAATTGCATATCGTTTTCAGAAACATAAGTTCTTTAACGCGTAATCAACAAATATAATTGGATCATAATGTATTTAAATAGCCCTTTTGTAGGACGACAGAAAAAGAGTACCTTTGTTGACTACGCAACCATACATTCATAATACAGCTAGCACATGCCGTTGTAAAGGACCGTATACAAAACCGGAATGTGAGACATATAGAATATGCGTAATCACGAAGTCCGGATATTAAAACTCTCAGGTAAGCACCTAATTTCCGACATTATTTTGATTTACATGTCATTTGCGAAATCTGTGTAATGTGGCAACGATGTTTTTGTCCCAATAATTAGAATGATCCATGATGAATTGCCCAAATAAGCATGAAGCTGACGGCTACATTACTCGGTGTTAAGCGTCTCCGACAGATTGAGAATGAGTAGACAGAAGATATGCTGAGAACTAACATAGTATGAGTATACATGGATGAGGTCGTAGTTAGTTTTTAATCAGATCGAGAGATCAACTTCAAGCTGTATTTCAGCGATAGTCAACATCCACAATTAGCTGAATATTACTTTAAAGCGACTGAAAATTTCTTGCTAAATCACAAAGATCCCTAAGAGTTGATAAAAAGCGACTAGCGCCTTCCTGAATAGCGATAACAGAATTAGAGTGTTAAATTGAATGGGATCACGTCTCAGTAAAGAATTACATCTATTACTAGCTTGACCCTATTTTTCGGAATTGATTATATAAAACTGGAGGTTCAACGTAGATCAGTACGTGCATGGGTATGCAAATAAGATTGAATCGGCAACAAACGATGATGCATTCAACGATACATAATTGATGATGATGATGATGATGATGATGATTATGATGAGGATAAAGATATTGGTGGTGATAATGATACTGATAATGATGATGGTGATAATGGTGATGATCATCATTATAATTATCATTGTGATCTTAATCATATATAGAATTGGACACTGTTCATTTAAATCGGAACAAATAAATGTCTAATATGTGTAATATATACACAGGTGATATAACTGGAAATCATAATTTCAATAGACGATGCAATTGTCTATACGTTAAATGTATAATGCTATGAGATCATTACCAGCATAATTCATTATTACTAGGAATATGCGATGAGTATAGAATAAAAATACGCCAGGTAACACAACTATTATTTCGAATAAACCAGGTTCGTGTTCTAGTCGATATCGTAATTTATATCCCTCCCGTATGGTCAATAAATACGATATAAACGTAGACAAAGATAATTCGGTGAATATATATATATATATATATATATATATATATATATATATATATATATATATATATATATATATATATATATATATATATATATATATATATATATATATATATATATATATATATATATATATATATATATATATATATATATATATATATATATATATATATATATATATATATCATAGTGACAATGAGCAGCGAGGAAACAGCATGTGATTGTTATTGAATCAATTCAAAAATTTGCATAAGGGTAAACCAATAATGATAAATATTTTGTAACATAAAAGCAACGCAAATACAATAAAGGATGATAATTCAGATCAGCCTTTTACGACACATACGCATCACTAACAACCTGCATATATGTTGCGCTCAACTACAGCCAAGAATTGATGCACTTTAGCTATCTGCATCATATAATAACATGGACGTTGTCGATGACTCGATTGCCTGTCGTTAATGTATATCCCTCAATTAATATACCGCTTTTAGAGTTTACGGTGGTGTCTTTATCAGTAGTAGTAGTCGAGATGAGCACTAATGCTAGGGATTATGCCAGTCTATTGTGACCTCTACAAAAGGCTGTCGCAAATAACTTATCTCGATGGTTTAGCCTGGTCGTCCACCACATAACTCAACACGTAAGCAAACCGCTACATTCAATCTGTTCTATTGGTCTGATACTCAAGAGGTTGGGTTCGGCAGTATTTGGCGTGACTGTGAACATAAACATCAAATTACTCTCCATGATATATCCACAATAGTGTAAGAGGTGATGTTGATCTTTTCGCATTATCACCGGGATGAGTACCAACAGGTCAGACTCATTTTGCTTCATATGTATGATATGTTGAGCAAATCCTGTGAATTGTATGCAAAACACGTGGCTCAAACAACCAGGATAGTCCTAGGAGGGAATCAATAGATAGATAACTGCATCATCAGGTCAGATGGATGTACAGTGATCACCATATCGTCCGCTGCTTTATGATGCTTAATAGCGTATTTACCATGATGTATCGTAGCAAATCAAAGTAACTGAATATTTAGTGAAGTCGAGAGAAACTTAAATGTAGTACGTTAAACTGCCATCAGCTAATCGTGCGTGAACATTGTATGACTGAACCTCAGCATCATCGTCTTGTCAGTCGGGCATAGTAATGTTCTGTACTTAGTGCTCCAAACTATTCAACATAAATCATGATATATAGTATCATCCGACGGACTCGTGATGCATTTATTCAAGAAACAAAATATTGTACATAGTTGCATTATATCGTCAGCGTATGTGTATCAATTTTCCAATCCTCTGCAGGGTTGGCACGCCCGGATGGTAGGTCTTCTCTGTTTATCACCCCCAATATGCGGTATCTTATGACCCTCACTACTGATAATGTTACCGATAGAAAACAATAAATGGGTCAATAATCCATGTTTGTTATGTATACTAAAGGGCATGATGTATATGTCTACTCATGTGTCGGCAAGGATTATTTCACTGTACCCTGCAATACCACTATAGGTTGAATGAGGTACATGTCTCTCGAGTTATGGCTAGTGGTCGGAAAGGTTTTTGTTTTCGTTGGTGTCCTGGTCGTTTGCTAACTTAGTTGATTGCTGCTACAATGGATGCTTTCGCCCGACAGCATATGTATCTTGGCCTTAAAGCAATCTGGATGCATTAAGCTTTATAAATATACAAAAATAGTAATCCAACTGCTTTTCACAATATCGTTCATACGATGCGTGTACAAACTTAACAAAGAGCGCAAAACGGAACTGCAGTGAACCGACGGCTCAAGTGATTCCTTAAAAGACCTGGATATGATCCCAAAACCATTCACGCATATATTTATAGATACTATGATAAAACATGCTCCCTTAGCTGACATACAATGGCCCTTGACTGTATTGTGAAGCAGTATGCTAATCGTTGTTCAAAAAGACTAAATGATAAACATTTGCTTACATACGCTAGGAATGGTCCGGCGGATCGTCGTCACAATGGTCGACATTTTCTGATGGCATGCGATATTAGGCCAGGTTAGTGAAGTTGAATGATCGCCTTTATTAGGATAACAGCAGCATATTAACGGCACTGCCATGATTTGCTATGATTAGAATATGACAACAGACCAGCAATGAAAGCAACCTAGACTATCATGCGCCATAAATTGATGAATGAAGCCCAATGAGAAAAGAAGTATAACAATATAATGATATCAAATCGAATAAGTATCCACGACACATGAGTAGATGCATTCATTATCTGCTCCATTATACATAATGAAGATGGATAGTTGTCTCATTTATTGCTTTCATTCAGTAATTCCATTAGATGTCAGGGTCATGAGAAGTGGTGCATTGGGAATAATATATACAAAAGACCTGTTTGCCGACTGGGACAACTTGACATCGCCATCCGTTCATGCTATTATTCACCGCCGACTTGTGGGACAATATGTAGGACAATATTTTGACTTACTTATGAATTGCCGAGAAAGTGGCTTAGAAAATTCAGTACATCTTGATTCGTAAAGCAAACCCAATTTGCGAACAACCAGTAATGGTTATAATTATGTGCGGCCAATGCCACTACCAGGCATATGAAAAATAGCACGCTTGATTATAGCAACAAACATCACGCAGACGAATGAACTCTTTAAGCAAGTGCGTGTAACAATATAGACGATTATCCCGGTTTGCTACCAACAAGACCAAAAGCTAGCGAGCTGTCCGTATTTTGTTTCTGTTTACACCACAGCAGTTAGTGTCGCCATTGTTGTGACAGACCATTTGTTGATAGCTATCTTACACGCGACGAAATGAATAAAATTAGGTTGGTGTTTCTATAATCAGACAAAACGATTCGTAATCAATTTGTTTTACTTTTACTTATAACAAATTGAATCAATATTTCATACTCGTAGCGACAAATGGATTTCAGAACATCACCTGTTAGCAACAATAAGCACACTGGTCTAGCGTTATAGGTGTGTAATTCAATGCGGCCTTACTCGCTGTAATATAATAAACAATTTTCACAGATTTTTGTCGTGATAAATACCGAGCACGTTATTATGGTGAAAGAGATATATTGTGATATTTCATTTATTTCGTACTGCTTGGCATTAGTTAAATCATAGGTGCTGTGTGCTAGTAATGGTCGCATACTCTGATTGGATGCCTCTATAAGTAATAGCTGTTTAAACTGTAATGCGTCTACAACGCGGATATCTACGAACGTTATTTTGCACAATATATCTATTTTCGCCATTTAGTACTTACTTGAGAATGTTCCCTAATAACATGTTGCTGCTGGATTGCTCTGTTTGATATTCTTAACACGAGTGACATTCTAAAATTCAAATGAATGGAGCTTGTGCAAAGCGAATGCATCATATACATGCAACATGGCTTCACTCTGTTTAGAGTATTGGGAATAGAATAAACCATGACACGGTTGACATTTAAGCCATAATTAACTTAGGTAAATACACTTGTCACTGTCATATTGCTAAGCTGCACATTAGAAGCTCTGACAGTGTATCGCGAATGCTACTATTGGTGTTTTTGTGAGAGCAGAGCTTTAACAGAGCATAGCGATGTGGTTTCAAGTGTAGAGCTCTATGCAACATTTATAATTACCGTCATTACGGTCAGCATGGAAGCGGGACTCGTGCAGATGTTGCGATGAGGTAGCTTCGTCTGAGCTTATGAAGACTTAATATGCAGTCAAATAACAGGCACATTCCTGCACATACTCTGATACGGTTATGTAAAAGTCGCATTTTATTTGAACAGTTTCAGGAAGATTGGCTTCTACGGGTTCAGTAAGTGACTGTAATGTGCGAGAATAATTTGAATATAACATCATCCATTAATGCCGTAGTCTAATTCCATTAGCAAATAGACGAGTACCCGTTGCGGATAATGTGAATGCACACACGTCCAGTACAAGGAAAATTTCGCCTTCAGACGATAATGGGCAGTGTTTATTTAGTTCACAGTAACCTCCTTCTCGTCAACTCTGGCTTTTTAATGTAATGCCACGTCTGTCATTTGTCATGCAAAATGATGCATAAACCGGATACGAGAAATATATGGCATCATCTGTCTTGATGAATGGCCGACTGTGCGACAGTGAGTTGTCATCGAAGGTATAATGTACAGTATAATATACCGAAACATTCAGGATAGTATACATGTTATGGACTAACTAGTGGACCGCACGTTTTCAGTCCATCGTAAGTGGAGATTCAGTTTCGTGTGCACCAGCATAACCAGCAATATACATGAGTTTACTCTTCTCAAAACCCATCGTCGACAACATCCCATTAAATAACTAGCACCAATGGCATGTTATCAAGCGAAATTATTATCAAGCTTAAAAATGCCAACATCGTTTTAAAAATGAAACTTAACTTAAAACGGTAGGAGTTGATTTGCTTACAAGATAGGGAATAAGAAGCAAATAGCGAGCTCTCATATGTCAAACGGTCATAATTATTGATATCATCATCGTGACATTGATGTCGTGTCTGAGCAAAATGTTCGAATACATCAGGTCTACATCGGTTAAGTACAGTGAGGCCTAAGGCGCTTGCAGTTTGGACGGTCAAATTGCAGCAGCAGAAATAATGTTAAGCAAATATGGTTTATGGTTAATGTTTGCCAGTATTGTGCCCAAAGGTGATGCAATACGATTTGTCTCCCAAGATTCTCAAACCATAGCTGGTCATTGAAAAATAATTAGTTAAGGTTTGCAGAGTTCGTGTATTGATTTTTACTGTTTTTTTCTATGAATCTAATTATTGCTCTAAACAAATGAATATCTTGATCTAACTTTTTGTTGACAATAGACAATTGTGAGAGAATGAGTACACTAAACCAAATTATTATTGTAGTAATACCTAGCTCTGTGCTTGCGCATTCTGGCACATACATCGATTGGTCTATCTGTACGTCTACATTGTACCCTATTAAACTGCAGTTATCGACAAGGTTGACGTTTTTGGAGAGCAATGAATGAGTAAGCAGCCGATCTCCATCATCAACTATTGGGAAGCTGTGGCATATATATAATCGTAGTTGATGAATACATCCCAACAGTTATGGCCATGGTTAGTTGTAGCACATCTCTGCATATTTGTCAGACACAATAGCTAGATAAAACATAAATGCTGCCATTATTACAATAAACCTGACGAACTCGCTCGGTACGAGCCAGTTGCACACATTGTGTTGGCAGCCTCCACCAACAAACCACATGGACTTCAATTTCTTTCGCAAGTTGTGACGTATTCGCTAACACAAAAGCACACAGCTAACTATCTGCTCTAATATAATCAAATACTCAATGGAATTAAAATTTGATGGGAGCTTAGTTGGTTGCAGTGTGCCAAACATCAATGTATATTATGCAAATTGGTTGTGTTTACTCCCTGACGAGTGCAATGAAACCTCGTTACCTTAAATTATCACAATTATATCAAACTCTTAAAGGAATCGGTGAATGAAATGGTCATCTTGAATTTGAAGGAACGTGTGATTTACATTATAGAATCAGAAACATAGACCTGTATGAACAGGTGGAGGTTAGTGATGCATTAAATAACGAGAATTGTGCTTTGATCAATGACGCGTTGGCAGCGCTCTATACGGGTTACAGCCCTCCTGGCACGAACTCATTGCCTACACAGGATCGCAAACCGCCGTCTTTGCGCTATAAGCTACATGGTTTTGGTCAGGTCTTTACAGAGCGCCTTAGTAAGGAAAAACAACGGACAATATACATTGTTACGCTACAACCTGGACATGTACACATTATAATTTGAAAACAGAGCAATTGATTTGATAGCATCAATCAGAGATATGTACACTTTAACAACAATATATGTATTAAGCAGAATGGAGTTATGTATACGATGCCTTGACGAACCCTTGAGCTATTCGAACCGTTAGAGTACAGTGGGTAGATTAGACGCAGCTGTGAGATTGGAATAATTGCATATCGTTTTCAGAAACATAAGTTCTTTAACGCGTAATCAACAAATATAATTGGATCATAATGTATTTAAATTGCCCTTTTGTACGACGACAGAAAAAGAGTACCTATATAGTATATGCGTAATCACGAAGTCCGTATATTAAAACTCTCAGGTAAGCACCTAATTTCCGACATTATTTTGATTTACATGTTATTTGCGAAATCTGTGTAATGTGGCAACGATGTTTTTGTCCCAATAATTAGAATGATCCAAGAAGAATTGCCCAAATAAGCATGACGGCTACATCACTCGGTGTTAAGCGTCTCCGACAAATTGAGAATGAGTAGACAGAAGATACGCTGAGAACTAACATAGTATGAGTATACATGGATGAGGCCGTAGTTAGTTTTGAATCAGATCGACAGATCAACTTCAAGCTATATTTCAGCGATAGTCAACATCCACAATTAACTGAATATTGCTTTAAAGCGACTGCAAATTTCTTGCTAAATCACAAAGATCTCTAAGAGTTGATAAAAAGCGACTAGCGCCTTCCTGAATAGCGATAACAGAATTAGAGTGTTAAATTGAATGGTATCACGTCTCAGTAAAGAATTACATCTATTACTAGCTTGACCCTGTATTTTGGAATTGATTATATAAAACTGGAGGTTCAACGTAGATCAGTTCGTCCATGGGTATGCAAATAAGATTGAATCGGCAACAAACGATGATGCATTCAACGATACATAATTGATGATGATGATGATGATTATGATGAGGATGAAGATATTGGTGGTGATAATGATACTGATAATGATGATTGTGATAATGGTGATGATCATCATTATAATCATCATTGTGATCTTGATCATATATAGAATTGGACACTGTTCATTTAAATCGGAACACATAAATGTCTAATATGTGTAATATATACACAGGTGATATAACTGGAAATCATAATTTCAATAGACGATGCAATTGTCTATACGTTAAATGTGTAATGTTATGAGATCATTGCCAGCATAATTCATTATCACTAGGAATATGCGATGAGTATAGAATAAAAGTATGCCAGGTAACACAACTATTATTTTGAATAAACCCGGTTCGTGTTCTAGTCGATATCATAATATGTATCCCTCCCGTATGGTCAATAAATACGATATAAACATAGACAAGGATAATTCGGTGAATATATATATATATATATATATATATATATATATATATATATATATATATATATATATATATATATATATATATATATATATATATATATATATATATATATATATATATATATATATATTTCATATATTGAGAAAACGTTTTCTTTACATATTGACCGTTTTTCAGGCGGAGCTGACCAGCTATTGCTGGTCAGCTCCGCCTGAAAAACGGTCAATATGCAAACACACAAGAACATGAAGGCAACATTTTACGAATCGATGCACTATTATGTGATCTGATTTTAGAACATTCATTTTACTGCAGGTTTAAATAGTTCTTCGACGGCTAAACATTTCTACACACATTGTATCCACAGCGCATGGTTCATTCAAACTTCTAATTAAGGACGATAATTCAGAGCAGCTTTTTACGACACATACGCATCACTAACAACCTGCATATATGTTGCGCTCAACTACAGCCAAGAATTGATGCTATCTGCATCGTATAATAACATGGACGTTGTCGATGACTTTATTGCCTGTCGTTAATGTATATCCCTCAATTAAGATACCGCTTTTAGAGTTTACGGTGGTGTCTTTATCAAGCAAAGCTTATGGCAATATCTGCGGAAAACTGATGAACCGCAATCATATGGTAGTTAATAAGATGGATAACCTGCTGGTTGTTACTTATAAACAAGAAATATATGCGTATATAACAATACACGACTGCAAACTATTAGTTGGCTGTCGGAAGCAAGATTAATTACATGAACATTATATTATCTTAATAACCAGCTTATACATTTCGGATATTATTCTTACGATTACAGACTACTGCAATTAATAGCCCTTAGTGACCCTTCTAGAGTTTGAGTCGACTTGTAGTCGAGATCAGCACTAATGCTAGGGATAATGCCAGTCTATTGTGACCTCTACAAAAGGCTGTCGCAAATAACTAATCTCGATGGTTAAGCCTGGTCGTCCACCACATAACTCAACACGTAAGCAAACCGCTACATTCTATCTGTTCTATTGGTCTGATACTCAAGAGGTTCGGCAGTATTTGGCGTGACTGTGAACATAAACATCAAATTACTCTCCATGATATATCCACAATAGTGTAAGAGGTGATGTTGATCGTTTCGCATTATCACCGGGATGAGTACCAACAGGTCAGACTCATTTTGCTTCATATGTATGATATGTTGAGCAAATCCTGTGAATTGTATGCAAAACACGTGGCTCAAACAACCAGGATAGTCCTAGGAGGGAATCAATAGATAGATAACTGTATCATCAGGTGAGATGGATGTATAGTGATCACCATATCGTCAGCTGCTTTATGGTGCTTAATAGCGTATATACCAATATGTATCATAGCAAATCATAGTAACTGAATATTTAGTGAAGTCGAGAAAAACTGAAATGTCGCACGTTAAACTGTCATCAGTTAATCGTGCGTGAACATTTTATGACTGAACCTCAGCATCATCGTCTTGTCGGGCATAGTAATGTTATATACTTAGTGCTCCCAACTATTCAACATAAATCTTGATATATAGTATCATCCGACGGACTCGTGATACGTTTATTCAAGAAACAAAATATTGTACATAGTTGCATTATATCGTCAGCGTATGAGGATAAATTTTCCAATCCTCTGCAGGGTTGGTACGCTCGGATGGTAAGTCTTCTCTATTGATAACCCCCAATATGCGGTATCTTATGACCCTCAATACTGTTAATGTTACCGATGGAAAACAATAAATGGGTCAATAATCCGTGTTTGTTATGTATACTATAGGGCATGATGTATATGTCTACTCATGTGTCGGCAAGGATTATTTCACTGTACACTGCAATACCACTATAGGTTGAATGAGGTACATGTCTCTCGAGTTATGGCTTGTGGTCGGAAAGGTTTTTGTTTTCGTTGGTGTCCTGGTCGTTTGCTAACTTAGTTGATTGCTGCTACAATGGATGCTCTCGCCCGACCGCATATGTATCTTGGCCTTAAAGCAATCTGGATGCATTAAGCTATATAAATATACAAAAATAGTAATCCAACTGCTTTTCACAATATCGTTCATACGATGCGTGTACAAACTTAACAAAGAGCGCGAAGCGGAACTGCAGTGAACCGACGGCTCAAGTGATTCCTTAAAAGACCTGGATATTATCCCTAAACACGCATATATTTATTGATACCATAATAAATCATGCTCCCTTACCTGACATACAATGGCCGTTGATAAACATTTGCTTACATACGCTAAGAATTGTCCGGTGAATCGTCGGCACAATGGTCGGCATTTTCTGATGGCAGAATGTCGATCTCTTTCCTCTTGATTTTAATGATAAGTATGTTTTATTGTATCGAGGCCGAAGGTCACGTGAGGAAGTTAATGGCGCTTTATCGCAATCATTATCAATCTTTGTATTTCCCAGGCAGCTAGGAGAGGATACAACTGCTTGATTAATCTGCAGCCCGTTTGCAAGTTGAAAATTAGGATATGGGCAATATTAGCAATATATGATCTAATAGTTAATACGAAAGTTATGCAGGTCGTCATATGTCGGCTGTCGCTAACTCACTAATGTATCGCGACCGAAATGCGTTTAAATTCATGCCATTATACGAACATAGCTAGATATGATGTTAGCATCTCTAAAGACGATGCGCACACAAAACCTCAACTGTCGTATTGTAGCCAATTTATGCCATCTGAGCATCTGCGACATGCCCTACCGCTTATGGCTGTCTTAATGTGAATGATTGGTACAATAACCTATGAATGCAATACACACAAAATAGCTCCTTGCATAACACCGTGCAATTCATCCTTCAATAAAGTGCGATAGATGGTGTACAATTTATCCAGCGGGTAATCGGCAATATGAGAATGTTGGCAATATCCGCTGCAAAACGCCCGTCGATTATGCAATGCCCTGAAGTAGCATAGGAATCAAATTTAGCGCCACAAATTAATCCATGCATTTTTATTATAATTATTCAGCTTTTAAAATCTGCCCTGTCATTGTGCGATATTAGTCGTGTGCAAATTGCACTCCTTGAAAACCGAACAGATCATTATTTGCCGCGCTCAAATGAAACCTATACTTTCCCAACGAAATAGCAATGTGTTTTAATTCCTTGTATTCTATGAGTATTCGTGTAACTAATGAGATGCGTAATGTAAAGAAAGTCTACACCAGTCCCTCGCCGAAAGATGTTCCGTAAACAAGTTTAAGGTTTGCCATGCTCAACATGCAATTTGTCCAGTATTTTGTACAATTATTTACATAGAAGAACTGTGTAGCTCAATATTAACTGAATAGCTAAAATCTAATCAAACAGTGACGCACGTAACCGTGCTTCTGTATAAAGACTGTGAAGCTAAACTATGCTTGGCTCTCATTGAATTAGATGTGTTCTGTTTAATACCATTCTTTCGCGGCACAGCGGCGCCATTTATGTTAACGATGCTTTTTTCGAAAACAAAACGTTAACATAGCATTCATGCATATATGCAGTGTAAACAAATTTGTTCCAAAGTCGAATTTTAAAAGCTCTTTTCCACCTAAGTTGTTGCGATAGCTGATACCCTTCGAATATTCAAGTGTGACTGTTGTACTGCAAGTACTTCTTTCCATTCAAACTGATATATTGTCACTTGACTTTATATCGTCAGGAGACATTGCCCGAAATATTCAAACGACAGAGTGTTGCATTCGATAACGAGTCACCTTATGCGACTTTGTCAAAGCAATTGGTGTATCAGTTCCGAAATAGTCTAGTACATTAATCATTGACAACATTACACAAAGCTTGGAAAATGAGAATGCAATTGTTTTGTCAACACAGGTACATGTGAGCAATGAAGATGGATACTAGACAGATGATTTGATAACTTATATCTCCAGGCGTTGTTCATTTAGTTAATTTTGCACATTATGATCTAAATATACAAGTTTTTCAAGTAGTTACTAGTGACTACTTTGTTTTCCAGCATTATTCAATAACTCCCTCAAATATATAGCGTCATCTACGGCGCATCTGTAATTCTGCTGAAAATTGTAAAAATCAGGACACCTTATTAGATGCATTTTTAAAAAAAAAATTGTGATATTACTTTGCCCATCCATATTTTGTGAAGAAAAATAACTGCTTATTTCATCCACTGTAAACATCATGATATCAATAATATGTCACGATTGAAAACTTATTTTGTGAAGTTTCAGTCCTCAAAAACACAATCCAGTGTGTTGGTCTCGGGCTTGATATGGCACTTGCTTGACGCTATTCAAGCATCACAATCTAGACGATTATAACCTGGTTGATCAAAGCGACGTGAGTTCCCTGAATTGCATTAAGTTTCCGGTATTATTCTGATTTAATTATCTAAGAATCACAATAGAATCATACACAGCACAAGAGGATTAACTTGCGTTATGTTTTCCAAAACACACAGAAACATTAGGCTGCCGACGCATTAATTGCTTTCCGCAAACAAATAAGCTATGCAGTGGAGAGAGTTTAAGCGAAGACCTGTCTTGCAAATGCCAGGATGCGTCAAGGAGGCCGGAGTAGGGTTGTCAGGGAAGCACATACCACATGCGTTAATACTGTAACACTTCGATCATCTCCAAAAATAATGGTTTCATAACACGAGTTACCCTATCACTTTCAGCGATTGTAAGTTTGACATTCTTAATTTGATAGGAGCTTTCATTTACAAAAGAACACCGCGGTATGAAAATGAGAAGATGCGATCTATGGACACATCTCTACTCAGCGACCTTGCATTATTTTTGTATCGTTTTGATTATTTTCAGATTGACTGACGTGAACGGCGTCCCAGATAGATAGAATATGAACATGACAAAATAAGTCCCTGAACGAACAACGATCCATAAATATGCAAATATTCGCTTTGGGATTTCAACTTGCTTGTTTACAACGTCATAGGGATTGACCATGTATATCGATGTTACTTGCATATGTTGCGATCATTCCTATTTAAAAGGCAATCAAGATTTTATCTGAGTATAAGCAACATGTCATTGTCTTAGCAATACCTGTAGTCAATCTTTTTAACGTTAAGCATTATATGACAGCCAAACAACATTAGTTCGGTCGTGCGTCACAAAAATCGTCATGACCTCAAATAACCATGTTACAGAATCACTTTTGATCAGGAGATAATACCATGGCCGTAATGTGACCTAGGGTACGACATTACGACCCTAAACATACATTTCGTAGGCTGAATATCGGATCCAAAATCTGCTCGGCGAATACATAAACTGCTTATATGAAACGCGATATTAGGCCAGGTTAGTAAAGTAGAATGATCGCATTTTATAAGATAACAGCAGCATATGAACGGCACTGCCCTGGATTGCTGTGATAAGAATATGACAACAGAACAGCAGTGAAAGCAACCAAGACTATCATGCGCCCTAAATTGATGAATAAAACCCAATTAGAAACGAAGTAGGCTATAGCAATATAACGATATCAAATGAAATAAGTACACTGGACACATGAGTAGATGCATTCATTTGCTGCTCCATCATACATAATGAAGATAGATAGTTGTCACATTTATTGCTTTCATTGAGTAATTCCATTAGATGTCAGGTACATGAGAGATGGTGCATTGGGAATAATATATATAGAAGACCTGTTTTCCGACTGGGACAAACTTGACATCGCCATCCGTTCACGCTATTATTCTTCTCCGACTTGTGGGACAATATATAGGACACTATTTTGCCTTACTTATGAATTGAGAGGGAGTGGCTTAGACAATTTCGTACTTCTTGACTCGTAAAGCAAATTCAAGTTGCAAACAACCAGTTACGGTTATTACTATGTGCGGCCAATGCCCACAACCAGATATTATGAAAAATAGCACGCATGATTATAGCAACAAACATCACGCAGACAAATTAACTCTTTTAGCAAATGCGAGTAACAATATAGAAGATTATCCTGGTTTACAACTAACAAGTCCAAAAGCTAGCGAGCTGCCTGTATTTTGCTTTTGTTTACACAACAGCAGATAGTGCCGTCGTTTTTGCTACAGACCATTTGTTGATAGCTAAATTACCCGCGACGACATGGATAAAATTAAGGTTGGTGTTTCGATAATCAGACAGAACGATTCGTAATCAATTTGTTATCCTTTTACTTAAATACAAATTGAATCAATGTTTCAAATTCGTAAAGATAAATGAATTTCAGAACATCACCGGTGAGCACTGGTCAAACATTATAGTTACGTAATTTAATGAGGCCTTGCGCGCTGCAATATAATAAACAACTTTCACAAAGATTTGTCATGATAAACACCAAAAAACGTTATTACAGTGAAAGATATATATTGTGATATTTCATTCATTTCGTACTGCTTGCCATTAGTTAAATCATATGTCCTGTGCGCTAGAAATGGTCGCATACTCTGATCGGATGCCTTTATAAGTAATAAACTGTAATGCGTCTGCCATGCGGATATCAACAAACGTAAATCGATTATTTTTCGCAATTCATCTATTCTCGCCATTTAGTTTTTACATGAGAATGTTCCTTAATATAATGTTGCTGCTGGATTGCTTTGCTTGAAATAATTAACACGCGTGTCTTTCTAAAAGTCACATGAAAGCATGGAAGCGGGACTCGTGCATATGTTGCGATGAGGTGGCTGTGTCTGAGCTAATGAAGACCTCATATGTAGATCTATAACATGCCCATTCCTGCACATACACTGGTACGTTTATGTAAAAGTTTCAGGAAGATTGGCTTTTACGGGTTCAGTAATTGACTGTTATGTGCGAGAATAATTTGAATATAACATCATCCATTAATGCTGTTGTCTAATTCCATTAGCAAATAGACCAGTACCAATTGCGGCTTATGTGAATGCACACACGCCCAGTACAAAAATTATCTCGGCTTTTAAATGTAATGCCACGTCTGTCATTTGTCATGCCAAATGATACATTATCCGGATACGAGAAATATATTGCATCATCTGTCTTGATGAGTGGTCGACTGTGCGACTGTGAGTTGGCATCGAGGGAGTATGTTATGGTATAATATGACGAAACAATCAAGTGAGTATGCATGTTATGGACTTGTGTTTCATGATAGCATCACATATATCTGATAGTTAATCAGGTTACCTTACTAACCCAATTGCTATGGACACAAAGCTATGCAATGCACCAGCATAGCCAGTAATATACATGAGTCTACTCTTCTCGAAATCCATCGTCGCCAACATACCATTAAATAACTAGCACCAATGGCATGCTATCAAGGAAATTATTATCAAGCTTGAAAATTCCAGCATCTTTGGAAAGATGAAACATAACTTAAAACGGTAGAAGTTAATTAGCATGCAAGATAGGGAATAAGAAGCAAATAGCGAGAGAAAAATATATATATATATATATATATATATATATATATATATATATATATATATATATATATATATATATATATATATATATATATATATATATATATATATATATATATATATATATATATATATATATATATATATATATATATATATATATGAAATGTATCACTTCATAGTTAGTCATGATCGTGATTGCAATTATCGGAAATATGATAGCACAATTTTCTTTGCAAATCGACAACTGCCAAGAAGACAATTTCTGGGTTCATCCGCTGCGTATGTATCAGATGTATTCGTAAGATGCCATTTCCAATAATCAAAAATATTGGTTAGCAGTCTCGTCGGTTCATGTCTAGTGAAGGAATATTATCGTATCAGGGTGGTTACCTGACTTGGTCAATACCTATCGCGCATCAGCATATGATAATTGCATAAGCAGTGCTCATATAGTGGTGTATTGGCGGCCCATTATATGTATAGATTTAGTGCATTTGCATATTGTGCAGACCGTTTGGCTGCCATTATTCCGAAACAAGGATAGAAACTAATATTATTTGTTTTGGGATATCCCGTATTCGAGCCCTTCGTCTTTGCCCCGAATAAATTAAACGCATTTTTGTTTAATATATTTTATTAAAACCTTGAAAAATCTTTCACAATATAGCATCGTCATTGCCGCTTGTGAACAGGTAAGGATCATAGCACAACACGACCAGTGTATTTAAGAATAATAAACCTATTGTATTCTACGTACAAGTGATGCACAGCGCGCATCGACAAAACCTGCATATTTGCGTGTTCATTGATTGCAAAAGGCAGCTCTTACTCTATCTGATTATATAGTATGCGCTGAGCGTTGACTGTTGTCAATCCATCTACGATTGAACAAAACTTATATGATTGCTAAACATTATCGGCGCCGTCGTGCGTTGCTAGCAGCGTCATGGCCTCAAATAATCACGTTTTAGAATAAGAGCTGTCCATCTAGTCAGATGACTTTCGACGACTGCATCAATATACTTTACATACATTGTTACTATTGAATGTCGGATTATGATCCCGCTCTCACACAATACATATTCCATGTCCTCGAATCCGCTATAAATTGCACATAGCAAAACAAATAACAATTGTAGTTGAATTAACCCCTGTCGACACAAGTGCTCAGCATATAAGTGCTACTCCATTATACATGATGACCTTTGATCTCTGTCGCATTTATTGATTTCTGCCAGTAACTTCTTGAAGAGTCAAAGTAATCAGAGATGGTGCATTAGGGAAAATATATAAGTGACAACTTGGCAGGACAAATTAGGGTCATGCGCCGACGATATTTTGTCTCCCTTGCCTAGTTGGTCACATTTAGAATAATGTACCTTTACAATAAATTGCAGCCTGACTATCTCAGAGAGTACAGTAGATCTTTATTCATTAAGTATACCCAATATGTAAATAGTTGGTGAAGAACATTATCGTGAGCAAACTGATTCCGACTATGTAAGGCATCTCTGATGTTTAAGACTAGTGAATATGAAGGTTTCGAACTACTTAGATTGACAGGACAAAAGTCCTCGTCTTGTACAATTGTTCATACAACAACTGTCACTGTGATTTCCTTTGCGACTTATCTGTGATCAATGAAATTAAGATTGATGAACATGTTCGATAAAAGTTGTAATCAACAACAAACTGATTCGTGATTACTTTGCATCTTTAAAAATAAATTTCGAGCCTATATCTGTATTTAAGTGGCACGTTTTGTCGATAGCCTCACTTGATCTCCTTCAGTAAATTGCCCTGTAGTAAACTAACAGTGTTGATGTGCTGCTTTCGAGTTAGTTGACCGGGAAATGGATCGTGGCATCCCGTTGTTAGTCGTGTTGCACGCTGCGCTTTCCCCGTGACATCTATTTTGTTTTCACGTGTTCTCGATTATACATATAGAGCTCCTTAAAACGGACCACATATTTCTAAGATTATACATGACCGAAGGAGGGTTATTGCGGTGCATTGTTTGATTAGGGTCAGTGGTCCTATTCATGTGCATGGTAATTACTACACTAGTATGCTTTACCAGCGAGAAAACCTTAATCGTAATTCCAGATATCACTATGACTTGTATACTGTCGCTTGAGGTCGCTCATTGTGATAAACGACGATGAGGTACAGTATCAATGTGCTAGTCATAGACCACTGGTGGTTTATTTAAACCAAACAAACACTCTGATGTGGAAGTGGGGAAGGGGGGGAGTTATTTATTTATTCATTAAAATATGCGACATACGGATTGCATGTATATAAGTGTACATTACACACTGAGCTTGGTTTGCTATGGATTCCAAAAGTTCCAAAAGGTCACAAGGCGTGGTTCTATCAATCTTTTCATTTGGTACTATTTCATTGATTAGCAATGAATAAACTAATGTGCTGCTACATTGCGGTAATGAGTTATATATTTAAAGACTGATATTCATATTGTTTGGAATTATACGCAAGCTAGGCTTAGAAGTACTGTCCCATACACTGACGTGATATAGAACATAGCGGCTATTAGAATGATGGAATCATCTGTGGTGCATTTGTGCTGAGGGCAAAATACGGTTGATGAGTTAATACACGAGCCAGTCACATTAAGAGCACAACATAGCGCTCAGACTCGTTTATCAGTCAAGGTTAAATGAGGTCTATGACCGCAACCTCTTCGACAGACGTGGTTACCGACGGCCATATATACGAGATAAAGGCACGCGCTAAACCCGTAGGTGGGCAAGGTGTATGTCGCCATTGCGAGGAGCGACCCGGCAAACGTGTAATCGTCGTCCACAGCGGCGGTGTTCTTGCAATTCGTTATAACACAATAGTTGGCTATTTCCCTCAATAACGAATGTTTATTACCGACGTTTAGTTGGGAGCTGTCTGGGTTGTTCAAGTCGCAATATATGTCAAGAATTCACAATAAGGTGTGTCTGCCTGCATTGCCCATCTGATCCCCGATGAATATCTACATGTCAACAAAATTATTTCAAGCATGACTCAACATAGACCCAGTCGAACGGTGATAACTTTATATACAGTTCTGAATCTGCAATTTCCTCGCGAATTGGTGACGTGTATTGACGGAAACGTGGCCTAAATACCAAACCGTTGATCCACAATTGTAAAATAAAATAAATAATATAATCTAATGCATGCGTTTGTTCTAGCGAACTTTTTTGATAAATATTTAATAGCTTTATCATTCACTGACATTGATTGCCAATACCGGTTTTGCGTTCTTCGTAAAATCACCATATTTGTTACGCTATTCTCCGATAGGGAAGGCAGCTCGCGCATTAGTATGCAGTCATTTGGAATCTTTATTCATACAAAAGGCACCACACTTGTTTTGTCGATAAAATGGTTCAACAAGGAGAATTACGATTATCACTTATGTGAAGTTGTGATCGAGGCATGTCATCAATTGGTTTAGATATGAAAAGTAATGATGATGCATATGCATCACGAACACTATAATAAAAGATGATTTATTTTTTGATGCTGCCGGAAAATGATATAATTTAGTAACAAGGGTCATTTTAATAGGAATGCAAAATACAGACGATCTGTCAAGCGGCCATGGTAGTTTGTCAAAGAGATTTGTCTTCATACTTTTTGGGTTTTAAAACTTGCTCCATTCAAATGACTTTATAATTGTAAGTGCGTGTTTGCCAAGTTGTTTTATCTTACAACCAATCAGCTACGCACGCAATATTGTCAAGTAACATGTCCCTAAATATCTTTAATAGATGGATTAACAATTCGCCGTTGCCAAAAAAATGACAATCGAGACAATTCAACGCACAATTACCAGCGTATGTAAGGGACTTGTGTGTGTGTTCTGACAACTCATTTAACGATGGTTTTGAATAACGATTTGGTACGGGAAGGGGGTTATTACGGAACAAAAAACTAATATTTTAGTAACAAAGGCTTTGTACGTTTATATATAGATATATATATATATATATATAGATATATAGATATATATATATATATAGGATATATATATATAGAGAGATATATATATAGATAGAGATATAGATAGATAGAGATCTATATAGAGAGATATATAGAGATATCTAGATATAGATATATATATATATATATATATATATATAGAGAGAGAGATATATATAGATAGAGAGATATATATATATATATATAGATCTATATAGATAGATATATATCTCTCTATAGATATCTCTCTCTATCTATATATCTCTATATCTATCTATATATCTATCTATATCTATCTATCTATCTATATATATATATATATATATATATATATATATATATATATATTGGTCTGTAGTTTACCGATTAGGTAATATACTGAAGTCCAATATTACATGGTACCCTTAAGATTAGACTTGCATTGTGTGAGGTCAATCGGTTGATGCATGCGCTTTGCTATGAGGGCGCGACATTAACACTGCTGCTGTCGCAAGTGATTGTTTAGGAACTGCACAATTGATTATTTAGGTTACACACATTACTCCCAGTAAATAGACGGCCAAGACACTAGCGAAGGCAACAACCTTGACTCGCCGTAACTTGATGGATGAAACCCTATGGGACACACAATCAGCCTATAATAATGTAGCAGTGTTAAGTGAGAAAATCCTTCATGACACATGAGTAGATACAAGCATTATCTACTCCATTATACCCAATGAAGATGTATAATTGTTACATATATCGCTTTCACACAGTAACTTCTTTAGTAGTCAGTGTCATGAGAGACGGTGCATTAGATGTATGAAGTAGACCTTTCATCCTGATATGACAACTTTGCAGGGGATGAGAAAATGTATCGTCATTCGCTGATGAGATCATTCTTCACCGACCAGAGGAACATATCTCTAACATAGTTGCTTTCCGATTGCGGAATATATATTTACTATATCATCTGATGGCTCAGATGATATAGTAAATCTTTATTTATGATGTATACCCAAGTTGACCGATCGTTGTGACGACACCACACCATACGAAATACCTAGCTAGCATCAGTGCGAGTGTTGGCGCAATCTACACACTAAAACCTGCACACTAAAACCTGCATATAAATGTGAATTGCAACATGATCATTTTGTTGAATATGACTTACTGTGCGATTTGAGCATGAGACTAATAGAACAAAATGAATTAAGCAGCATGCGTCATCGCTTGTTGTCTATTGTGCGATGCTTCCTGTTATATCCAACCAGAGTTGATCATATCCGGCGAAGCATACACACTGCCGTGTATCGCTGCGGGAGTTATTTTACTCATAACTCCATTCAATTTAATACTTGAGTTAAGTTACGCTCAGAATTATATCAACTCTTAGTTGTTTGCATGATGATCAAGCGATATACTGAGTTTAATGACTTTCAGGTTTCTTCCTGGGCATTCGCGATTCCATTAGGATGAGCCCATTCTGGTAGAATATTGGCAGATCTGATATAATTCGGTCAAGCTATCACAGAGTTACTGCCACGAGTCGCTTTTGTTCCGTTTAGTGTAAGCTTGGTTCGACTTTGAGGGGTGGGATATGGCGAGCGTTAACAACTCGTAAACACACTCATGACATGCCTTATAGTGCCTGAGCTTCAACCATACAGGGTTAATGTCTTTAAGGTATTTAATTTATTCATAATGTAACACAAACTTCTTCTCCCTGACTTCATTGTGGATAAATAAATGATAAATCTATTGAACAAAATGAAACTTGCATGAATATGCACACCATACAATGCATCCTTAACAGTTTCACACCTTTAAACTTCCAAATACTTGACGTATCGCTTACTTAAAGAGTGGCAACTATTACCTCACAAGCTTAGTATACTACCATAAAATAAAGAATCAAAATATACATCGGATTCTAAATTATTGTTCAAATATATCTTCGTGTATATTCTTGGAGTAAGGAGAAATCGTTTTATTTTTTCAAATTACAGGTA
>CM067356.1:45575116-45595116 GCA_034190875.2 Urechis unicinctus | reverse complement strand
CTATAACTCGCTGGGCTATCTAATTTTTACTACCATGTATACGCTTGTGCAACTATATGACAAGCAAAAGAGTTACGTTGTTCGCTTCCTGCAGACACATAGCACCCGCGGGGACAAAACCGCTGTCAGCACAGAAACTACTTACCATTTAGATTCCGATGAATTAAAACATGTAACAGATGACTAATGATGGTTTAGATTGCATTGACCGCTTTCAGTCACTAAACTGTTACTACACATAAAGGAATATTTGTAAGCTTAACAACTGCCGAGTGTTAGTTATCATGTGAGCAATACGTGCGTATGCTAGTGCGTATGTGCATATGTATGTGCATGCAAATCACTATTATCTGGCAAGTTTGTTAGTCAAATAGTATGTTTAACAGTATTCACCGCCCTGGTAAATTAACTAGATACTTTGAAAATGTCAATTTGGCAGTCACAACTGATGTATTTATATCGCAAATGACACACACCTGCATGCCTTTAGAGCAATTAAATCAATTACCTGGAAGCTGGCTTGAAGGCTACCTACGACAGATTTGTATTTCGTCAGGGGCTACCTAAGTACTAGGCGCCCTTTAAGGATTAAATATATACATTGCTAATTTACTTATAAACCTCAAATGCTCTTGGCTTTTTGCATAAATAATTTCCCCATATGAATCTTCTTGATGATTTGCATTGCGAAACCAGTACCCAAATAAGTAGAAATTAACAAATGTCTGGAGACCCTTGATGAAATTTGACTAAGAGGAGGAAGTGAATAACTAGTTTTAATTGTTCAGCGATGCTGTTCTTTTGCTAGAGTTACCTGCAGATTTAAAATGGTAATCTATCATAAGATGGTCAGGACCTAGATGGATTCATGTTATCAATCAGGCCGAGCAGAACGATATCTGATTAATAATAGCTGGAATGGAAAGAAAAGCTTGCATAGAAATCGTAATAGCCAGTTGTAGGCTAAGCATTATATTGCATGGTTATTGCAACAGGCGTACGATTAAGCATAAACGGACGAACACCGTATTTGCAAACCAATTTCCAGCAAGTATTAACAGAAAGTCCATTTACTCTTCCGTCGAACAGAATGCATGGTTTTACACCAGCTGTACTTTTTGCGCTCATCCTGTTATACAAAGCCAGCAGACGTATATGCATAAACCGACAAACAAATTGGTTGCGTTAGCCCATTTTCAGCAAGCAGTTTAAAAGCTACTACATAACTTAAGCAATTAACAATACTGAGGTATGTACTTCTTGATCCGGACCGATGAGGGTCATATAGAGTACTCCAGCTATCACACGTTTAACGACTATCTGCCAAATCATATAATGGCATCAATACTTGAATGGTATGCTTTTGGCCATTTGTTAGCAGGAGGTATATCAACGTCGGCCCTAGCAGGAGGTCTATCAAGTCGTATGCTGGCCACGGCTTACGGCTGCTATGTTCATTTTCGACCTGTCAGTGGAATATCTATCTGTGGTATCTCCCACATTAAATCCGGTTTATAAGTGATGCTTAAGAGTTGTTGCTTGTACGACATATATATGAGGTTTGAGAGCAAGAACTTATTTCCTAATGGTCGCGTGTTTTCAGAACGACGACACTAATAAAACAAAGTTTGCTATCCTGTGAGTATAATCTAATCCTGGACGTGATGCCCGTTTTAGTCATACTGTATGATTGTACCTCAATCAAACATTGTTTACTTGATTTTGAAAAGATGACAAGTTACGGTATGTTGATCGTACTTCCACTAGATAACACTTTCCTTGTTCTAGCACGTGGAATCTATCAAAGGTTGTGCACGCTGCACTGACACATAAATCAACAATGCCATTGCCGTTCTACACCTTGTTCATTATATTGGCTTACGCATATTTATGTGCAGTGTAGGATAAAAGACATTTCGTTGCACTTGCAATATGGTATTAAGACAATACTTTGATGGTAGTTGGTGTTTTTGTTTAAGCGTGATATATACATACATCTATTGCAAGCGTAGAGAAAAGGCATAAAGAAATGAGTGAGTATTAGCAGTTGCAACCAGCCGATGAAATTCAACCCGTTTTCTGTGCTATCAAATGCGAGCAAGGTAGACATATCAAGATAATCGATAGATAACAGTTATACATAAAAGTGCAAAGATATTAAACTACCGTCACCTTTGCACCACATTTGACATGCACATCAGATACATCATTTGAATCTGGTAGCTGGTATAACACAGCAAGAATGTTGCACAGACAGATAAAACAACTAATCAGCGGGGAAAACCGTATTAAAAAGTTATATTAGGCATGTATTGGATTATACCACAACTGCATGCAATTTATTCGTATGTAATTCTGGATATAACATACTATCGTATTTGATCCTATTCAAGAAATACCAATTATCATTGAGGTATAAGACACTTGCTTTCAATAATGTCCGACACATTCAATATCACATATACTGCTTCTAAGACCATTAAATTAAAAAACTTGGCGACCTAAACCTATCGTCATCTTTTTAATGAATGAAATTCTTGTCAGTATTACAGGTCATGCATGAAAGAACATTCAGACTGTATCACATCGCCTGCCTTGAGATAATGAATATTTTGGTTACAATTATGATCTCGGCATATACCATCGTTGCGGCAACGTTTTCACAGCGAAAGCGTCATTCTCTTGTATCAGCCACCAAATTGTTTACTCTTTAGTGAAGCAGTTGCAGTATGGGTTGCATATTAAATCAATACACAATTAACCTAATATAACAGCTAACCACTCATAGGCAGACCAACAACTGTCGCTGTCAACACGGGATGTGAAAGCTTTGCTGGTTGATATTTTTTCGAGGATGTTTATTAAAATATTTCAACGTAAAGATGATGTTTTGATGTAATGTTTTCCAATCCAGTAAGCATAGGTAGCTTTCATCGACATTTAGTTGCCCTTCACCACTTTGCACGATCTATTTGCCTGCTGCAGTTTGCATAAAAGAAGATTCTGTGTCAAAGCGGCCCATGGGTATTTATAAATCTGTAGCATTTCCATACGTTGCCATGAGTCAAGACTAGATAAGATTTATAGAATAATATTGTGGTAACCACTGGGGAGGGTGTTCGGAAATAATGCCAATATATCACTCAAAATTTAATTATTGTTTACTTATTGTTGTTATTCCGGCGTTTGCATAACTATACTTTTATAAGAATCATCATATGACAAAATGAATGAACACTTATTGTGTAATGAATGTAATGAATAGTATGAACTATATTATTTAACAACAAAATAGAACGTCCGTGAACTAATCAGCCGTTCACGTCCGCTGATACATGCATCAGATGCTAGAGATTATCCTCTATTTCTACGCGTTTCTCACGCTAATCATAAATTGGCTTTAGAGCGCGTATGTGGTATATTAAGAGTCATAAACAATGATATCCTCTGCGCATGATGACAAATTTGTCCTTTCCCTCTAAAATTTTCATGTTTGGATGGTAAGTCTTATGTATGTTATTTCTAAAGGCCCATATCCGATTACCCTGACTACTAATTAAGTAACCAGTGAAAAGCAATGTATAAGGGCCACAATCCATCTGCATTATATATAATTGAAACGTAATGAGTATATGCCTATGTGTCTGTCACTTAAGCTGAATTTGTGGCTAGTTATCGCTGCCTACCTAAGAAGTGAATTTCTGTAGTTCCTGGTGGTGTTCTTATATAAGATAATTTTTTTAGAATGTTGAAACCTCATACTTATGAAGTGACATAGCCCCACTCTGAGGGTAGTATACATATAAATCAACAAAACTACGTGCAAGGCTTGAAGTGACAGTGTCAATAATTCCAACCGAACATGATTTAGTCTGTTGGTAGAGGGTGATATAAAAAATCTCACAAGAATTGCTGGTTTGTGTTGTGTACTTAAACATCGATTATAATATTTAATCTTATGTATTTGACATGACAGTGTCTGAATTACTTTGCTTTTTTCCAGAATTGAACAGCTATTGGTCATGCCATTTTCAAAACGGTGTGCTTCTGAAAGCCTTCATTCACAATGGGGATGTTTGGAAACTGGAAACCTGAAATCAAAATTTTCAAGTGGTGTCAGAGAAAAACTGATGAATTTGGTTGGAAAAAAAGAATCTGTCCATTGCACAAAAACTGCTCCTAAGTTCTGTCAATCATGCATTGACGAAGTGGATGAAATCTATCCAGACTTGGACATTCCTTCATCCGTTAGTGATGAGTCCGTGCAACCGCCTTCCTAGCCACTGAAAGTTGGTTTCAGCTCTCTCAATGAAAAAGCTATTCCTGTGATGGGTGTACTAGGTCTCGCCTGAACAATATACCCATCTTTAATTGTTCTCATCTATATACTCAACTGGAATATTGTCCTCACACCGCTGAACAAGTTCATAAGGCTTTGTGCCTATTATCCTCTTCCTCTCATTTCTGCTCTAGCAGCATTCAGCACCATCAGATATGTATGCAATAGGTATTTTACCTGTGATGTGTTTCCACTTTGGATCCCTGAAAGTTTAAATAATTGTTTTCAATATATTCCATTCCAAACAACAGAGACACAGAGAGAATATTTTATTCTGGATACCATTTTCATGAAAACATAGGTTGTGGCGGGAAACCGCTCCAGCCGCATTTTGTGCAGAGTCGAATTTGTAAACGTTATCGCATAAGTCCTTATCTTTCCTCCTTGGAAGGGAAGAGGCTTACCCAATTAAATCCCGAGCGGATTAGGTTAGGTAACGAGCGCTTCTTTGTCTCTCGGAATTAGATTTCAACGACATCACATCGATTTGCTCTCTGTTCCAAACCCCTTCCCTCCTTCAAGTTTTCAATGCCATTCCACCTTTTGCACATGCTTTCCTCTAGTTTTGTCATTCAACACTCGCTGTTGTAATATGTATGTCTGTACATGTATAGGTATATCAATTAATCTTATCTGTGTCATGACCAAATAAAGTAGCTTTATCCTGCGTTGTGTAACCTGTCATAGACTTATCATAGTTATGTATCTCCCTTATTGCATCAACATCATACATATACCTTTAGCTGTCAAACAGTCATAATGTTACAATGATTGTTATCATTATCTGCCTCATTTTAATACTGGTAATTGATTTATAGTGTACCTGCACTCGGGGATTACTGATTTTGAACAAAATTTAAGAATTATTTCTAAAATAAAATTAACCCAAACTCCACTCCTTCACAAAATATGGATCTGCATGATATATTGTTAAAGGCATATGATTTGGCCGATAGAAACTCAATCATTAACAGCATGTAGGATGAACACCATTATGAATTTACATATCTGGTAAACCTTAAGTCTGCTAAAATGATAATGTTCATTACATATGTAATGATGCTCGTTTCCATCTCTAAAGCCTTAAACAATAACCCACCATCCAATTAAAACAAGAACAAAAGTTTTCAAAAACTCGAACAGACCATGCCAACAAAAGTATGAAAACTTACTGTGGTGGTGTTTTTGGGGGCATTCTGTTCAATATCAAACACCTGGCTGCTTTGTTATTCTATTTGAGAAGAACATTAATTTTTAAGCACAACTGAACACGTATATGAACACTCTTAATTAGACCCAAGTGGACACCAAGCGAAATTTGAAATAATCATGGTACGGCGTACTTCGATTGGAGTAAAAAAATATCAGGTGTACAAATGGGGTGAAATGGGGTGTGATGTTATCATCCATAAGTCACAAATATGCCATACAATTTTCACTAAACTATATTTCATATAATCTAGACAAACTGTGCTCCGCAAAATGTCAGTTCTTTACTTTGCCAAACTGATTCGAAAATGATTCTTGCCTCATGAATCTTTGGGAAAGACACGCGATGGCCGCTGTAGTAAAGTTTGAAAGCGCGTAGAAAAGCCTACTCGTACACGTGCAACGCTAAATATGGTCCCAAATCGAGGCTGTGACAACTAAAGGGAATTTCCACGATTTGACCCAACCAAATCCATGTAAATGATATCACAATTTGCAAAACAGTTGAGAAAAATTAATGTTTACGTATGCATACTTCAAACCAAATGCGCCGTACTGGGAACGAAGTAAGTACTTTTTTTTAGGTACGTACTTCCTTCTGCGGTCGTCTTTGACCTGATAATCAACATATCATACGGAAACGAACAAAAAACGGATATTAAGACGTTTATAGTAGATGGCAAGTTTCACCAAAGCTTATAGAATAGCTGTAGCTGAGATGGGTAAGCGCATTCAAAATGGCTTCTCAAAGGACAAATTAAGTTTACATTGCTTACACATTACTTTCGATTGCAATAGACCAGTTGTAATGCTTAACCGAAGTATAGAAGTGCTAACAACATATTCACAATTCATAGACTACCACAATTATTCTGCCTTAATCATGCCTCTGGACGGGTTTTAGCTACATCATATGTGTGCATGTAAAACCTGATGTTAACGAACAATATGGACACGCTATATGACTTAACAGAGAATGGCATATTTACCATGCTGTTTGTCGATGTTAATCCTGGGGCTGAGATTATATATGACCACATAAATCACAGAAAACACCAACCCAAAGGCTCCAGTTGGGAAATGCTTAATTGTGACAGATAAAGATGCACTATTTAACTAGTGATTTTCTGGTACCTTGCACCTTATATATATATATATATATATATATATATATATATATATATATATATATATATATATATATATATATATATATATATATATATATATATATATATATATATATATACATGTATATATTATATATATATATATATATATATATATATATATATATATATATATATATATCTATATATGTCTATCTATATATATATATATATATATATATATATATATATATATATATATATATATATAAAGCACTCCGCTAAATGGAATAATGCAGAATCGGTGCCCTCTTCATAAGGTTGAAACCGCCAATCTCGTTGGCAACAAATGCAGTTCTGGTGTGTTTAATCTAATCTATGTCAATGAATATATGTCCTTCGTGGTCCGTGTGCACCCTAATCGGCAACTTTGAATAATCATGACTGGCGATGTAAATGGCAGTGATGTATTTTACTTATTGCATCTTGACAATTTAATGCTATATGGGCGTAGAAATCATTTGTATGACACGCAATTACTGCAATAACAATATGGATTATAGATGCATTCTTATGAAATTGAACATTACTTAAATCTCTGCAATTATCGAGAAACCTACTACAAGTAAAATGTATGAATATGGGTGAGTCATGCTTTAATTAACTATCTTGTTGACATGTAGATGTTCATCGAGGATAAGATACACAATGCTGGCAAACACATCCCGGATTGTGAGTTCTTGTCATGGTAATTAAATGTTAGCCATGTGGCATATAGAACATTCCAGACATCTCTCAATTAAACGTCGATGATAAACAATTGTTATTGAAGAAACGAGCCAAATACAGTGTAGTAACAAAATGCAAGCTCAAGGTCGCTAAAGACGACGATTATGTTGGCCGGGTTGCTCCTAATGGTTGCGACATAAGTCTTGCCCCCCATTCGCACGTTCCTTCATCTCGTATATATGGCTGTCGGTAAACACGTCGGCCGAATGGGTAGCGGCCGTAGACCTTTTTGAACCTTGACTGATGACTGAGCGCTGCATTGTACTCTCAATGCGATTGCCTCGTGTTTTAACTCATCGCCCGTATGTGGTTGTCAGCACAAACTAAATCAACCCCGTCAGTTTATGGAAGAGTACTTCTCAACATTGTGTATGGATTTAGTTGTTGTGCGACCTCAGGCGGCAGTATAAAACAAATAAATATGAATATCAGGCATTAAATATAAAACTCATTACATCAATGTAGCAGCACATTAGTGTTGTTATTCCTAATGAATAAAATAGTACCAAATGAGAAGATTGATTGAACCACGCCTCGTGACCTCTGCAAACTTTCGAAATCTATAGCAAACCATTCTCAAAGTCGTATATACACTTATATACATGCAATCCGTATGTCTCATATTTTAATGCATAATGAAATATCCGCCCCACTCAAAGCGTCCGATTGGTTTGAATAAACTACCAGTAGTCAATAACCGCAGAGTGCTAAGTCGATGTTGCTAAGTGAGTGACTCGCATGACCCAATATAGTAAGGTGTTCCACAGCGTCGCGTTATGTTATTCAAGTTAGGATTGGGCATATTGAGGACATACCAACAGGCCTCATTCTGACAAACGAGTCTTGGGCAATAATTTGCCTCTGTAGGGTAGTTCTAGACAATACAATAAAAAATTTAACTTGGTTATTAACAAGAGACTATTGTGGTAGTGTTAAACGATGTTCTATCCAAAGAGCAGTTACAACGCAGCTATCGTGGCATATCTTCTGTACAAACAGTATGCAGCATTTACATTAGCAAACATTGATACTTATAAGAATTTTCAAAGTTTATTGCTTCCTCCAACAATCGCCCCCTGCATTAAGTTATCATTCATTGGTAGGGCAGCTGGAGTAGGTGTGGGTAGTCAACTTTGATCGAATTATTATTACCTGAAACATACAAACAGTCTAAAACTGCCATCAACATTCCAATCTGTCACGTGGTCGAGAGATTTCAGCAGCCCTTCTCACAGGTGCACTGCCAGCATTCCAATACAAGTGTTGTCGCACTTGGAACGCATGAAATGATGACGGATATATAATGTCGATCAAGTCTAATATAAACTGCCGCTTGATCCGCAATTATCTATCAATAGAAAGGTTTATAGGATAATGAGTCACATTTTATGGAAATGCCATAAAGTGTGACGAATTTTGCTAACTTCATTATCGGTAAATTGTGACAAACATGCATTAATCTCCATTTGCATGCCTGAATCTTAATTACTGCATACAATTAGTATTTCATCCCCTCCGAGATTAAGATCTTTAACGGAACTAGCCATTAAGCCTCATCTGCATGATTGTAACGGTTTTGATAGAAGTATTAGTCTGAAATGGTCAAATCCTTTTGCTATGCACGTCAGTTATTTAAATTATTTTGTGTCATATTTAGTGGCACAGTCTTGACGAGCCATGCAGTTAAGTAAAATCACTAGCGCTTACCACTAACATCACTTATATGTTATGCTAGTCGTAAGCATTGGTTCACTGGTGGTTGATAGGAATTCCTCTGCATTGTGGATCGGCAACATTTATCCACTCACGCCAGAAAGGCAAGAATTATCTTTAATTTCGTATTTCTGGCGTTATTTGCCTCCGTGCAAAGTGTTATGGCGGCTTTTGGACTGATACAAGCATAGCACCATTTCACTCTTTATGCATGGAGTCTCCCAGCGTGAACGCTATCAAAGCTCTTCCTAGCTTTGGGGAGAAGCATGTACAGATACACCATCTTCTCTGAAAACGGACAGCATAGTGTATATCGAGTATTTACTTATTGATTGGCTTCCGTTCACTGAATGATTTTCTTACAGTCCTATATGTCCATGGCTGATTTGTTTATTGCCGTTTTTTAATAAACCAGTTTCAAATTGGTTTGTTAATGTCCACTAAAGCACCCGTACCGAAAATTGTGCCGCAATTATATAGCGAGACATTGCCGTGCATGCATGACAGTTGTATTAGTTTCCTCGTTAAAACACTCGAACAAAGCAATCAACAGAAGCTGGTTGGACATTTGAGATATGGTACTCTAATTGTTTATGTCAGTTATTCCGTCGACCATCGGAAAAGGTACAGTCACAATAATTCAAAATGATCGCATCTCGTTGCTTTTAAAACAGATTTGTATGAATACTTAGTTCGATTAATGGCACTTCTATGAGACGCTGAGGCACCATTAGTGGTAAGTGGTCTCACAAATCTGCTTCTTTATTGCTATTCAAATGTAGAATCCTGGTGGCGCATGCCACTGTAAGTCTATCTTCTAAATTGCAGTCAATTGTTAGAAATACCAGATGCACTAATGGAAAGTTTTCAGAGAGTGAATTCAAACGACTGTGTAAAAGTTCATTGATATCTGGCATTAAGTGTAAACTAACCCCATTGGTGCAGCATATTAGTGTATTTAATGCAGCGTAGCTGTTTAGGACCACTGAAAATAATCAAACATGCACTTCAATTACCTGGTTTAGGCTTGCATAGAATTCAAAGGCAAAGAAGTTCGTTTCCATTCGAAGGAGAGATTCGACGAATCTTGTGATGAATGTTGGTAGCCAGAAAAGCCACGATTCATAGCACAACAATAAGTTTTGCAATTCAACGTAACAAATACTTAGATGATCAATCAACATATTATTTGATGCTAAGATGTATTGCTTTGTTTCGCAAAAGGCGGTGTGCAACTGTAAAAACCCAATGTGTCATCACTGTTTCCTCCAAATACGAATATTTGCATGACGTTTAAAGTTCCGACAGCCAAGGATAGCACACTATTTTACATTTAAGGTGAGTATGACATCTGCGATGAGGTCCAATATTAAGATATTTAACGAAGTTATATTAAATGTTGCTGTTAATCCCAACAAAGAAGAAGTTTGTTTTTATGCGTGTGGCGGTGTGACAGTAGAATATGTTGCGGAGTGAATGTAATAATTAAGTGCACATGCCCCCGAAAACCTAAACAGCTGTTTGTGTTTATTTCTTAATAACATGACTGCAAAGATGACTATACATTTATATACCATATGCTTTGCAACCTGAGATCGCGTAACTGCTGTTTAGGTATTTATACCATATAATCAATATTGACTAACTTGCAAACAGCTGTAATTGTTTGCAAATGTACAATAAACGATAATTTCATTGTAGTCACCACATAGTAATGCATGGATGTGTATTGCTAGCAGTTTTATAACAATGGCGAAATCGCACTCCGCAAGTTATCCCATTTTGTTCAAAATATTTCATATATATTTTGCTTATATGACATATCTGATAACTTATGATTGATTGAATCAAGGGAGAAAGTTGTTTTCGCCTCTCCTTTCTTATCAAGTGCCACAACATATGTGTAACTGACTACTGCATTACTCAGCATTCTATATAATATGAACAGTTGGACTTGTTGCATACTTATAATTAATGCATATGGGAATCCAGCCATGTTATGTCTTTTCAATGAAATGTAAAATGTATGTTCGCATTCAATATGAAGATTCAACAAGATGTTAGTGATAAAGCGGTAGTGTTTGACTTCTTAACTTTCATGGTACTTCAGTCCCTCGTGTAGTTATCATAAGACAACCGGTAAATTGAAATAGGAAAGGAATGCAGTTTCTGAAAAAGATACTATGCTAGTCCGAATATATTAAATGATGCTAATTGCACTGGCAAAAGGGCTGGCTGTGCGTATTAAGCCTACTTTATTACATTGTTTCCCGAAACTAGTAACAGATTGGTCAGAATTTACACAAACGGCGATTTGTAAATTTATCTAAGACTATTCTGCATTTTACCTTTGAAGCTGCATATAATCAACACACATGACAATTACGCCGTAAAAAAACTTTTGACACCATAAATTATGACCCAAATACGGCAAGTGGTAGGCGTTAGACACCCGGAGCTGAAAACGGATGGAGTTTGGATGATAGCAGCAGAACTATGCGGAACTGATTTCGAAGCGCCAATATCGATAAATTATTGAACACTTGGTGTCCCTAATACTCTGACTAAGTTACAATCGACTAATTTCAGTAAATTGTTAAATACAAAGCCAAACTACAAATTGAACCTAACACCGGAAATGCATCTTTAAATACATATTTCCATTTTATTTAAAATAGGACTGCGAAGCTTATTTTGTTTTATGGGCTTTTCACAACTACAACGTTTCGAGTAAACCTGTCTCAGCGTTCAAAACAATTGTCCATGTTAACAAAATATTACGCAGATGATTACCAACAACATAGATTACAATGCATTATAAAACACATGATCATTAAGATCGTAAGAGCATATGCCTATAAACAGCTTTGTATTGCAAGACATCATCTTCTCCTAAGCGCCCTGACAACATCCTTTATGCCCCCATTATGGATAGGTTGCAAATCCCACGACCATATGTTTCATCTAATGCCATGGTGTAGAGGTTACAAAAGGTGATGTTTGCATGTTGGAAAGCAACATATAATCCTGATAAATGAATTCACTAATGGTCCAGTGACAGACATGTGCTTCTGCGCCGTCTTATCCAACAATTCGCCTACAGAAAACAACAAGATGTCAAGACATGTCACAGCCTGCAACTGATAACAAAGGCACTGTCTTCGTTACTTTTCGAGGACACATTGTATCGACTATGCATTGCATCCCGCTGTATGCCCGGGCGTATGAGTGGTGGTTGCATCGGGATGGCGGCAAAATCGTAATTTAACCCCTTAGTATAGTCATTTCCGACCAAGCTCCAAGCAATAATTTGGACATCGATTTCATACTGGGCCAGATGTTTTAAAAGTAGCCCAATATAATTCAATATTTCATATTTTTTTTTAAATTTAGAATTCATAGAGGTCTTTATAATATATCACGCAAAACCATTTGGTAATTGAATTGCAGGCGTCTTTCAAATAATAATTAAACTTGGGTCAGGTGGCTTGGTTTTAGTTTCATCCCTGCTGCTTTTGTTACGTCTACATTGCATACACAATAGTTAATATATAATTAGTGAATCGGCTCAGTAACCATTTAGCATTCATTCACCATAACCTGTCCAGCTATATTGATAGCTGATGAAAAGTTTTTAGCTATAATTCTAATGGTTTACGCACCTTCTGGACAAAGGATTGTTCTTATCGGCTCATTCGATACTGCTTTACAAAGTTACTAACACGCAACAAACCATTACCAAGATGTCGGCAATAATGAGTCAATGCTTAAAGAGATTACAGCATTGTTAAGTGTATTTGAATGAAGGTCGTAGTGAGGGCTGAGTTGTACAGGACTTGGGCTAGATCGTGGGCCATTATAAATTCATAAGTAGTCGCTCAGTGAGGGAGCACATGATAAAATAAGGGCAAACCTCGACAAACAGTCGCAAAGAGTATAATGTTTCTTTTATTGATCCTATTTTAAGCACCCATATGATGCTTAAATGAAACGAACAATAAAAATACTGGGATAGTGTTTTGTAAAAGATTTGCAATGTAAACCACCCGTTCAGTCATAATTTCAGTCTAATCCATCCAGCAGTTGTGGATATCGCTATTTCTTCTCTCGGTTTCGAATGGACGATGTCAAAATCAGCATATCAATAAAATACAATTCCATAAAATCAATCTGAGTGGAGGGTAACAGCCACGGTAGTTATGGTATGTAACACCTCTGCTTAGAAGTTACTAGTTGTGAGTCTTACTAAACGCCTTATTGCTTGGATAACATCGAGAATCAACCTATCGAAAGAACCGGCAGTGATGTTGGATATAATTACGTCTTTAAGCAGCTACTATAGCAGATAATCATGAACACACTCTAGTGCTCCATCATTCTAAAACAAATTCAACCTAAAATATTTAGAATAACTTGTTTAACACTTTTGATATAATCCATTAATACGGTATATGGTTCCAACGATGATGCAATTGAATGTTTTATATTTACTTATTGTGATGAAGTCAATTTTTCAAATGGCACTGGTTGCATAAGGGCACTTGTTGCACAATTATAAAATTTATATTGAAATAATTCTCTGTAGTACAATGTCCATGTATTAAGGTAATTTTATGGCGAAATGTTGACATTGCGGCTTGCAAACAGTAAGAGACAGTCGTTAAAGAAATGACAGAGTAACCAATTGTCGATAAGATCATTAATTATGATGTTAGAAATTAGCTAGCGTTCCTATGTGTGTGTTGCATCAACGTACAGTCACTGTGCCGAGAACTGGGTCAATCCCAGCATAGCATTCACCTATCTAGGCTTATCTTAACATTGAGTAATTCAGAAAGTCACACAATAGAGCACTTCATCTTGGGGCTGCTTAATAACTGTGGTGAAGTTTTCTTTATATTTTTAGTAGAACAGCAATTAGTAACATATTTGATATATGCGCGATGGTTCGGACAACATTGATCGGCATACCTCACCAAAGATAAGTATCGTGTACATTCTGTTCAGGTAATGGATTGAAACAATGTATTTCACAAAGGCAATAACGTATGTTCATTACCAGTTAAAAGCTAATAAGATGTATATGTGAGCAAACGGTACGCGCCACGCTGCAAACGGTTTCTGTTGTTAACCCATTTACTGTTACAAATATCATTAACTAGCAATATTAGTTCCGCTATGCTCAATCACAGCTTCATACTCTCAAATACCTACTATATAGAATGCGTATTGTAATCAATTAATGCACGACAGTGTCATGATGTTAACGATCTGAACGATGGTCTGAACGCATAAACGATATATTTCATATCCTTAATTTAAGGAATGCCATACTAAGCACCAGCTCATCGATGATATGAACTGATTTACGGTTCATCGAGTATTGTCTATTGTTGCAATTGACTCGCTAAGAGCGGCATATTAAAAGCGTTTTAGCGGTTCGTCTATTTATTTCAACTACCACAACAGACTCGGAACGTTTCAAACACAATATAGCTCTCTCTATATAAATGTAATATAGGTAAATCTATGTATTAAGACCATATATATGAGGATAAAATTTATCACAAGAAAGATGTTATTCGGATATTTATATGTCACAAAGTGTAATCATGTTGATATACGAATTAAATGTGCCAACGTTTGGTATGGTATTATTTTGATATATGTTTTTTTTTTTATTCTCCCCTATGTTATTATGGGGACATATATTTATTGTTTTCTCCATAATAACGTTTGTGTTGCTTTGCATTCTGTAATATTAAGGGTTTAGGTGATAGTCCCATAAAAGACAATAAGGGATAATTTGGTTTCTACATTGCTTAGTTTTACGCAGCAACCAATAATGTCGGGTATTATTTGTGAGGCGAAAAAAAAATTACTGATAACTTTCAATATTATTTACAGGCCGTAATACACATGAGGTGCAGTATAATATATCTTTCATTTAATGAAGTCGGCTCCTCGACAAACGGCACCGCGTGAGTGTCAGCTGTATATCAATATATCAATATATATATATATATATATATATATATATATATATATATATATATATATATATATATATATATATATTTATATATATATATATATATATATATATATATATATATATATATATATATATATATATATATATATATATATATATATATATATATATATATATATATATCAAGAGTTTTTGCATGTCTGCTATTCAATTTGTATTTCCCTAATACAATTGTTTTCATATGTTAAGGTTATGTAGACGGTATGTTGCAATTAATATTGTTTCTCTTGTGAGCATAGGCATAAAATAATAAGCCCTGATCTAGCAAACTGATGATATAAACAGCCCATCCCTTGGTAGCTATACGCGGCAGTTATCAGCATAAACTATGAGTTTAGGTGATTGGATGTTTCAATAATAGCTATGGTGGTCGTATCCATATTTAATAGGTACGTAAAGCGAGTGGCATGTGTAGTCTTTACTGACCAGTACAGTTCAAGCAAGTACCACGACCAATAATTTGGTTATTCCCATGCAGTTTACCTAACATCAATTCCTCACAAACAAGGTCATGGGAAGAGAAACCTAGACATCAAATGACCTCAGTTTCCTATGCAGCATGGAATAGACCATAAACACGCAAAAGAATAACAGGAAGACTAGCATTTACAGCTGCTATTTATATATGTTTATCGACCCTTAAGTGTCCCTCGTCACTTGATCTAAAGCCGATGCTTCCCAATACAATAAAGGCGAATACTTATAATATATTATGGGTTCCACGATTGGATTTGTTGGATATTTGTAAGCATCATCTTAGGTAAAGAAAAGAGTCGAGTCAGTTTCTCCACACCATCGGTATCAAAATCTAACCGATATTTTTTTGGGTTTTGAGTACAAGAAGCAACCCGGACAATGTGAGGACAAAAATAACGATAATATTGACCGATTTCGTGAACAATAGCCGTGCCATATATTCTCTGCTCTTTAACTAACTAAGTGGCTTAACGTTTATATTTGATGATGGAGTCACGTGCCATTACTACTCGCCATTGCACATAATGGACAGTATTTCTGATATCAGTTGGACTGAATCCTACGAACGACTACAATAGGATACAGCTGTATGTTAATAGCCGATAGTGATGCCGCAATTATAATCCTATAACTGGAGAACGTATTGTACCTAGTCACATGTATGGTTACAAAGACTGAATTATATCCACGCTGATTGGATTACTTAAGGGAAAATGATCATCGGTGCAGCGCATAGAGTCCTAATGGTACAGAGTATACTCAAACGTATTTATCAAATTTCCTAATGGATACACTGTATCACACTAGATCTGTCAGTCTCAATAGCTTCAGCCATTTAGAATGACTGACTCGTGTCGCTGTATTAATCTTACAGCATCAGAAAGTGTGTTCATGCCTGAAAAAGGTGTTACTAATAACTGCATGGTGTTGCATGATGAACCTGACAGAAAACACCCGAATTGAAGACGTTTTAAAACATATAACAATGACTACAATGAGAAGTGATAAAATAAACAAGTGTAATACCATGATTGTTTGTCGTAATCATTGAAGATATGTCATGATATGATTTCAAAACTCATTGCTCGATGATTAACGTTTTATGTGAGAAACAACGATAATCATTTGATGAAGCGGACATAGCCTAATGATCGACAGTCATTTAATATTTGTTGCATTTACTGCATAAACCGTTTGTGTTACCACTAATTAAAACATAATGCTTATCCTATAACAGGAAAACAAATCGCTCCGAAACACATGTTTTGTTGCGAAAACAGAATTATAACACCGTAGATTTTGATGTAAAACAAGTATTCGGCTACGCAGGTTTTTGTCGATTGCAACAGGATTAGATAATGCAATGATGACACCAATAATGGCAGCCAGGAGATATATTTATATATATATTAACTTACGTCTATAGAAATTGCTATCGATGAAGCACCTTCACCGCATTTTACGTGTTAGTGTCACTCATGGAACCTAGTGCTTACAATGATGAATGGCTCAATCAAATTCGTCGTATGCGATAGCTATTGTTCAATCTTGTCACATATTGCAATCCATCATTATTTGTTATGGACATCATCTCGAATAAAATATATATTGTTAATAATCCGTAATATATGAGGCTATCAATGGTTATTAATAAGGTTTTGGAAATGTGCTAGCGGCCAGATGTACAGCCAAACGATACGTTGGAAAATACAAACCGATTTGTTAAGCCTGTCTGTCTGCTCCCAAATGAACGTCCTGCTTAAGATCAATAAATCGGTAATCATTTGACCCTCATATGTTTAGGTGCCGGTCCTACGTCGTAAGGCAGCTACCCCGCTGAGTGAGTATTTAACATGCCCGAAAGCAGACACAGACAGATACATGATAGAAGGGTGTTATTTTGTCAATTGCACGACCGCGTCCATGTTTTCCATTCTCAGTCTGTTACGTTATCAGCCGTTGGAAATATCCTTAGCTTGTGGGTTATCTTGATCGAGTTTGATCACTGCCTGCATCTGTCGACAGTTGGTTGCCACGTGTAACTGCCAATAATCGCGTCGTATTCAATCCAAAAGTGGCAATTAAGATCATTGCTCAGCTGCCAAATCGGCACCATTTAGTTATGCGACTAATTGCAGTCCGGTAAAATACGCTGCAACGCACTGCATAAGCTTTTTGGGACGATCTTTATCAATGATGATTATAAAAACCTACTCATCCAAATTCAAGTAATGGCAGGAATACGTTCTACTTTGAAATAAATGAAGGTGGAATTTTAGGGATATGAGCGCACATTTGTGGCAATAGGCTGTGAATTCAGGATAATGAAATGTGGTTTAAAATATTTCGGTTGTTCGGATAATTTTAATGGTTTATTTTGCTTGATATAAAAAATTTCACAGCTCAAAGACAATATTCAAAAAATGTAACTACTTGGCATTTGTTGCCTACCCTCTTAAATACCAAGCTACTTTCGTGTAATTTATGTTGGCTACTAACAGTCATTAAGCATTTGTATGACTTTGTAGACATGCATAAGAAGACAGGCCGTGACAGTCCGGATATAGTAACGGTTCTGCTATATATCAAACAGACTTGACACTGACCTAAGACCAGAAAATACACTTTCATCAATATTAAAGATTTGTTCACATTAGTATTTAAGATGCAGCACGATGTTAACAGGTACTTGGCAGAATAAACGTCAAACATGAAAGCATGTCAACACGGTCATAATATGTCGCCTTGACACTGGCCGTTTGAATGTAATAACATTATAGTAACATGGCGTACTAGTGGTTTTGTGCTGCAAAAGGCTTTAAAAACGGGCATTGACATTTATAATGTTTTTAAATTGGTAAAGCGGATATACAAAATGTAATGAGCATCCTCTAAGCACCTTATCGGCAATTGCGGTCTCTTCGGTCATCAGGAGAATTCCGTCTCAATGTGTAGACGAACGAACGAGGTCGTTGGAAGGCCCGTTACGACGGATTATATGCCATAGTCAGGCATATCAAAATGCAACATATACCGTAGCAAACCACGACACATATTGCTGTCCAATCGGCATACTACGTGCATTAATTGTGCCATTCCGTCACATATATATGACCAAATCGACCAAATGGCCAGCAATATGCGGAAAGCCTAATGCGTAACAAGCACAAGTATAGGAATCTTTCAATACTACTACATGCTCTATGGAAATAAAACTATTTGTTTAATTCTTCTTTTGCAGACTCAGAGTGGGACATGTGCTGCATTGCGACCCTGTCATTTCCATGAAAATGAAAATGTGTTAAATCAGTTAAGCAGCTATACATTTTAATATCCAGTGAAAAAAGACGCATCTACTGTTCGATATTTTTGTCCAGCGCCCTCCTGATTTAATCTATGTTCAAAGTGCTATTATGCAACAGCACACGTCCATGTATTTCTAAACCAGATAAGAGGGCACCTCTATTTCAGTTTGAAAAAAAGATGTCCCGAATCTGGGAGGTGATAAATCAAGAAAAGACATTTCATGGTCGAATCAGCCATTCTATAGCCATTTCGGCGAAGCAAGGCGCCGACAGAATATCGACATGGCCATTAACTTGCATGTACGAAGCATACTTTCACACATCCTATCGATAAGCTTTAATAGGACGTGATATATACACCGCAGTCCACAAAGAAGTACAAAAATGTCCTTGCAGTAAGACATGTAGTTTTGCTAACACCATACCGGCTGAGTTAAACCGACGGTTGCACACATGATTGGATGTAAAATACAACTAAAAATTCGATTCATGAATAATATAGGCCACTTGTGTATTCCATACATTTTTATAGAATGAGAAATGACAAAGATACAACCTTATAGGTTAATACTTTACTACCGGCTGAGCAGCAGACACAAGCGTATCTAAACAATTTACACGCAACCAAACAGCATTATTGTTGGGAATGCGCGCAATATAGAGTAGATTATTATTATAGAATGGCAGCACAATTAGGTACATTGTAATGATTCCACAAAAATCACACATGTGGGAGTGTTCTAAGTCGCATCGGTTGCAATATAGTTGGCCATTAGCGTTTGGTCTGCCCTGATCTGGATGCATGTCAATATCGCAATAGACTCTCCGTAGGGCAGTATATACTGCATCAACGAATGCCAAAAAAGGGTCAAGATGCAATTCATATGTAAGTCGCGAAACCAAAGCATTTTTATGCGGCATTACATGAATAATTACCGATCGCATATCAACTGTCTGGGATTATTTAATCAGGTCGTAATATGTGGTTATTAGGACCCGTCCAT
>CM067356.1:45515116-45572616 GCA_034190875.2 Urechis unicinctus | reverse complement strand
ATATATATATAAATCTTTTTACATCTATGTATATTACATTTCTACAGTGGCAACTGCAGACGTGAATGGGACAATTACGCCAGTTAGCAAACAGAGAATATGCGACCAAACTTATTATTTGCCCATACAAGCGGTATGCTATTTCACACTGGCTTGTGATGTTGATAATGTGTGCCAACTAGTACGTCGCACTCATCCACCGTGTGGAGGCTTAGTCTTACCTATCAGCATCTGCTTAGGCTTACGTCTGCTTCAAGTATAGTTGTACAACCCAAGGAGCTACCAACTGGTATTGCACAAAAAGCAAATTAAGGCACACAAACACTGTCAGCAGTTCCCTTATTTGACACAATTCATTTCGCAGAGTTCATCCCATAACCAATCTAACGTTCTATTTGCTGTAGGTGAACACGATTTGCAATCGAGTTAGTTCATGAGGATTTTAGTGTATGACTAACGGCACTCTCCAAAACACCGATTGCGTACACAGCTACTTACTAGTCACAGCAATGCCTAGATTGTACTTTAACATAATATGAAGCAGCCGGAAATACACATTGTTGGGTATTTTCAATAATCCAATGCAGGTCAGAGAAATAACTAGGCGATTTGTATCTCTCCACAATTTATTATCTGTCTTTAACAATTTATTCTGCATTTCAGCATCAAGTAGCATCTAACGAAGAAAATCATTGGTTGATCTGCAATAGTTATTTGCTCTACATACTAAACGCTTTCCAATTACAGTGAAAATTTAGTGCAGATTACACCTCTGCTCTATTATTGTTGACCAATACGTGCAAAGTTGACTTAGCAATACTACAAATCGCACGTTATCATGTTATAATCACGATAGATTCGTTTGTGCATATTTCTGCACCACACATATTATTCTCGACGAGGGCCCTTATTCAATCAAACTTAATTCGATACATAATTGTGCTTTGTGCGCCGGGTGGTATTTAATGCAATCGGTGAGCGAATCTCACGTAAATTCTTCGATGGCTTATGGGACCCATAAAGCCAAAGCAGATGACGTAACTGATAATTGAGCCAATCCCATGCAACGTACAGGAAATCAAACTCGGGCAAGCAAGGTCAATGGTAGAGTCACGTAGTCTTAAAATGAGTCCAGTTTCCTAATCAACTTCAGAACAGACCAGAAACACGCACATTTCCGTTTATGAGAAGGCTTGTCAATCTACAATTCAAACCTGACGCAAACGACAACGCGTTCTTATTCACGCTATTGTACTGGGCACCTTCGAGCAGATGATACGAAAGCAACCCATTTCAATTAGATTCCATCAAACATCCGGAAATCGGTATATCAATCAAACTGGATAACTACGCCAACTGTAGTGTTGTACCATTAAATGTACAATGACCATGCTATATCTGCACTGTATATTAAATATAATTTCAGTAGCACAGAATGTGGATTCAATTATAAAACATAACAAATCAATTCCCGTAACTATTGGGCTCGCCATTAGATCTATACATCTGTAGCTCACTGACAATAATTGGAGTGCTGAAAAGTCTATTGCTTAATGCTAATGAATGGCACTTTCTTTGTCAATTGGCATAGTACAAAGTTGACCAAGATGCTTCCGTTCAAGGACAGATGTGCTTCATCTAAAGTATTGAGGTCCATCATTTTACCTCAATAAACATGGTTTTTGTATAACATGCAGAGCTAGCTATTCATTCAGGAAGGTTTATGTAAATTGTTGTATATGATTGCCATACTTACCACAGCCGTATTTATGGAGCATTTAAATAGCTTTCATCTATTCGTTACGTCGCCTGTGTCTGTTTTGAAAAATAGCATCCAGCTACGCATAATATACAGAACACAATGTGCCTACGTAGGCTTTTGATAATATATTTGCGCAAACATTGCATCAGGTGCTCGTCAGATCCGAGACAACCCCTTAAATCACGGATATATAATCTACCACTAAAAGTTATACATGCTTTTTGATCCTGTCGATCAAATGAGAAGAGGTCGTTACTTATGTCCTTTTCCAGTGCGTCAACGCCGCTGTATGATAGATAATCTGGTGTTCTCAACAAAAGAAAAGCTTACAATGAGGCCTTATGTCAACGGGACAAAAACAGCATTGAGCCAACACATCACCAACTAACACCTGAAACACATGATGCAATTGCAGAATTTAAAAACGCTACTGAATTTAGTTAAACTGACATTAATATATATTGCCCAGGTATAACGATAAATAAATCACATCGAATAGAAGGATGGTCGCCCGAATGGACCACTCTAACAGAGTAAACATTCATCAATTAATTGGAAGCGTCTAGTGCTTCTCAAGCTAGACAATATACCATCAGAGGGTCACAGTGACCACGCAATACTCTTCAATTGCGTGGTAATGATACATTGAACTATTAAATTGAGCTAATAGTAAAGAATAGGGGACGTCCGCTGTTGCCAATCCTACAAAAAATGGCACTAAGCACTCCCTTATATTTTTTGTCAATACAAGCATAGATTCAATTTGAAATCGAAAAGTTTAATAGTATTCCCTCTCTAACTTCCTTGGCGTATGTATCCCAATGACGTCATGGTCTTTTTTTCTATTTGCGGAATCGTTGTGTCGCAATTATAGCTGAGTTACTGTCTATCGAATTAAGTGCAATACTATGTGGGTTGTGATATAGCAAAAGCTTTTATTCAAATTCTACATCAGCTGTCCTACAAAGCTCATGTTCTCAATGTTGCGCAAAATTGCCATTGATTGATTACCTGGTTAATAAGATATCAAGAGCCCGAATGATTATACGAATAATGACGCTCTCGGTTTTAAAATGAAACTAAAAACATCAATGTAAGCAATTAGCATCGAACGATGATCGAAATATTTATGGTTTCTTGTGTTGGCCGGCCATATCAACTCAGATGCATCAACGAGCAACGAAACAGATAGGGTGATCACGCAACCCTATGCAGCTGTTCAGTTTACTTAACACAACAGTGTACTTAACATAACGTTCTTTAATCCAAGGCTACACTATTATGCACACTAATCAAAATATGTTACCACATGGCAGTTGGCGACTGGCAGCTCTTCTTTAAATAAAGACAATCTAGCAGTTTGACAGGCAACAGTAGTCCATTTGTATGGACCTGTCTCTGTTTTATAATATGAAGCCTTTTCTGGACGTTGAGTAATGTGAGCGGAAATAATCGGTGTCTGGATGACGATTACATTTGGTGAGCAACAAAGTCATGGGAATCCCATATAGTTGTACCCTATAGCAAAGTATTTGTATTCGCTCATACGTCTGCTTCAAGTATAGTTGTACAACCCAGGAGCTAACCAACTGGTATTGCACACAAAAAGCAAATTAAGGCACACAACACTGTCAGCAGTTTCCCTTATTTGACACAATTCATTTCGCAGAGTTCATCCCATAACCAATCTAACGTTCTATTTGCTGTAGGTGAACACGATTTGCAATCGAGTTAGTTCATGAGGATTTTAGTGTATTATGACTAACACAGCTACTTACTAGTCACAGCAATGCCTAGATTGTACTTTAACATAATATGAAGCAGCCGGAAATACACATTGTTGGGTATTTTCAATAATCCAATGCAGGTCAGAGAAATAACTAGGCGATTTGTATCTCTCCACAATTTATTATCTGTCTTTAACAATTTATTCTGCATTTCAGCATCAAGTAGCATCTAACGAAGAAAATCATTGGTTGATCTGCAATAGTTATTTGCTCTACATACTAAACGCTTTCCAATTACAGTGAAAATTTAGTGCAGATTACACCTCTGCTCTATTATTGTTGACCAATACGTGCAAAGTTGACTTAGCAATACTACAAATCGCACGTTATCATGTTATAATCACGATAGATTCGTTTGTGCATATTTCTGCACCACACATATTATTCTCGACGAGGGCCCTTATTCAATCAAACTTAATTCGATACATAATTGTGCTTTGTGCGCCGGGTGGTATTTAATGCAATCGGTGAGCGAATCTCACGTAAATTCTTCGATGGCTTATGGGACCCATAAAGCCAAAGCAGATGACGTAACTGATAATTGAGCCAATCCCATGCAACGTACAGGAAATCAAACTCGGGCAAGCAAGGTCAATGGTAGAGTCACGTAGTCTTAAAATGAGTCCAGTTTCCTAATCAACTTCAGAACAGACCAGAAACACGCACATTTCCGTTTATGAGAAGGCTTGTCAATCTACAATTCAAACCTGACGCAAACGACAACGCGTTCTTATTCACGCTATTTGTACTGGGCACCTTCGAGCAGATGATACGAAAGCAACCCATTTCAATTAGATTCCATCAAACATCCGGAAATCGGTATATCAATCAAACTGGATAACTACGCCAACTGTAGTGTTGTACCATTAAATGTACAATGACCATGCTATATCTGCACTGTATATTAAATATTTCAGTAGCACAGAATGTGGATTCAATTATAAAACATAACAAATCAATTCCCGTAACTATTGGGCTCGCCATTAGATCTATACATCTGTAGCTCACTGACAATAATTGGAGTGCTGAAAAGTCTATTGCTTAATGCTAATGAATGGCACTTTCTTTGTCAATTGGCATAGTACAAAGTTGACCAAGATGCTTCCGTTCAAGGACAGATGTGCTTCATCTAAAGTATTGAGGTCCATCATTTTACCTCAATAAACATGGTTTTTGTATAACATGCAGAGCTAGCTATTCATTCAGGAAGGTTTATGTAAATTGTTGTATATGATTGCCATACTTACCACAGCCGTATTTATGGAGCATTTAAATAGCTTTCATCTATTCGTTACGTCGCCTGTGTCTGTTTTGAAAAATAGCATCCAGCTACGCATAATATACAGAACACAATGTGCCTACGTAGGCTTTTGATAATATATTTGCGCAAACATTGCATCAGGTGCTCGTCAGATCCGAGACAACCCCTTAAATCACGGATATATAATCTACCACTAAAAGTTATACATGCTTTTTGATCCTGTCGATCAAATGAGAAGAGGTCGTTACTTATGTCCTTTTCCAGTGCGTCAACGCCGCTGTATGATAGATAATCTGGTGTTCTCAACAAAAGAAAAGCTTACAATGAGGCCTTATGTCAACGGGACAAAAACAGCATTGAGCCAACACATCACCAACTAACACCTGAAACACATGATGCAATTGCAGAATTTAAAAACGCTACTGAATTTAGTTAAACTGACATTAATATATATTGCCCAGGTATAACGATAAATAAATCACATCGAATAGAAGGATGGTCGCCCGAATGGACCACTCTAACAGAGTAAACATTCATCAATTAATTGGAAGCGTCTAGTGCTTCTCAAGCTAGACAATATACCATCAGAGGGTCACAGTGACCACGCAATACTCTTCAATTGCGTGGTAATGATACATTGAACTATTAAATTGAGCTAATAGTAAAGAATAGGGGACGTCCGCTGTTGCCAATCCTACAAAAAATGGCACTAAGCACTCCCTTATATTTTTTGTCAATACAAGCATAGATTCAATTTGAAATCGAAAAGTTTAATAGTATTCCCTCTCTAACTTCCTTGGCGTATGTATCCCAATGACGTCATGGTCTTTTTTTCTATTTGCGGAATCGTTGTGTCGCAATTATAGCTGAGTTACTGTCTATCGAATTAAGTGCAATACTATGTGGGTTGTGATATAGCAAAAGCTTTTATTCAAATTCTACATCAGCTGTCCTACAAAGCTCATGTTCTCAATGTTGCGCAAATTGCCATTGATTGATTACCTGGTTAATAAGATATCAAGAGCCCGAATGATTATACGAATAATGACGCTCTCGGTTTTAAAATGAAACTAAAAACATCAATGTAAGCAATTAGCATCGAACGATGATCGAAATATTTATGGTTTCTTGTGTTGGCCGGCCATATCAACTCAGATGCATCAACGAGCAACGAAACAGATAGGGTGATCACGCAACCCTATGCAGCTGTTCAGTTTTACTTAACACAACAGTGTACTTAACATAACGTTCTTTAATCCAAGGCTACACTATTATGCACACTAATCAAAATATGTTACCACATGGCAGTTGGCGACTGGCAGCTCTTCTTTAAATAAAGACAATCTAGCAGTTTGACAGGCAACAGTAGTCCATTTGTATGGACCTGTCTCTGTTTTATAATATGAAGCCTTTTCTGGACGTTGAGTAATGTGAGCGGAAATAATCGGTGTCTGGATGACGATTACATTTGGTGAGCAACAAAGTCATGGGAATCCCATATAGTTGTACCCTATAGCAAAGTATTTGTATTCGCTCAGGAAATGCTTAGCGAATCCTGAGCGAATGCAAATAGTATATAAGAATTGTCACATCGGTATATATATATATATATATATATATATATATATATATATATATTATATATATATATATAGATATATCTATATATATATATATATATATATATATATATATATATATCTCTATATATATATATATATATATATATATAGATATATATATATAATATATATATCTCTCTTTCTCTTATCCTCTATATCTACATATTTACCCTAGGGGGAGATATATATATATACATTTATCTATATATATATTTATATATATATAGACATATATATCTCTCTATCTCTATATATATACATATCTCTCTCTATCTCTCTATCTCTCTATCTCTCCCTCTTTCTCTCTCTCTCTCTATCTCTCTATCTCTCTCTCTCTCTCTCTCTATCTCTCTATCTCTCTCTCTCTCTCTCTCTCTGTGTGTGTGTGTGTATGTGTGTGTGCTTGTGTGTGTGTGTGTGAGTGTGTGTGTGTGTGTGTGTGTGTGTTTGTGTGTGTGTACCGTACATATAAATCTATGTTCGGTGTTTGTATGATGGGACCATGCTAAGTTTATCATCTTGATTATTTAGTGAACCTTTCTTATTTCTATGCTCTCTAAGCTGCTTGCAACGACTGATGTAACGCCATATGCTTTGTTGTAGACTGCATCCCTAACATCGGATATCCTTGACATTAGTTGTATAATCCGACCCTCCGATAACCTCAGGCATTGTAGCGTATCAGTGGGAAACACATTTCGGCAATTATCCTAATTTTAGCACTATGGTTACAACTGGATGCTGATGATAAAAGTAATATATACAGCAAAGGAACGGTATTATTCCAGAAGCGGAAAATTGCGCGTTGCTTTCATCGTAGGAACATATACTCTATCACTGCTTAGGATCAATTCTGAAATTTATTTATTGTGAAGCAAATATTTGCTTCATTTGCTGTAAGCTCTTGGGCAATTAATCTAAGTGATATCATTAAGCAGAATCATGACAGCCACTTTATCTCGACAGGGCGATGCTTTCACATTCTTTGGTGTTGTAATGGTTATATACCATCTTCTATTATAAAAAAACCGATTAGCTATGTAAGTAACCCTAATCAAACAGAGCAGGTGGCATTATTAGTGGGAATGACTAAGTTGTCAAATTGTCTTTGCATCCATATTCACTCTTAATTATCATAACCTCTAATGTTTGCTTTAGGTGAAAGGTGTTAGTGTTCATACCACAATAGCCGGCATATGTTCATCTTTGGAGGTCAGATAATTGCCGTATAATTTTAACAGCTTGAACAGAATATTCAAGACTATATTCACTTGTCTCAAATTGGCTATGGCGTTACTTTTTACCGTTGTTTCTGATATTAGCAGCCTATTCGCATCGAATGATACATTTCAGCGACTCATACCGTATCTGTAAGAACAGCTCTGAAAATGTTGTGTTGGCTTTGTTAGCACCTATGCATTTAGGGACAAATTCATCTGATGAGTACTATTTGTTCACAGTGTTAATCTTTGGAAGACGACTGCAGCGCAATGACGGTTTTATGACAACACAGAGGCCTTCGTAAGTCATACAAAGAGGAAAAAACTAATTATTTATATTATATACAACTTAATGTTATCAAATGGGCCCCGCAATGTATTGCAAATGGACTGTTATGTTTATATTGCTTGTGAGTAGAGGATTCTTTGCCGAAACTGCAGTTATTTTCTGTCGAGAATGTGCTGGCTCTAGATAAAATGAATACTGAGGAGAACAACTTATATATTTTCCCCTAAAGTGTTGGTATACAATGACTGTTACAATATATTGCTATTTGCAAGTCGCCAATGGCTCTCATTATGTATTTTGTGAACTGTGACGTTATTGTTGTCTGTCTACGAAACATACCTGTAAAATGACGGTAATGCTTATGAGGAGAACACGTATATATTTTCGTAAGTAAAGTGAGCCATACAAATGACTGCCTTGAATGTTATAACACGTGCTAGTTTGCACGTCGCCAATTTTTTGTGTCATCAACTGCGGCATTGTATTTGTTACTGAATACTGCATATTGCCTCAAATGTGTGATGTTCTAGAACAACTTACCTTTGAAATGACGGTTTCGTGGCGAATCCTGCTTTAGATAGGATTTTTAGAAAGTGCAAAAAAGCTTGATATATGCCACTCGCTAAGTCATCACAGCCATTCGTACTGATTGCTTAAACTCTCATACACTTTTTCGGTTTTTTGTTTAATGACTGCCATTACGTTGGCGAATCTTTTGATAGGTAATTTTTATGCTTGTGTGTCAAATTAGCTTGATGATAGTGGCGACTTAACCGCATTTGTTCGCACTACTAACAATACTGTTTCCAAACACTAATACGCTAGTAAACACTTATACAGTGCATCATATCCCCTAAGTCTTCAACAATGGTACCTGCGCTGCTTATTGCTGTGGTTTGATGAGGCAAATCTTTAGGATTCTTTGCCGAAACTGCGTTATTTTCTGTCGTCGATGAATACTTGACAAAGAACATTCTCTAGCTCAATCACCACTGATGAAACCGTATAAATTTTTCCCCTAAAGTGTTATACAATGACTAAACCCTATATTGCTATTTGCACAGATTGCCAAATGCCTCTCATACAATGTTATTTTGTGCTCTGTGACTTAATTTTTTGCGAATTTATGTTTACGAAACATACCTGTTAAATGACGGTACGGCACGCTTAGTAAAGCGAGTAAAGCAGTGCCTCACTAAGTCATCACAGCCATAACAAACGCTGCTTATTGCTGACACGTGACAGTTTTCTGCTTTTTTTGGTGTGGCAACTGCGGGCGCGAATCCTTTAGATAGGCATCAGTTTGAGAAAGTGCAAAATAGCTTGATATATGCCACCGCTAAGTCGCATTTGTTCGTACTGATTGCCAAACTAAATCTCCACTCTTACGGTTCCATTTTGTACGTTTAATTTGTGAGGTAATTTTATGCTGTGTCAATTTAGGTTTAGTGGCGATTAACCTGCCAAATGCACTTAGAATACATTTACATTCAACAAACATGTACAAAACAACCCCGTTCTCTTTATCGTCGCGTACATGCACAGATGGTTTTTAAAAATGACCATGGCATAATTTCCTGAGGAATCATCTTTCGATTCTTTGACGATTATCAAGCTTGGATTCTGTCGTTTTAATTCATACCTGTACAGCTCTTGCTAATACAGTGAACCAGTTGCAAAATTGCCCGGAAAAAATGTGGTTCTCTAAGGACAATCCGCAGCACTACAATATAGGGAGATCCTAAGTGTAATGCCCCAAAGACAACACACAGTGACCCGGTGATAGCATCGTCGCAATTTTGTCTTTTGCGCACCAGATGACCTATCAAACGGACTTAATAAATGCAGATGAATGTCCTTAATCAATTGATTCATCGTCATGCGTATTCTAGCAATACTTTTTGCTATGTTACGATCAGACTTTGCTACTGATAACATGGATGATGTGATAACATGGATCGTTTCTGCAAATACCATACATTAATGAACATAATATCACCATATTTTACATGGATGCATTTCAAAATCAGCAAAATGCCATGACAAATCGTATTTTGTTCTGTGTATACAATGAAAAATGAGAACAAGACATGGAAAATCCACACAAAGCAGCTTCTTACCTCATCTTCTAGTCCAAGACATTAACTAATTCAGCTGTCAGGGTTACATGGACAGAGCGCTTAACTCTACGGCTTTAAATAAATGATTAAAAAGCAAGCTATCAATGAAGAGTCTATTGGACTCAAAATGACGCTGATTTGTCGTATCATGCAAAATGACGCTACGCGATGGTTGAGGTTGTCTGAAGGCACGGAGTAATTGTTGTGCACATTTGGTGGATTACTCAAACTTTATTTGTTGATTAGTATCAGATAGGACCAAGGTACGTGATTGTTAGCTATGCATAAGTATGATTGTTCACCACTGCCGTATTTTTCTTTCAAGTACAGTGAAGTGGTGGCGCTTTCACTATGTTCTTGATCACTATGTTCTTCATCATGATTGCGTTATTACAGGATAGCAATTGTTAAATGTTAGTAACGATTATTGGGCCTACCTCTGTCATGTACACGAATAACTCCAAATGAATTCTTCTTCGGTCGCTGATTACTAAAATGTGGATCAGATTTCCTCTACCATGTGTAGTTATCCCTTGCTAGTCAAAATACATCATGTAATTAATATATCTAGCTCTCGGTAACATTTCCTGCAGCCTATCATATGCCTTCGGTCAAAAATGTTTTTGGTCCCGGTGAGCAGTAAATATTTTTCTGTACAACTGTATATTTCTATGCCTCTATTGCATCCTCAGCGAATATACAACATTGTTCATGTACACTGTGCAATTCTTCCATTCAACTTGACAAGGTTTTTATTATATGTGTCTGTCATGTCATTTCCCTGAATGATTCGGTTTATGTAAGTTTCATCATATAGGCTATCAATATAAAGTACTTACCTGACTCTCTTCAGATAATGGTAGTGCTATTTGTCTTCTATTTTGCATCCGGGACAATGCTGTAAGCTCTAAGCATGGCAAATATTGACGAATATATTCCATCCGAGTGTATGATTGATTAAAGTGGCCCATCAATGGCTCCACTGATTAAGGGCAACATTATTACTCATTGCACACGGGTGGCGACAGTAATGAACAGGCCATCGCCGAGTAGGTGTTGGTAACAGTGTGCTAAGGGTGCGTATGATATGCAGCATGGTAGGTACATTGATATGCCGAATCGAGTAGCATCATTCCTGCTATATCGCAGAACAGCTATGATTCGGTTCAAATACTTGCACGCTGTGGTACAACATTGTGCATTCAAAACTTGGTATACATCTAGCAGAAAATAAGGTTAATTTACGATAGAACCGTTTAGTCATAAATATCCCGTACGATCGATGAGTTGCACCCAGCATTCCCGTATTGGTGAACTAATTCAGTGCACCAGCAGTCGGTCGGCTGTGGCTGGAGGCAGTTTACTGTATTAGTCGTCAACCTAAACGATTATGCACACTGCAATATCTAATCAACGGCTTCATCTCGCTTAGGCCAAAATGTAGCAGCGTTGGGTACTGCTTTTGAGATAGTTTGCTATAGTGAAGCAGTATAGCGATTATGTCTTTTGATTATATGTTAGGGATAACTGATGCCAATGTGTTTTAATCTAAAAGGATCAGCACTAGGTTATGTAGCTTGTCTCATCGTCACTTTAGCTTCATTTAAATGACTTGTAGTGATACCAGTGCCGATGTTAATTACAAATAGCTGAAAGAGCGAAACCTTAGGTTAAGGTATTTACAGTTATTGTGAGACCAATTATGTATATTCTAACAGTTCTTAGCAGGAACGTAAGAGCTTGCATGTATTCACCTTGTATTTAATCACTCTGCGAGTTGCTTGGGTGGCAGTTGGTAATGCATTCTGAATGGTCCATTGGTCATCACGTAAAACAACTATACTAAATTAAGTGCAGGCCCTCAATGCGGCCTGAATTTTATGCAAGGCAGTTGAAAAGTAGGGTACATCACAGGCCTGTTTTAGATATGGTGGACCTCTATTGTTTGCATTACAAGCCTTGGTTTACCGTTACATTTAATCTGTTCTATTGGTCTGATACTCAAGAGGTTGGGTTTGGCAGTATTTGGCGTGACTGTGAACATAAACATCAAATTACTGTCCATGATATATCCACAATAGTGTAAGAGGTTAAATTTGATCTTAACACATTATGAGCGGGATGAGTGCCAACAGGTCAGACTCATTTCGCTTCATATGTATAATATGTTGAGCTAATATTGTGCATTGTATGCAAAACACGTTGCTCAAACAACCAGGATAGTCCTAGGAGGGAATCAATAGATAGATAACTGCATCATCAGGTCAGATGGATATACAGTGATCACCATATCGTCCGCTGCTTTATGGTGCTTAATAGCGTATTTACCAAGATATATCATAGCAAATCAAAGTAACTGAATATTTGGTGAAGTCGAAAGAAACTTAAATGTAGTACGTTAAACTGTCATCAGTTAATCGTGCGTGAACATTTTATGACTGAACCTCAGCATCATCGTCTTGTCAGTCGGGCATAGTAATATTCTGTACTTAGTGCTCCAAACTATTCAACATAAATCATGATATATAGTATCATCCGACATCATCAAGAAACAAAATATTGTTCATAGTTGCATTATACCGTCAGCGTATGTGGATAAATTTTCCAATCCTCTGCAGGGTTTGCACGCCCGGATGGTAGGTCTTCTCTGTTTATCACCCCCAATATGCGGTATCTTATGACCCTCACTACTGATAATGTTACCGATGGAAAACAATAAATGGGTCAATAATCCGTGTTTGTTATGTATACTAAAGGGCATGATGTATATGTCTACTCAGGTGTCGGCAAGGATTATTTCACTGTACACTGCAATACCACTATAGGTTGAATGAGTTATGGCTAGTGGTCGGAATGGTTATTGTCGTCGTTGGTGTCCTGGTCGTATGCTAACTTAGTTGATTGCTGCTACAATGGATGCTCTCGCCCGACCGCATATGTATATTGGCCTTAAAGCAATCTGGATGCATTAAGCTATATCGCCATTATTGGGATAACAGCAGCATATTAACGGCACTGCCATGATTTGCTATGATTAGAATATGACAACAGACCAGCAATGAAAGCAACCTAGACTATCATGCGCCATAAATTGATGAATGAAGCCCAATGAGAAAAGAAGTAGGTTATAACAATATAATGATATCGAATCGAATAAGTATCCACGACACATGAGTAGATGCATTCATTATCTGCTCCATTATACATAATGAAGATGGATAGTTGTCACATTTATTGCTTTTAGTTTTTTCCATTAGATGTCAGGGTCATGAGAAGTGGTGCATTGGGAATGATATATACAGAAGACCTGTTTGCCGTCTGGGACAACTCGACATCGCCATCCGTTCACGCTATTATTCACCGCCGACTTGTGGGACAATATGTAGGACAATATTTTGACTTACTTATGAATTGCCGAGAAAGTGGCTTAGAAAATTCAGTACATCTTGATTCGTAAAGCAAATCCAAGTTGCGAAAAACCAGTAATGGTTATTATTATGTGCGGCCAATGCCACAACCAGACATATGAAAAATAGCACGCTTGATTATAGCAACAAACATCACGCAGACGAATAAACCCTTTTCGCAAATGCGTGTAGCAATATAGACGATTATCCCGGTTTGCTACCAACAAGACCAAAAGCTAGCGAGCTGTCCGTATTTTGCTTCTGTTTACACTACAGCAGTTAGTGTCGCCGTTGTTGTGACAGACCATTTGTTGATAGCTAAATTACACGCAACGAAATGAATAAAATTAGGTTGGTGTTTCTATTATCAGACAAAACGATTCGTAATCAATTTGTTTTACTTTTACTTATTACAAATTGAATCAATATTTCATATTCGTAACGACAAATGGATTTCAGAACATCACCGGTTAGCAACAATAAGCACCCTGGTCTAGCGTTATAGTTGTGTAATTCAATGCGGCCTTACTCGCTGTAATATAATAAACAACTTTCACAGATTTTTGTCGTGATAAATACCAATCCCGTAATTATGGTGAAAGAGATATATTGTGATATTTCATTTATTTCGTACTGCTTGGCATTAGTTAAATCATAGGTGCTGTGTGCTAGTAATGGTCGCATACTCTGATTGGATGCCTCTATAAGTAATAGCTGTTTAAACTGTAATGCGTCTACCACGCGGATATCTACGAATGTTATTTTGCGCAATATATCTATTTTCGCCATTTAGTCCTCACATGAGAATGTTCCCCAATAACATGTTGCTTCTGGACTGCTCTGTTTGATATTCTTAACACGAGTGACATTCTAAAATTCAAATGAATGGAGCTTGTGCAAAGCGAATGCATCATATACATGCAACATGGCTTCACTCTGTTTAGAGTATTGGGAATAGAATAAACCATGACACGGTTGACATTTAAGCCATAATTAACTTAGGTAAATACACTTGTCACTGTCATATTGCTAAGCTGCAAACTAGAAACTCGGACAGTATATCGCGAATGCTACTGTAGGTGCTGTTGTGAGAGAAGAGCTTTAACAGAGCATAACGATGTGGTTTCAAGTGTAGAGCTATATGCAACATTTATAATTACCGTCATTACGATCAGCATGGAAGCGGGACTCGTGCAGATGTTGCAATGAGGTAGCTTCGTCTGAGCTTATGAAGACTTAATATGCAGTTAAATAACAGGCACATTCTTGCACATACTCTGATACGTTTAAGTAAAAGTCGCATTTTATTTGAACAGTTTCAGGAAGATTGGCTTCTACGGGTTCAGTAATTGACTGTAATGTGCGAGAATAATTTGAATATAACATCATCCATTAATGCCGTAGTCTAATTCCATTAGCAAATAGATGAGTACCCGTTGCGGATAATGTGACTGCACACACGTCTAGTACAAGAATAATCTCGGCTTCAGACGATAATGGGCAGTGTTTATTTAGTTCACAATAACTCTGGCTTTTTAATGTAATGCCACGTCTGTCATTTGACATGCAAAATGATGCATTAACCGGATACGAGAAATATAGCATCATCTGTCTTGATGAATGGCCGACTGTGCGATAGTGAGTTGTCATTGAAGGTATATTGTACAGTATAATATACCGAAACATTCAGGATAGTATGCATGTTATGGACTAACTAGTGGACCGCACGTTTTCAGTCCATCGTAAGTGGAGATTGAGTTTCGTGATAACACCACATATATCTGATAGTTATCCAGGTTAACTTACCCAGTTGCTGAGGACACAAAGCTGTGCACCAGCATAACCAGTAATATACATGAGTTTCCTCTCTTCGAAATCCATCGTCGACAACATCCCATTAAATAACTAGCACCAATGGCATGTTATCAAAGGACATTATTATCAAGCTTGAAAATGCAAGCATTGTTTTAAAAAGGAAACTTAACTTAAAACGCTAGGAGTTAATTAGCGTACAAGATAGGGAATAAGAAACAAATAGCGAGAGGAAAAGATAGAGACGCGGCTGTTTCGTGCGTGCGTATTGCTCTCATGTTGTCTTCTTAAATCACTGCGCGAAGGTAACCACGCATGCTATTTCACCGCCATTGGCAGTTTTACATATCGCAAGGATTTACGTAATGACAAACAGAATCCGATATAGTAACTGACTGAAGTTCATGAGACTGGGTGTTTGCAGAGACGGACCCATATCAAGCATGGCACCTTGTCTCTTCCTTATCTGAAAACTAAAACAACAACGGAACTCAATAAGAATAATCATATCCTGCAACCGAGAAGCGAGGCTTATATCCGATCATTTATGTCACATCTTATTTTTGTATGTCACATCTTAATTTTGTAATTGATCACACCAGCTCAAGGTAACTTGACCTTATTATCAATAAGTTAAAGGCATAAAGCGTAGGATATTAAGAATGTCCAGTCTGAATGACAAGTCTGGAAGGCAAGATAGATTAAGGAACTTTTCGGTTTACTTACGTAGTATAGAGCGGAGCGGCTATTGAATTTGGGTGGATTCGTCTGTGTAGACAGCCAACAACGTTTGATGAGATAATACGAGGGATAATCATTTTAAGACCACAATGCAGTGGGCAGACCAGTTAATCAACCCAGGTGATAGGTTAAATTAGGGCGGAGACCACTAGCTAGTTGGCCGACTTCTTTACCGGCGGCTTTTTACACGAGATAAAAGCACGAGCCCACCCATTCCTTGTCATTATCGTCTCTGTATACCGCATGGTATAGGTGTGTTTGGTACGAGAGTAAAAAACCAAACACTAAGCCTGAATGCATTTACCAATTGTCGAGACATGCACAAGCGCACAATATAACATTTATTGCAAACAAAACTACGAATAGCAAGTATTGAGTGTTACAATATCTTACCTGTATCATACCATCATCCCAAGTGTTGAGCAACAAGCATTAAGCATGTCATAATTAAAAATAATTATTAAAGATAATTGATATAGATTACGTCAGTTTTCCTCGAAGCGCTTTTTTATGCAATTGTTATAAAGTCAATTCAAAATCATAACATTAACGCCAATCAGGTACGTGCTATGCAGAGAGCGATAGCTATCTATTCCATTTTGTGCAGAGATATGATCATCTACAATTTGAGTGAACAAAATGATGTCTCACAATATGCAAATATTCAGGAGATTTGAAAGCGATAGTGTGTGGCTGCGGCTCATGCGCAGGCGTATAATCTCGCCATCGAATGAACTATATAACCATACGTTAGTTGATTAATGTGCACACACATTACAGTGACTCATTTCGACCTATGCGTAGTCTCGCTCTTCCCCTCGTCAATCTTGCCTTGTCCTTGACGCTTAGCAGTAAGTAATGCAAAGGTCTGCTGCACGCAGGTTTAGGGCAACCCATCTGGCCACATCCTGAGCCCCATAGCACTGACTGTATGTTGTACATAAGCAACGTCTACAAGGGGCGCAACAGTGAGCTTATATCCCTGTAGTTGTTGATTAGACGTGCGTGACTATCATGACCCTTTATCTCAATGTGTCAATTAGCTTTTTGAGTTCCGTATATTGTGATTTCCTATACCAAGAAGGGGGGTGGGGGAGGGGCTCATTGTAACATAGGCATGTGGGTTTTTAAGAGTCTGTACAAGTTTGATGTTATCGACGTGCAAACAAGAATATAAAGCCAAAGCGTTAATCCCATGGCAAATGTGACTAATGGTTACGCAAGGATGCTATTGATGGGCCCTGCACTCAAGCGATAGGCTAAATTAACCCGGCTGTGTCCGTCTAATTAATAGCACGGACTGAAAGGTAACTGTGCTTTGAATTGCCTCTGCTTGGGACGAGATTGGGCAGTGTTGACGTAGTTCAATTCATGCCTACGCGCCAACTCTGGCTTGTAAATCCCGCTTCTGTTATTTTACAAGCGACTTGATAATAAGCCGGATGCATGAAATATATTGCATCATCTGTCATGATGTGATTTTGTCAGGGCATATGATGTTTAACCGCCTCTGCGACTGTGAGTTCATATATGTTGTCATCGAGCGCATACTGTACGCTGTTATGATACGCCACAAACGGGAGTATAATTGTTACTGAAAAGCCTTATAGCTAGTAGTCCATCGTTAATTAAACGTGTGTGCTATAATAACTCTAGTTAACTAGGTTACCTTTATTTGTTTGACCATGTTCTGCATGTGTGTAACAAAACCCTGCGCTAAACGTATCCATTCGCTATGTTTCTTTGTGTCGCTTTCGGGGATGACATTATACTAAAGCGGGAACCCTTAATGATTTCGGTTTTATTTTTTCTTAAGCCACGTAACAAGTTCCACTATAGATTTGATTTACGCCATCTCATTATGCGGATAATCTGTCTTAACCCCTTTCAAATCTTTGCTCATTGAAGTAGTTTTGCAACACATGGCACAGTGATTGAATAAGCATGATCAAGTTACTGGATCGAATGGACACATGCACGCACAAATGCTCTTTAAAACACCAACTGATTACGCGTATGAGAATTCCTACATCGCTGCAGAGCAGTCACATTGGTCAAACTATAGCAAATTGTAAACACTAAAAAATATTTTGTTCCGAAACTAATCACGTAACTAATGCACGATTAGAGGTATTATATTAGCAATATCGTTTGTCTCAAAATCATAGGTTCCATCATCTGACCGAACAGCAACCCATGCATTTATTTGTGTAGCGTTTCGGGTGGAGACATTTACATTCTATAACAATTATACTAAAATATTTATTGCTAAACTTGGGCCTTTACTCCTGTGATTGCCATAACCTTCTTTGGGAATAGCATCTGGAACACGAGTGCGCAGAGCAGTTTTATGTTACTTTTAACCATCCTTTCGTGATGAGTAACCATCAATGTATATTGGTCGACTTGTCTAAATGTGTTGAGTGCTCGATGGCAACAACTGTTATGGACGGAAATGTTCACAGATGAACTGACAGAATCAAATCTAACTGCTCCACTGCCCATACTGCAATTAGTCCGATACGTTATATCTATGTTATTTACCTGTATATGTTAACTATCGCGTGTCATCTACATCTGCATGACCCGTCAGTACTTACAATAGAGCGGTCATGAAATATTGAGTTAATTGATCTACCATGGATGAGCCTGTCCGGTACAGTCTTTCACTATATCAAATCTAACTAGATTTTTTGACCATGTGGTGGTTTATTAATCAAATGTACAATTACCTTTTCGTAGTAGTGCAACGTTAAGTGCATGTGACTGAAAGATAAAGGCGAGGTAAACAATTATCTTTCGCCATCTATTGTCGGGTGTTTGGCCTGCTTATAGTACCAGGCGTTTTGTAAACAATGAATTGTCTTGGTCTTGTGCTCCGATTACCAATGGCTCCAACGTAACAATTTTATGTTAATCCTTATTAGAGCATATATTAAAATGGGATACGCAAATGCTCTATTATATCAAAGTTACATCCACAGCCCCATTAGAAACATGACCTTATTGATATTGGTGATCTACTTAATTATCATGAAGAATAATAATCACTTATTTCATTAACCGCACACACCACGACTTATTATACAGAACTGCAAGTTGACCAAGGGGCAGCTTTATTGTGCTAGATTTGCAGTTGGCAGTACTGCAGCTTAAACAATCAAAAATAGCAATAACTATAACTATAGCGATAGATACCGATTACGAGCGTGGGTACAAACACAGCAGCACATATTGTCTGTTGCTTTTAACGGTTCTCAAAGAGGTCAGGCAAAAACCGTTAAATTAAATTGAATCACATTGGCCATCTGTGCCACTAAGGGGGTTTAGAAGCCTGTAAATGCGAGGTGCTTGTATACAGTAGACCATGGCCCTCACAAGGAGCTATGAAAGCATCATATCTATGCAATGTAACACATTAAAGACGTAATTTCCCAGAATTTCCATATTATTTCAAATATCGGTTAATGGCTATACAGCTGATTACATTATGTACATCATATGCTCTTGCAACAACGGGCAGACCATATTGCTTTAATTCACATATTTAAACGCAGAAACTCGACTAGTTGGCATTAGTTACTTAAATGTACGAGTTTGGTCCATTACCAGTTAACATATGCACGCAGCATGCATAGTTTATTATTCAGGTATGCCATATGCAGCCTCATGTTTCCAACGAACCTAGGAATAAAGAAGTAACTGAAAATTGAATCAATTGAGTAATACGGAGGTCACTGCTTACGTATCATTAATTGAATAATGCATTACGCATCATAAATATGTATATAAATATTTATATATATATATATATATATATATATAGATATATATATAATATATATATATATATATATATATATATACATAATATATATATATAATATATATACAATATGTATATATATATGATATATATATATATGTATAAATATAAAACATATATATATATATATGTACATATATATAACAATATGTATGGATATGTTAATATTTAAATATATATACATATATGTATATATATAAATAATTAATAATGCAAGTGTATATATTTATATAAATATGTATATGTTTATATACATATATGTATATATATATATGCGTATAAAATATATACATATTTACATATATATATATCTATATATTAATATATATATTATGTGTCTATATAAATATATATATATGTATGTATATATAAATATATATATATATATGTATGCGTATATATATATATATATACGTATTATATATATATATGCGTATATATAAATAGGTATATATATATATATATATATATATATATACATTAATACATATATATATTATATATAGATATGTATATGTATATATATATATGTATATATATATACATATACATTTATATATATAAATATATATATATATATAAACATATATATATATTTATTTATATATACACATATATATATATATGTATATATATATATATATATATATATATATATATATATATATATATATATATATATATAATATATAAATTTAATAATCTCGGTCGTAACTAACCATGAAATAATACATTAAGACACATGCGCATATTCATAAATATATATTTTTATGTACATATATATATGCAAATATATATATATATATATATATATGATATATATATAGAAATATATATATATATGAATATATATATGAGATATATATATATATATATATATACATATATATATATATATATATATGCGTGTATATATATTTACATATATATTTATAGATCTACATATATATATATATATATATATATATATATATATATATATATATATATTATATATATATATATATATATATATATATATATATATATATATATATATATATATATATATATATATATATATATATATATATATATTAAATGTATCACTTCATAGTTAGTCATTATCGTGATTGCATTCATCGGAAATATGATAGCACAATTTTTTTTGCAAATCGACGACTGCAAAGAAGACAATTTCTGGGATCATCCGCTGCGTATGTATCAGATGTATTCGTAGGTTGCCATTTCCAATAATCAAAAATATTGGTAAGCAGTCTCGTCGGTTCATGTCTAGTGAAGGAATATTATCGTATCAGGGTGGTTACCTGACTTGGTCAATATCTATCGCGCATCAGCATATGATAATTGCATAAGCAGTGCTCATATATTTGTGTAATGGCGGCCCAATATATGGGTACATTTAGTGCATTTGTATATTGTGCAGGCCGTTTGGCTGCCATTATTCCGAAACAAGGATAGAAACTAATATTATTTGTTTTGGGATATTCCGTATTCGAGCCCTTCGTCTTTGCCCCGAATAAATTAAACGCATTTTTGTTTAATATATTTTGTTAAAACCTTCAAAAATCTTTCACAATATAGCATCGTCATTGCCGCTTGTGAACAGGTAAGGAGCATAGCACAACACGACCAGTGTATTTAAGAATAATAAACCTCTTGTATTCTACGTACAAGTGATGCACAGCGCGCGTCGACAAAACCTGCATATTTGCGTGTTCATTGATTGCAAAAGGCAGCTCTTACTCTATCTGATTATATAGTACAAAGCATGCGCTGAGTGGTGACTGTTGTCAATCCATCTACGATTGAACAAAACTTATATGATTGCTAAACATTATCGGCACTGTCGTGCGTTGCTAGCAGCGTCATGACCTCAAATAATCACGTTTTAGAATAAGAGCTGTCCATCTAGTCAGATGACTTTCGACGACTGCATCAATATACTTTACATACATTGTTACTATTGAATGTCGGAATATGATCCCGCTCTCACACAATACATATTCCATGTCCTCTAATCCGCTATAAATTGCACATAGCAAAACAAATAACAATTTTAGTTGAATAAACCCTTGTCGACACAAGTGCTTAGCATACAAGTGCTATTCCATTATACATGATGACCTTTGATCTCTGTCGCATTTATTGATTTCAGCCAGTAACTTCCTGAAGAGAGTCAAAGTAATCAGAGATGGTGCATAAAGGAAAATATATAAGTGACAACTTGGCAGGACAAATTAGGGTCATGCGCCGACGATATTTTGTCTCCCTTACCTAGTTGGTCACATTTAGAATAATGTACCTGTACAATAAATTGCAGCCTGACTATCTCAGAGAGTACAGTAGATCTTTATTCATTAAGTATACCCAATATTTAAATAGTTGGTGAAGAACATTATCGTGAGCAAACTGATTCCGACTATGTAATGCATCTCTGATGTCTAAGACTAGTGAATATGAAGGCTTCGAACTACTTAGATTGACAGGACATAAGTCCTCGTTTTCTACAATTGTTCATACAACAATTGTCACTGTGATTTCCTTTGCGACTTATCTGTGATCAATGATATTTAGATTGATGAACATGTTCGATAAAAGTTGCAAACAACAACAAACTGATTCGTGATTACTTTGCATCTTTAAAAATAAATTTCGAGCCTATATCTGTATTTAAGTGGCACGTTTTGTCGATAGCCTCACTTGATCTCCTTCAGTAAATTGCCCTGTAGTAAACTAACAGTGTTGATGTGCTGCTTTCGAATTAGTTGACCGGGAAATTGATCGTGGCATCCCGTTGTTAGTCGTGTTGCACGCTGCGCTTTCCCTGTGACATCTATTTTGTTTTCACGTGTTCTCGATTATACATATAGAGCTCCTTAAAACGGACCACATATTTCTAAGACTATTCATGACCGAAGGAGGGTAATTGCGGTGCATTGTTTGATCATGGTCATGGTACTAATCATTTGCATGGTAATTACTACACTAGTATGCTTTACCAGCGAGAAAACAATCGTAATTCCAGATATCACTATGACTTGTATAATGTCGCTTGAGGTCGCTCAGAAGGTTATTGTGATAAACGACGATGTGGTACAGTATCGATGTGCTAGTCATGGACCACTGGTGGTTTATTTAAACCAATCAAACACTCTGAGGTGGGAGTGTGGAAGGGGGAAAATATGCGACATACGGATTGCATGTATATAAGTGTACATTACACACTGAGCTTTGTTTGCTATGGATTCCAAAAGTTCCAAAAGACCACAAGGCGTGGTTCTATTAATCTTTTCATTTGGTACTATTTCATTGATTAGCAATGAATAAACTAATGTGCTGCTACATTGCTGTAATGAGTTATATATTTAAAGACTGATATTCATATTGTTTGGAACTATACGCAAGCTAGGCTTAGAAGTACTGTCCCATATACTGACGTGATATAGAACATAGCGGCTATTAGAATGATGGAATCATCTGTGGTGCATTTGTGCTGAGGGCTAAATACGGTTGATGAGTTAATACACGAGCCAGTCACATTGAGAGCACAATATAGCGCTCAGACTTGTTTATCAGTCAAGGTTAAATGAGGTCTATGACCGCAACCTCTTCGGCAGACGTGTTTACCGACGGCCATATATACGAGATAAAGGCACGTGCCAAACCCGTAAGGGGGTTGCGAGGAGCGACCCGGCAAACGTGTAATCGTCGTCCAGAGCGGCGGTGTTCTTGTAATTCGTTATAACACAATAGTTGGCTATTTCCCTCAATAACGAATGTTTATTACCGACGTTTCATTGGGATCTGTCTGGATTGTTCATGTCGCAATATATGTCAAGAACTCACAATAAGGGGAGTGTCTGTCTGCATTGCCCATATGATCCCCGATAAACATCTACATGTCAACAAGATAATAAATTCAATCATGACTCAACATAGACCCAGTCGAACGGTGATAACTTAATATACAGTTCTGAATCTTCAATTTTCTTTGCGAATTGGTGATGGGTTTTGACGGAAACGTGGCCTCAATACTACATAGGTGATCAACTATTGTAAGAGAAAATAAATAATATAATATAGCGAACTTTCTTTATAAATATTTAATAGCTTTATCATTCACTGACATTGAATGCCAATACCGGTTTTGCCTTCCTTGTAAAATCACCATATTTTTTACGATATTCTCCTATGGGGAAGGCATCTGGCGCACTAGTATGCAGTCATTTGGATTTGACTTTATGTTTTTTATACAAAAGGCACCACACTTGTTTTGTCGATAAAATGGTTCAACAAGGAGAACTACGGTTATCACTTATGTGAATTTGTGATCGTGGCATGTCATCAATTAGCTCAGATATGAGAAGTAATGATGATGCATATGCGACACGTACTCGATAATAAAAGATGATTTGTTTTTTGATGCTGCCAGAAAATGCTATAATTAGTAACAAGAGTCATTATAATAGGAATGCAAAATACAGACGATCTATCAAGCGGCCAAGGTAGTTTATCAAAGAGATTTGCCGTCATACCATTTAGGTTTTAAAACTTGCTTCATTCCCAATGGTCTCGAATCAAATGACATTATAATTAAATTTGCGGTATGCCAAGTTGTTATATATATTTATATATATAAATATATATATATATATATATATATATAATTATTTATATATATATATATATATCTATATATATATATACATATACATATACATATATATATATATTGGACTGTAGTTTGCCGATTAGATAATATACTGAAGTACAATATTGCATGGTACCCTTAAGATTAGACTAGCATTGTGTGAGAAATTAAAGTTGAATAAAATGTCTAGGTCAATCGGTTCATGCATGCGCATTGCTTTGAGGGCGCGACATTAACACTGCTGCTGTCGCAAGTGATTGTTTAGGAACTGCACAATGGATTGTTTAGGTTACACACATTAATCCCAGTAAATAGACGGCCAAGGGACTAGCGGAGGCAACAACCTTGACTCGCCGTAACTTGATGAATGAAAGCCTATGGGACACACAATCAGCCTATAATAGTGTAGCAGTGTCAATTGAGAAAATCCTACACGACACATGAGTAGATACAAGCATTATCTCCTCCATTATACCTAATGAAGATTTATCATTGTTGCATATATCGCTTTCACACAGTAACTTCATTAGTAGTCAGTGTCATGAGAGACTGTGCATTAGATGTATGAAGTAGACCTTTCATCCTGATATGACAACTTTGCAAGGGATGAGAAAATTTATCAACATTCGCTGATGAGATCATTCTTCACCGACCAAAGGGACATATCGGCAACATATTTGCTTTCCGATGAATATTGCAACATGAGTGGCTCAGATGATATAGTAAATCTTGATTTTTAAGGCATACCCAAGTTGACGGATCGTTGTGACGACACCACATCATACTAAATACCTAGCTAGCATCAAATCGAGAGTTTACGCAATCGTCACGCTGAAAACTGCACTGTTTACCCGATAAAAATGCTCTGCACCAACCGAGTAGGGCATATAAATGTGAATTGCAACATGATCATTTTGTTGAATATGACTTACTGAGCGTGAGTATGAGACAAATAGAACAAATGGAATTGAGCAGCAGGCGTTCTCGCCTCTTGTCTATTGTGCAATGCTTCCTGTTATATCCAACCGAAGTTGGGTGCATATGATCATATCCGGCGATCCGTGTATCAATGCATTCAATTTAATACTTGAATTAAGTTACGCTCAATATTATATCAACTCTTCGTTGTTTGAATGATGATCAAGCAATATACTGAGTTTAATAAGTTGCAAGTTTCTTCCCGTTGATATTGCGATTGATATCGGATGCATTTACTTTGGTTTTATCACCATTGTTCGAGTTAATTCTATGTGGTAGTTTTAACATGCTACATAAATGACCGGTAACGCAATATTATTTGAACAATTTCTTTTAACAATAACTAACCATTCATTTCCTATAACCTGTCAAGATATAATGGCAGCTGACAGGATCAAGCGGAAACTTTTCATCTGTGATTCTGATTGGTTAAGTTCGTATTTAATAACAAGCTGCTGTTCTCGGCTCATGCAATTATCACTGCTAACGACATTACTTACATGCGGCGTAGCCCACAGCATCACCCACATTACATCGACACTTGGAAAATAGTAATGACCTTGTCAGGCACACATCTCAAGTTAAGGTCAATGTGTTCAACTAAACAGCAGAGCTTTGTTATCAATCAATTCAAGCTTGTAAACATTGATATATATAGTATATGATTTATGATGAGATAACTAACTGAAGCCTTTATTGCGCGCATAACTAAATGAACTAATCTGTCGTATGGGCGGGGGAGTATCACCCGGGCATTCGCGATTCCATTAGGATGAGCCCATTCCGGTGGATCTGACATGACTCGGTCAAGCTATCACAAAGCGATTGCCATGCGTCGATTTTATTTCTTTTTGTGTAAGCCTTGGTTCGAGTTCGAGGGGGGGGGGGGTGTGGGGAGCGTTAACAACTCGTAAATACACTCAGGACATGTCTTATAGGGCCTGAGCTTCAACAATACAGGGTAAATGTGTTTAAGGTCTTTAATTTATTCATAATGTAGCACACACCTCCTCTCGTTGACTTCATTGTGAATGAATAAATGATAAATCTATCGAACAAAATAAAATTTGCATGAATATGCGTACCACATAAGGCGTCCTTAACAGTTTCACACCGTCAAACTTCCAGATACTTGAAATATCACTTACCTAAAAAGTTGCAACTATTACCGTACAAGCTGAGTATGCTACCATAATATACATCGGATTATAAATTGTTTTTCAAATATATCTTCGTGTATATTCTTGGAAAAAGGGGATATCGTTTTATTTTTTTTCAAATAATGATGTTGTTTTGCGGCGTCGTATTCGTCCATTAAACTTACTTTTATTCACATTATTGATGTGGAATTAGGTTCGTCAGTGGATAACAGACCGTGTCTTCGCAACCTCATATGGCATAATTCTGTCAAGCTATCAGAGAGCGACTGATAATTTTATATAGACCTTTATGTCGCTGTATTGGTCTTTACACTGGACGATGTCGCTACATGATCATTCCTTTACTAATTTTTAACATGTTATATAACTAATACCGCCCATTTCCCATGTCAGCAAACTAATACCCATAAAATAAGCACAAAATACCTCAATATTCATCATAAAACACCTGATAATTGAGAAAAACATACCTCTCATTGTGGCATAGAGTTCTTATACAACCATGCTCAGAAGGCATCGACGTGTTCGGCTGCGCATCGATGCACTTCCTAAGGTCTTTCATGTCAACATAATGCCATATTTGTATCTCTCATGCTCATAAAATGCTACGGAACCAAAATACAGCTTTACAACGCCGTTTACATATCGTAAAGAAAATGCAAAATTGTAGATAAAATAGCTAACGATCAATCGATGGTGTGGAACCTGACCAATACACAAACACATCAACAAGATTCAATAGGATTGTACCATTTTATAGTCTGCCACACATAGACAAGGCTCGACCCAAATCAGTTGCCATTGTGAACCAATTAAGATAAGGCGTATTTCATTTTGTTGTAAGAGATATAGCATAGATATGTTTTGCGACGTAGGACTAATTGACTGTCCCAAGTCATACATCGGATTAGACCTGATTTTGTTGCCTTGATTTATTAGGAAATATGTATATTATATGATTATATAAATTTCAAGTTGTATAATAATTTAAATAACTCACGTAGACAAATTCCTCCAAAACCCGAAACAAGGGCGTTATTCATGCCCAGATGAAACGAATGTGATTCGGATTTATTCATTTTACAGAATTTGCATGTAAAATATATCAGTTGCAGGGATTGTAATGTGAAACCAGATCTACATTATCTGGTCAGCGTACAGTAAAGGGAAGTAAACATATTATTATGCATTCGTTGCGTTGAAATTGGATTGATCTATCTCAAGTATGATGTTTTTGATTAACCAATCCTTGGTTCACTGATGGCCAGCGTTATCTCGCCGATGACATAAGGAAACACAAAGCTAAAACGTCACCCCTCTCATGACGTAATTAAGCTATCTGATACAGACACGCATGATCTGGGAGCCATTGCACTGCCCCCTTTGATATGAGGAGGTATCTTGCAGAGATAGATGCGCATAATTGTGAAGTTTGGACAGCTGATACTGTTGCCCATCTTGAACAAATAAATTTCCTAAATAGGGCTGATAAACCACCACAGCGGATATGAATCTGTAATATGATCAATTGAGATGCTAGGTCCATATTATTAAATCTATAACAGTAGGTAAAGCAGTTTATACCATATCATGAGTGCTGCTGGGCAAAATGTCATCGCAAACACTCAGTCAATCTAACTGCCTTACAATAAAGACAGAAGGCCATGGCTATTGAACTATGCTTCTTTTGGCACGATTTGTATTAACAAGTTAATTTAAGTTTTTTAGAAATGATTTGCCCAAACACCCATGAGCTATTAATAACATTTTTCCTGGAACAACAAATTTTAATTTGCTTTAATTTAGCACGTCAGAGGTCAAAAGCCATAAAGCTATAAGTTAAAGTAAAGTAAAGCCATTACACTGGTGAAGCCACAACATTGGTGAAGCCAAAATTTGGATAAAGGGATAACATTGATGAAGCCACAACATTGGTGAAGCCAAAATATTGGTAAAGTTACAACACTGGTGAAGCCACAACATTGGTGAAGCCAAAATATTGGTGAAGCCACAGTATGGGTGAACCTATGTTATTGGTCATGCCACAATATTGATGAAGCCACAATATTGATGAAGCCAAAACACTGGTGAAGCCACAACATTGGTGAATCCCAAAAAAAGATGAAGCAATAATATTGATGAAGCCACAACATTGGTGAAGCCAAAATATTGGTGAAGCCACAGTATTTGTGAAGCCACGTTATTGTTGAAGCCACAATATTGGTAAAGCCACAACACTAGTGAAGCCACAACATTGGTGAAGCCACAATATAAGTAAAGCCACAACACTGATGAAGCCACAACATTGGTGAAGCCAAACTTTGGATAAAGGGATAACATTGATGAAGCCACAACATTGGTGAAGCCAAAATATTGGTGGAGCTACAACACTGGTGAAGCCACAACATTGGTGAAGCCATAATATTGATGAAGGGATAATATTGATGAAGCCATAACATTGGTGAATCCAAAATATTGGTGAAGCCATAGTATAGGTGACGCTATGTTATTGGTGAAGCCACAATATTGATGAAGCCACAATATTGGTGAAGCCACTAAAACTGGTGAAGCCACAATATTGACGAAGTTGTACCATATACATGCATGCAGAAGAAAATAAATTTTCATGGTGGTTTAGCATATGGACCTTAATATTTCAAATGTAACTCATTATGTAGAACAGTGAGGAGGTCATGTGGCTTCATCTACATTACTGTCAGTAATGTAGATGAAGCCACATGACCTCCTCACTATCTGTATCTTTAACAATATTAACTGAATAGCTAAAATCTAATCAAACAGTGACGCACATAACCGTGCTTCTGTATAAAGACTGTGAAGCAAAACTAGGCTTGGCTCTCATTGAATTATATGTGTTCTGTTTAATACCATTCTTTCGCGGCACAGCGGCGCCATTTATGTTAATGATGCTTTTTTCGAAAACAAAACGTTAACATAGCATTCATGCATATATGCAGTGTAAACAAATTTGTTCCAAAGTCGAATTTTAAAAGCTCTTTACACCTAAGTTGTTGCGATAGCTGATACCCTTCGAATATTTAAGTGTGACTGTTGTACTGCACGTACTTCTTTCCATTCAAACTGATATATTGTCACTTCACTTTATATCGTCAGGAGACATTGCCCGAAATATTCAAACGACAGAGTGTTGCATTCGATAACGAGTCACCTTATGCGACTTTGTCAAAGCAATTGGTGTATCAGTTCCGAAATAGTCTAGTACATTAATCATTGACAACATTACACAAAGCTTGGATAATGAGAATGCAATTGTTTTGTCAACACAGGTACATGTGAGCAATGAAGATGGATACTAGCCAGATGATTTGATAACTTATATCTCCAGGCGTTGTTCATTTAGTTAATTTTGCACATTATGATCTAAATATACAAGTTTTTCAAGTAGTTACTAGTGACTACTTTGTTTTCCAGCATTATTCAATAACTCCCTCAAATATATAGCGACATCTAGGGCGCATCTGTAATTCTGCAGAAAATTGTAAAAATCAAGACAGCTTACTAGATGCATTTTTAAAAAAAAATTTGTGATATTACTTTCCCCATCCATATTTTGTGAGGAAAAATAACTGCTTATTTCATCCACTGTAAACATCATGATAGCAATAATTTGTCACGATTGAAAACTTATTTTGTGAAGTTTCAGCCCTCAAAAACACAATCCAGTGTGTTGGTCTCGAGCCTGATATGGCACTTGCTTGACGCTATTCAAGTATCACAATCTAGACGATTATAACCTGGTTGATCAAAGCGACGTGAGTTCCCTGAATTGCATTAAGTTTCCGGTATTATTCTGATTTAATTATCTTAGAATCACAATAGAATCATACACAGCACAAGAGGATTAACTTGCGTTATGTTTTCCAAAACACACATAAACATTAGGCTGCCGACGCATTAATTGCTTTCCGCAAAAAAATAGGCTATGCAGTGGAGAGAGTTTAAGCGAAGGCCTGTCATGCAAATGCCAGGATGCGTCAAAGAGGCCGGAGTAGGGTTGTCAAGAAAGCACATACCACATGCGTTAATACTGTTACACTTCTTTCATAACACGAGTTACCTTATCACTTCCAGCGATTGTAAGTTTGACATTCTTAATTTAATAGGAGCTTTTATTTAAAATAGAACACCGCGGCATGATAATGAGAAGATGCGATCTATGGACACATCTCTACTCAGCGACGTTATATTATTTTTGTATCGTTTTGATTATTTTCAGATTGACTGACGTGAACGGCGTCCCAGAAAGATAGAATAGGAACATGACAAAATAAGTCCCTGAACGAACAACATTCAATAAATATGCAAATATTCGCTAAGGGATTTCAACTTGCTTGTTTACAACGTTATAGGGATTGACCATGTATATCGATGTCACTTGCATATGTTGCGATCATTCCTATTTAAAAGGCAATCAAGATTTTATCTGAGTATAAGCAACATGTCATTGTCTTAGCAATACCTGTAGTCAATCCGTTTAACGTTAAGCATTATATGACATACAAACAACATTAGTTCGGTCGTGCGTCACAAAAATTGTTATGACCTCAAATAACCATGTTACAGAGTCACTTTTAATCAGGAGATAATACCTTGGCCGTAATGTGACCTTAGGTACGACATTGCGACCCTAAACATACATTTCGTATGCTGAATATCGGATCAAAAATCTGCTCGGCGAATACATAAACTGTTTTTATGTAATGCGATATTAGGCCAGGTTAGTAAAGTAGAATGATCGCATTTTATAAGATAACAGCAGCATATGAACGGCACTGCCCTGAATTGCTATGATAAGAATATGACAACAGAACAGCAGTGAAAGCAACCTAGACATCATGCGCCCTAAATTGATGAATAAAACCCAATTAGAAACGAAGTAGGCTATAGCAATATAACGATATCAAATGAAGTAAGTACTCTCGACACATGAGTAGGTGGATTCATTTGCTGCTCCATCATACATAATGAGGATAGATAGTTGTCACATTTATTGTTTTCATTGAGTAATTCCATTAGATGTCAGGTACATGAGAGATGGTGCATTGGGAATAATATATACAGAAGACCTGTTTTCCGACTGGGACAAACTTGACATCGCCATCCGTTCACGCTATTATTCTTCTCCGACTTGTGGGACAATATATAGGAAACTATTTTGCCTTACTTATGAATTGAGAGCGAGTGGCTTAGACAATTTCGTATTTCTTGACTCGTAAAGCAAATTCAAGTTGCAATCAACCAGTAATGGTTATTACTATGTGCGGCCAATGCCCACAACCAGATATTATGAACAATAGCACGCATGATTATAGCAATCATCACGCAGACAAATTAACTCTTTTAGCAAATGCGAGTAACAATATAGAAGATTATCCTGGTTTACAACTAACAAGCCCAAAAGCTAGCGAGCTGCCTGTATTTTGCTCTTGTTTACGCAACAGCAGATAGTGCCGTCGTTTTTGCTACAGACCATTTGTTGATAGCTAAATTACGCGCGACGACATGGATAAAATTAAGGTTGGTGTTTCAATAATCAGACAGAACGATTCGTAATCAATTTGTTATCCTTTTACTTAAATACAAATTGAATCAATGTTTCAAATTCGTAACGATAAATGAATTTCAGAACATCACCCGTGAGCACTGGTCTAGCATTATAGTTACATAATTTAATGTGGCCTTGCGCGCTGCAATATAATAAACAACTTTCACAATGATTCATTTCGTACTGCTTGCCATTAGTTAAATCATATGTCCTGTGCGCTAGTAATGGTCGCATACTCTGATTGGATGCCTTTATAAGTAATAAACTGTAATGCGTCTGCCATGCGGATATCAACAAACGTAAATCGATTATTTTTCGCAATTCATCTATTTTCGCCATTTAGTTTTTACATGATAATGTTCCTTAATATAATGTTGCTGCTGGATTGCTTTGCTTGAAATAATTAACACGCTTGACATTCTAAAAGTCACATGAAAGCATGGAAGCGGGACTCGTGCAGATGTTGCGATGAGGTGGCTGTGTCTGAGCTAATGAAGACCTCATATGTAGATCTATAACATGCCCATTCCTGCACATACTCTGGTACGTTTATGTAAAAGTCGCATTTTATTTGAACAGTTTCAGGAAGATTGGCTTTTACGGGTTCAGTAATTGACTGTTATGTGCGAGAATAATTTGAATATAACATCATCCATTAATGTCCTTGTCTAATTCCATTAGCAAATAGACCAGTACCAATTGCGGCTTATGTGAATGCACACACGCCCAGTACAAAAATTATCTCGGCTTTTTAATGTAATGCCACGTCTGTCATTTGTCATGCCAAATGATAAATTAACCGGATACGAGAAATATATTGCATCATCTGTCTTGATGAGTGGTCGACTGTGCGACTGTGAGTTGTCATCGAGAGAATATGGTATGTTATAATATGACGAAACAATCAAGTGAGTATACATGTTATGGACGAATTAGGAGTCCGCACGTTTTCAGTCTATCGTAAATGGAGAGTGTGTTTCATGATAGCATCACATATATCTGATAATTAATCAGGTTACATTACTAACCCAATTGCTTAGGACACAAAGCTATGCAATGCACCAGCATAGCCAGTTATATACATGAGTTTACTCTCCTCGAAATCCATCGTCAACATAAACAAAAAGCACCAATGGCATGTTATCAAAGGAAATTATTATTAAGTTTGACAATTCCAGCATCTTCGGAAAGATGAAACATAACTTAAAACGGTAGAAGTTAATTAGCATACAGGATAGGGAATAAGAAGCAAATAGCAAGAGAAAAAGAGAGAGACGTGGCTGTTTCGTGCGTGCGTATTGCTGTCATGTTGTCTTCTTATATCACTGCGCGAAGGTAACCATGCATGTTATTTCACCGCCATTGGCAGTTTTACATATCGCAAGGATTTACGTAATGACAAACAGAATCCGATATAGTAACTGACTGAAGTTCATGAGACTGGGTGTTTGCAGAGACGGACCCATATCACGCATGGCACCTGGTCTCTTCCTTATCTGAAAACTAAAACAACAGCGGAACTCAATAAGAATAATCAAATCCTGCAACCGATAAGCGAGGCTTATATCGGACCATTTATGTCAAATCTGTTTTTTTGTATGCGCCTGGCATAATTGATCTTAATCGCACCAGCTCAATGTACCTTGATCTAATTATCAATAATTTAAAGACATAAAGCGTAGGATATTCAGAATGTCCAGTCTGAATGGCAAGTCTGGAAGGCAAGATAGATTAAGGAACTTTTCGGTTTATTGACGCAGTATAGAGCAGAGCGAATATTGAAATCGGGTGTATTCAGTTTGTGTAGACAGCCAACAACGTTTGATGAGATACTACGAGGAATAATCATGTTAAGACCACAATACAGTGGGCAGACCAAATAATCAACCCAGGTGATAGGTTAAATTAGGGCGGATACCGCTAGCTAGTTGGCCGACTTCCTTACCGAGGTAAAAGCACGAGCCAACCCTTTTCGGGGCAAGGCGAATATTGCAACACAGAGCGCTGGCATGTGTGCATGATAGCACAATCATTCCCTCAACTGAGATTGTCATTATCGTCTTTGTATACCGCATGGTATAGGTGTGTTTGGTACGAGAGTAAAAAACCAAACACTAAGCCTGAACGCATTTACCACTTGTTGATAAGTAGAGACATGCATATGCGCACAATATAACATCTATTGCAAACAAAACTACGAATAGCAAGAGTGCTACAATATCTTACCTGTATCATACCATCATCCCAAGTGTTGAGCAACAAGCATTAAGCATGTCATAATTAAAAATAATTATTAAAGATAATTGATATAGATTACGTCAGTTTTCCTCGAAGCGCTTTTTGTATGCAATTGTTATAAAGTCAATTCAAAATCATAACATTAACGCCAATCAGATACGTACTATGCAGAGAGCGATAGCTATCCATTCCATTTTGTGCAAAGATATGATCATCTACAATTCGAGTGAACAAAATGACGGCTTACAATATGCAAATATTCAGGAGATTTGAAAGCGATGTTGTGTGGCTGCGGCTTATGCGCAGGCGTATAATCTCGCCACCGCATGAACCAAATAACCATTCGTTAGGTGATTAATCTTAATGATGCATTTTGTAACTTTACATTCATATGTTTGTTGTTGCAAAGTGCACACCCATTACAGTGACTCATTTCGACCTCTCTCTCTTACCCTCGTCAATCTTACCTTGACCTTAACGCTAAGCAGTGAGTAATGCAAAGGTCTGCTGCACGCAGATTCAGGGCAATCCATCTGGACACACCCTGAGCCCCATAGCACTGATTTTACAAGTATGTTGTAGATAAGCAACGTCTGCTACAAGGTGCGCAACAGTGAGCTTATATTCCGGTAGTTGTTGATTACACGTGAGTGACTCCACGATGTTATCCACGTGCAAATAAGAATACAAAGCAAAGGCGTTAATCTTATGGCAGACGTGACTAATGGTTACGCAAGGATGATATTGATGGGCCCTGCACTCAAGCGATAGGCTAAGTTAACCCGGCTGTGTCCGGCTAATGAATAGCACGGACTGAAAGGTAACTGTGCTTTGAATTGCCTCTGCTTGGGACGAGATTGGGCAGTGTTGACATAGTTCAGTTCACGCCTACGCGCCAACTCTGGCTCGTAAATCCCGCTTCTGTTATTTTACAAGCGACTTGATATATTAGCCGGATACATAAAATATATTGCATCATCTGTCATGATGTGATTTTGTCAGGGCATATGATGTTTAACCGACTTTGCGACTGTGAGTTCATATTTGTTGTCATCGAGCGCATAATGTACGCTGTTATGATACGACGAAAAGGTGAGTATAATTGTTACTGAAAAGCCTTAGCTAGTAGTCCATCGTTGATTAAGCGTATGTTCTTTGATAACTCTAGTTAGCTAGGTTACCTTTATTTGTTTGACCATGTTCTGTATGTGTGTAACAAGTCCAAAACCCTGCGCTAAAATGTATCCATTTGCTATGTTTCTTTGTGTCGCCTTTGGGGATGATATATTACCAACGCGGGAACCCTTTATGATTTCGGTTTTATATTTCTTAAGTCACGTAAATAGTCCCACGATAGATTTCATTTGCGCCATGACATTATGTGGATTATCCGTCTTAACCCCTTTCAAATCTTTGCTCGTTGGAGTAGTTTTTCAACACATGGCGCAGTGCCTAAATAAGCATGATCAAGTTACTGGATCGAATGGACACATGCAGGCGCAAATGCTCTTTAAAACACCAACTGATTACGCGCATGAGAATTCCTACATCGCTGCAGAGCAGTAACATTGGTCAAACTATAGCAAATTGTAAACACTAAAAAATATTTTGTTCCGAAACTAGATAATATCGTATATTGCTGGTTGACGTAACGAAGTCCTGAAATTCTACACATTTTCACTCTCAGATCGCGTAACTAATGTACGTATAGAGGTATTATATTAGCAATATCGTTTGTCTCAAAATCATAGGTTCCATCATCTGACCGAACGGCAACCCATGCATTTATTGGTGTAGCGTTTCGGTTGGAGACATTTACATTCTATAACAATGATGCTAAAATCTTTATTGCTAAACTTGGGCCTTCACTCCTGTGGTTGCCATAACCTTCTTTGGGAATAGCATCTGGAACACGAGTGCGCAGAGCAGTTTTATGTTACTTTTCGCAATCCGTTCGTGACGATTAACCATCAATGTATATTGGTCGACTTGTCTAAATGTGTTGAGTGCTCGATGGCAACAACTGTTTCTGATGAAAATGTTCACAGATGGACTTAGAGCTGACAGAATCAAATCTAACTGCTCCACTGCCCATACTTCAATTAGTCCGATGCGTTATATCTATGTTATTTGCCTGTATATATTAACTATCGCGTGTCATCTAAATCTGCATGACCCGCCAGTACCAACAATAGAGCGGTCATGGAATATTGAGTCAATTGATCTACCATCAAATCTAACTCGATTTTGACCATGTGGTTCAGTAATCAAATGTACAATTACCTTTTCGTAGTAGTGCAACGTTTAGTGCATGTGACTGAAGGATAATGGCGAGGTAAACAATCATCTTTCGCCATCTATTATCGGTTGTTTGGCTTGCTTATAGTACCAGGCTTTTTGTAAATAGTGAATTGTCTTGGTCTTGTGCTTTCATCTCCGATTACCAATGGATCCAACGTAACAATTTTATGTTAATCCTTATTAGAGCATATATTAAAATGGAATACGCAAATGCTCTATTATATCAAAGTTACAGCCACAGGCCCATTAGAAACATTACCTTATTGATATTGTGATCTACTTAATTATCATGAAGAATGATAATCACTAATTTCATTAACCGCACACACCACGACTTATTATACAGAACTGCAAGTTGACCAAGGGGTCACCATGCAGCTTTATTGTGCTAGATTTGCAATTTGCAGTACTGCAGCTTAAACAATCAAAACAAGCAATAACTACACGTAGATCAGCGATAGATACCGACTACGAGCTCTTAAATGCTGGTTTCACTTATAGTTGAGAAGATAGGAATGCTATCAAATACGCTGCTTTCATGATCCAAAAGTGCAAATGCCTTTGTACAAACACAACAGCACATATTGTCTGTTGTTTTTGTTAACGGTTCTCAATGAGGTCAGGCAAAAACCGTCAAATTAAATTGATTCACATTGGCAATCTGTGCCACTAAGGGGGGATAAGAGGACGGTAAATGCGAGATGCTTGTATCCAGTAGACCATGGCACTCACGAGGAGCTATGAAAGTATCATATTTATGCAATGTAACACCTTAACGATGTAATTCCCTAGAATTCCATATTATTTCAAATATCGGTTACTGGCTGTCGGCTGATTACATTATGCAAAAACGGGCAGACCATGTGGCTTTAATTCACATATTAATACGCAGAAAACTCACCTAATTGGCATTAGTTACTTAAATGTAGGAGATTGGCACAGTACCGTTTTACCTATGCACACAACATGCATAGTTCAATATTCTGGTATGCCATATGCAGCCTCATGCTTCAAACGAACCCAGGAATAAAGAAGTAACTGAAAATTGAATCACATCGAGTAATACGTATATATATATAAAATATATATAAAATATATAGATATAGATATAGATATATATATATATATATAGATATATATATATATATATATATACATATATATATATATACATAATAGATATATATGTATATATATATACTTATATGAATAAATATATGTATATATATATAAATATATATATATATTATCAAAAATATATATATATATAAATATATATTAATATATATGTATATAAATATATACATATATGAATATATAGATATGTATAAATATAAACATATTTATACATGTACATATATATAAACAATATACATATAGATATGTATATCTATAAATATATATACATATATGTATAGAGATATATATATATATATATCAATACCCTATATATTTATATAAATATATATATGTACATATATATATGTATATATATATACATATGCGTTTATATATATGTTTATACATATATATACATATTGAAATATATATATATGTATATATATAAATGTATATACATATATGTATATACATATATATATATATAAATATATATATGTATATATAGATATATTAATACAAAAATATATATGTTTATATAAATATGTATATGGATATATATATATATATGTATATATATACATATGCGTATATATATATATACATATATATATGCATATATATATATATATATATATATATATATATATATATATATATATATATATATATATATATATATATATATATCCTGCTTTCACACAAAACATATTCCATGTATGAATTTATTGCTTGAGATGCCCTCGAATCCGCTATAAATTGCACATAGCAAAACAAATAACAATTTTAGTTGAATTAACCCTTGTCGACACATGTGCTTAGCATACAAGTGCTACTCCATTATACATGATGACCTTTGATTTCCGTCGCATTTATTGATTACAGCAAGTACCTTCCTGAAGAGTCAAAGTAATCAGAGATGGTGCATTAGGGAAAATATATAAGTGACAACTTGGCAGGGGACAGGACCAATTAGCGTCATGCGCCGACGATATTTTTTCTCCCTTGCCTAGTTGGTCACATTTAGAATAATGTACCTGTATAATAAATTGCAGCCTGACTATCTCAGAGAGTACAGTAGATCTTTATTCATTAAGTATACTCAATATGTAAATAGTTGGTGAAGAACATTATCGTGCGCAGACTGATTCCGACTATGTAAGGCATCTCTGATGTCTAAGACTAGTGAATATGAAGGCTTCGAACTACACAGATTGACAGGACAAAAGTCATCGTGTTGTACAATTGTTCATACAACAACTGTCACTTTGCGACTTATCTGTGATCAATGAAATTTAGATTGATGAACATGTTCGATAAAAGTTGTAAACAACAACAAACTGATTCGTGATTACTTTGCATCTTTAAAAATAAATTTCGAGCCTATATCTGTATTTAAGTGGCACGTTTTGTCGATAGCCTCACTTGATCTCCTTCAGTAAATTGCCCTGTAGTAAACTAACAGTGTTGATGTGCTGCTTTCGAGTTAGTTGACCGGGAAATGGATCGTGGCATCCCGTTGTCAGTCGTGTTGCACGCTGCGCTTTCCCTGTGACATCTATTTTGTTTTCACGTGTTCTCGATTATACATATAGAGCTCCTTAAAACGGACCACATATTTCTAAGACTATACATGACCGAAGGAGGGTAATTGCGGTGCATTGTTTGATTAGGGTCAGTGGTCCTAATCATTTGCATGGTAATTACTACACTAGTATGCTTTACCAGCGAGAAAACATTAATCGTAATTCCAGATATCACTATGACTTGTATACTGTCGCTTGAGGTCGCTCAGAAGGTTATTGTGATAAACGACGATGAGGTGCAGTATCAATGTGCTAGCCATGGACTACTGGTGGTTTATTTAAACCAATCGGCAACTATGAGGTGGGAGAGGGGGAGGGGGGAAGTTATTTATTTATTCATTAAAATATGCGACATACGGATTGCATGTATATAAGTGTAAATTACACATTGAGCTAGGTTTGCTATGGATTCCAAAAGTTTGCAGAGGTCACAAGGTGTGGTTCTATCAATCTTTTCATTTAGTACTATTTCATTGATTAGCAATGAATAAACTAATGTGCTTCTACATTGCGGTAATGATTTCTATATTTATAGACTGAAATTCATATTGTTTGGAACTATACGCAAGCTAGGCTTAGAAGTACTGTCCCATATACTGACGTGGTATAGAACATAGCGGCTATTAGAATGATGGAATCATCTGTGGTGCATTTGTGAGGAGGGCAAAATATGGTTGATGTGTTAATACACGAGCCAGTCACATTGAGAGCACAATATAGCGCTCAGACTTGTTCATCAGTCAAGGTTAAATGGGGTCTATGACCCCAACCTCTTCGGCAGACGTGGTTACCGACGGCCATATATACGAGATAAAGGCACGTGCCAAACCCGTAGGGGGGCAAGGTGTATGTCGCCATTGCGAGGAGCGACCCGGCCAACGTGTAATCGTCGTTCACAGCGGCGGTGTTCTTGCAATTCGTTATAACACAATAGTTGGCTATTTACCTCAATAACGAATATTTATTACCGACGTTTCATTGGGAGCTGTCTGGATTTTTCATGTCGCAATATATGTCAAGAACTCACAATAAGGAGTGTGTCCGTCTGCATTGCCCATCTGATCCCCGATAAACATCTCCATGTCAACAAGATAATTAATTCAAGCATGACTCAACGTAGACCCAGTCGAACGGTGATAACTTTATATACAGTTCGGAATCTTCAATTTTCTTGCGAATTGGTGATGTGTTTTGACGGAAACGTGGCCTAAATGCTACATAGGTGATCAATTATTGTAAGAGAAAATAAATAATATAATATAGCGAACTTTCTTTATAAATATTTAATAGCTTTATCATTCACTGACATTGATTGCCAATACCGGTTTTGCCTTCCTCGTAAAATCCCCATATTTTTTACGATATTCTCCTACGGGGAATGCATCTGGCGCATGCAGTCATTTGAATTTGACTTTTTCTTTGCTTATACAAAAGGCACCATACTTGTTTTGTTGATAAAATGGTTCAACAAGGAGAACTACGATTATTACTTATGTGAAGTTGTGATCGAGGCATGTCATCAATTAGCTCGGATATGAGAAGTAATGATGATGCATATGCAACACGTACTCGATAATAAAAGATGATTTATTTTTTGATGCTGCCAGAAAATGATATAATTAGTAACAAGGATCATTATAATAGGATTGCAAAATCCAGACGATCTGTCAAGCGGCCAGGCCATGGTAGTTTATCAAAGAGATTTGTCTTCATACCATTTGGGTTTTAAAACTTGCTTCATTCAAATGACATTATAATTGAATGTGCGTGTATGCCAAGTTGTTATATATATTTATATATATATATATATATATGTATATATATATATATATATATATATATATATACACATATACATATATATATAGATATATATATATATATATATATATATATATATATATATATATATATATATATATATATATATCTATCTATCTATATATATATATATATATATATATATATATATATATATATATATATATATATATATATATATATATATTGAGTGTAGTTTGCCGATAAGATAATTTACTGAAGTACAATATTGCATTGTACCCTTATGATTAGCCTAGCATTGTGTGAGAAATTGAAGTTAAATAAAAATGTCAATCGGTTGATGCATGCGCATTGCTTTGATGGCGCGGCATTAACACTGCTGCTGTCGCGAGTGATTGTTTAGGAACTCCACAATTGATTGTTCAGGTTACACACATTAATCCCAGTAAATAGACGGCCAAGGGACTAGCGGAGGCAACAACCTTGACTCGCCGTAACTTGATGGATGAAAGCCTATGGGACGCACAATCAGCCTATAATAGTGTAGCAGTGTTAAGTGAGAAAATCCTTCATGACACGTGAGTAGATACAAGCATTATCTCCTCCATTTTAACTAATGAAGATGTATCATTGTTGCATATATTGCTTTCACACAGTAATTTCATTAGAAGTCAGTGTCATGAGAGACTGTGCATTAGATGTATGAAGTAAACCTTTCATCCTGATATGACAACTTTGCAAGGGATCAGAAAATTTATCGTCATTCGATGATGAGATCATTCTTCACCGACCAAAGGAACATATCTCCAACATATTTGCTTTCCATTTTGTTGAATATGACTTACTGAGCGTCTTGATTATGAGACTAATAGAACAAATGGAATTGAGCAGCAGGCGTCCTCGCCTCTTGTCTATTGTGCAATGCTTCCTGTTATATCCAACCTGTGCATATGATCATATCCGGCGAAGCATACACACTGCCGTATATCAATGCATTCAATTTAATACTTGAGTTAAGTTACGCTCAAAATTATATCAACTCTTCGTTGTTTGAATGATGATCAAGCATGATTCTGAGTTTAATGAGTTTCAAGTTTCTTACTGTTGATATTGCGACTGATATCGGATGCATTCACTTTGGTTTTATCACCATTGTTCGAGTTAATTTTATGTGGTAGTTTTAACATGCTACATAAATGACCGGTAACGCAATATCATTTGAACAATTTCTTTTAACAATAACTAACCATTCATTTCCTATAACCTGTCAAGATATAATGGCAGCTGACGGGATCACGCGGAAACTTTTCAGCTGTGATTCTGATTGGTTAAGTTCGTTTTTAATAACAAACTGCTGTTCTTGGCTCATGCAATTATCACTGCTAACGACATTACTTATATGCGCGTAGGCCACAGCATCACCCACATTACGTCGACACTTGGAAAATAGTAACGACCTTGTGAGGCACACATCTCAAGTTAAGGTCGATGTGTTCAACTAAAAAGCAGAGCTCCGTTATCAATCAATTCAAGCTTGTAAACATTGATATATATAGTATATGATTTATGATGAGATAACTAACTGAAGCTTTTATTGCGCGCATACCAAAATGAACTAATCTGTCGTATGGGCGGGGGAGTATCACCCGGCGATTCGCGATGCCATTAGGATGAGCCCATTCCGGTGGAATCTGACATGACTCGGTCAAGCTATCACAGAGCGATTGCCATGCGTCGATTTTGTTCCTTTTTCTGTAAGCCTTGGTTTGAGCTCGAGGGATGGGATATGGGGAGCGTTAACAACATGTAAACACACTCAGGACATGCCTTATAAGGTCTGAGCTTCAACCATACAGGGTAAATTTGTTTAAGGTCTTTAATTTATTCATAATGTAGCACAAACCTCTTCTAAGTGATAAATCTATCGAACAAAATGAAATTTGCATGAATATGCGTACCACATAAGGCGTCCTTAACAGTTTAACACCTTCAAACTTCTAGATACTTGAAATATCACTTACCTAAAAAGTTGCAACTATTACCGTACAAGCTGAGTATGCTACCATAATATACATCGGGTTCTTAATTGTTTTTCAAATATATCTTCGTGTATATTCTTGGAAAAAGGGATATCGTTTTATTTTTTCAAATAACAGATATGATGTTGTTTTGCCGGCGTCGTATTCGACCATTAAACTTACTTTTATTCACATTATTGATGTGGAATTAGGTTCGTCAGTGGATAACAGACCGTGTCTTCGCAACCTCATATGGCATAATTCTGTCAAGCTATCAGAGAGCGACTGATAATTTTATATAGACCTTTATGTCGCTGAATTGGTCTTAACACTGGACGATGTCGCTACATGATCATTCCTTCACTAATTTTTAACATGTTATATAACTAATACCGCACATTTTCCATGTCAGCAAACATATAATAAGCACAACATACCTCAATATTCATCATAAAACACCTGATAATTAAGAGAAACATACCTCTCATTGCGGCATAGAGTTCTTATACAACCATGCTCAGAAGGCATCGACGTGTTCAGCTGCGCATCGATGCACTTCCTAAGGTCTTTCATGTCAACATAATGCCATATTTGTATCTCTCATGCTCATCAAATGCTACGGAACCAAAATACAGCTTTACAACGCCGTTTACATATCGTAAAGAAAATGCAAAATTGTAGATGAAATAGCTAACGATCAATCGATGGTGTGGAACCATGGACGGACCCATTCCACTCGTATGTTCCAGTCCAGCCCTTGCAAGATATTCCTGACAAATACACAAACACATCAATAAGATTCAATAGGATTGTACCATTTTATAGTCTGCAGCACATAGACAAGGCTCGACCCAAATCAGTTGCCATTGTGAACCAATTTAATTTTGTTGTAAGAGATATAGCATAGTTATGTTTTGCGACGTAGGACTAATTGACTGTCCCAAGTCATACATCGGATTAGATCTGATATTGTTGCCTTGATTTATTAGGAAATATGTATATTATATGATTATATAAATTGCAAGTTGTATAATAATTTATAAAACTCACGTAGACAAATTCCTCCAAAACCCGAAACAAGGGCGTTATTCATGCCCAGATGAAACGAATGTGATTCGGATTTATTCATTTTACAGAATTTGCATGTAAAATATATCAGTTGCAGGGACTGTAATGTGAAACCAGATCTACATTATCTAGTCAGCGTACAGCAAAGGGAAGTAAACATATTATTATGCATTCGAAGGTTGAAATTGGATTGATCTATCTCAAGTATGATGTTTTTGATTAACCAATCCTTGGTTCACTGATGGCCAGCGTTATCTCGCCGATGACATAAGGAAACACAAAGCTAAAACGTCACCCCTTTCATGATGTAATTAAGCTATCTGATACAGACACGCATGGTCTGGGAGCCATTGCACTGCCCCCTTTGATATGAGGAGGTATCTTGCAGAGATAGATGCGCATAATTGGGAAGTTTGGACAGCTGATACTTTTGCCCATCTTGAACAAATAAATTTTCTAAATAGGGCTGATAAACCACCACAGCGGATATGAATCTGTAATATGATCAATTGAGATGCTGGGTCCATATTATTAAACCCAGAACAGTAGGTAAAGCAGTTTATACCATATCATGAGTGCTGCTAGGCAAAATGTCATCGCAAACACTTAGTCAATCTAACTGCCTTACAATAAAGACAGAAGGCCATGGCTATTGAACTCTGCTTCTTTTGGCACGATTTGTATTAACAAGTTATGACAGCATTTAATCATAGCTTCTATAGCATAACATTGTATTCAATGATACACCAGGGCTGACCAATAACCCCCAAACCCACTTGTCTGGCATCAATAGTCCATCGCCAAGTAGTTTTATAAATAGTTTTATCATTTAAGCCAAATAATTTAAGTTTTTTAGAAATGATTCGCCCAAACACCCATGAGCTATTAATAACATTTTTCCTGGAACAAGAAATTTTAATTTGCTTTAATTTAGCACGTCAGAGGTCAAAAGCCATAAAGCTATAAGTTAAAGTTTGCCAGAATATAAGGACATGATAAACCCCATTTTTTACTTGACCACTATAATTGATAATAATCCTAACATTTTGGGTTTGCTATGGATTCCGAAAGTTTGCAGAGGTCATGAGGCGTGGTTCAATCAATCTTTTCATTTCATTGATAAGCAATGAATGCACTAATGTGCAGCTACATAGCTGTATATTTAAAGACTGATATTCATTTCATTGGTTTGATACTGTCGTCTGAGATCTCAGAACAACTGAACCGTACGCAAACTAGGTTGAGAAGTACTGTCCCATATACTGACGTGGTATATAACATAGAGGCTATTAGAATGATGGTATCATCTGTGGTGAATTTAGCTCGTGCTGACAGCTAAATACGGTTGATGAGTAAATACACGAGGCAATCACATTAAGAGCATAATATAGCACTCAGACTTGTTCGTTAGGGGGGGGGGGGGGGGGGGGGTGGGGTGGGAAGCAAGGCGTATGTCGCCACCATGAGGAGCAGCCAGGCAAACATGTAATCGTCGTCCAGAGCGGCGGTGTGCTTGCCATTCGTTATAACACAATAGTTGCCTCTCTTCTTCAATAACGATTGTTTATTACCGACGTTTAATTGGGAGCTGTCTGGATTGTTTATGTCGCTTTATAGCTAACATTTGATTACCATGTCAAGAACTCACAATTATGGATGTGTTTGTCTGCATTGCCCGTCTGATCCACGATAAACATCTACATGTAAATAAGATAATTACTTAAAGCATGACTCAACATATCCCGATCGAACGGTGATAACTTTATATAAAGTTCTGAATCTTCCATTTCCAAGCGAATTGGTGTTGTGTTTTGCCGGGACTGTGGGATTTAAATTCTACAAAAACAACATTTATCAAGAATCTGTGAAAAATTACCGAGGACCGGACATAAAGCTTACCCTGATCGATGTGGTTCTTTAAGAAATGCCATTTGATATCGATTTCCGAGAAATGCACGCCTTGTTATTTAAACTGTCATGTTTTAAATAGTCCGGACTGCGCCTGTGCACAGCTACTACCGCCTCGTTAAAAAGATAAACATGTCGACGTGCTCATTTAAGATGCCACCACCGTTACTATCGTTATGGTAGTCCATGTCAGCTGAATACACCACTCGTGATTATAGGTGCGAATTGCTCATTATAAACACAACATACGACTCAAACGTGTTCATATATTTAACGTGTGGACTGTATCAAAATAATTGCAAAGATGTAAGTAATGGATAAATGTTCTTACGTGTTTGTCGAATAAAACATCAAAGCCAACTTGGTACACCTGCTGCCAATGCAGTTAAGAAAATTATACCACGATCAATGAATATCCAACTATTGTATAGGTGCTGTCATTGCATGGCAATTTCTGATCAGGCCATCAATGAGATGGCAATAATTTTTGTCGCAAACGTACTGGTGTTGATATTAGCTTTTGCAATATTTAAATATCTAAATAGAAGCAAAGACACTCCAACACAACACACTTTACTCCATTGATGGATTTATAATAGCTAGATTTACGCTCCCGTAAATATTGTGTACCAAATATCAATGTTAGAGTTTGACTATGTTCAATCACATTATCTCGATATGGCTACCATGGCATCATTTAAAATGCCCGGCGTACATTCCGTCATCACACAAGCCTCCAACATACTAAAGCTAACTCATAAAGTCCCATCTGTATATGTTATTTACTTCTTAAGAACAACACGTCATAGCCACCTTGTTGAAAAAATACTCTTAGCATGCTCGATTATCAGCAAATATATAAATTATATTGATATCATGATATAATGTATAATACAGCACAAGTTAAAAGAGTAATTTTCGCCGTTAAAGTCTTTGGTGTTTTGGGTAGTATGTCTTGCAGATAAACAATACACCACAACCTCAATCATTTGTGCACAAAAATATATATATACGATGCATATAGAAAGTTTCGAGGATATTTGGTGTAGGAAAAATGTAAGTGAATACTCATAACACAAATGACGAACATCCCTTGTGGATACGATGAGATGCACATGCACACACAAACTCATATTCATTACAGGCTTATGCTCAGTCTTTGTGTGCGTGTGTCAGGTTATCTGTACCACGAGAGTACAAATAAATCTATATATCTTGCTTATATCCACAAGCATAACCAAAGTAACCATTTAATTAGAATGATGCTATAAATTAGCTGGAATGTATTTCTGTGTATTTTGAAAGTACAGGCACGTGGCAAGGACTATGTGTGATTCCCGCGCATCCTCTGTCTACTCCTCATCAATCGTGTCTTGTCTGAAACGCTTAACATTAAGTATTGCGAAAGTCATTACACGCAGACTTAGGTAGATCAACCGGGCTTGTTCTAATTACTGATGCTGATGTCTCAGACCATGTAGCACTCATTTTGAAAATATGTTGTAAGTAGTCTACAAGGTGCGCACCAGTGGACGTATATTCCCGTAGTTCTTGCCGACACGTCATTGGTCCTCATGATTCTACATAACGATATGTCTCACAACTTTGTGTTATGAAAGTACGCCTATTGTGCCAAGTCACACTTCTAGGGACACTGCGATGTGCTTCATTGTGACATAGGCATGTGTGGCGATAGTTAGCATTTTTCATGTTGTTCTCATTGGTGACTAATATCGACTTCCAAAGCTGATACCACATAACTGTGCAGCATAACACAATATTATAAAATCTAACTGCCATTTAATATGATTAAGCGCTGGTCACTGATTCTGAACTTATTACATGTACATTGGGACATATATCACATCAACTGGACCATAATTACTTCAACATATTTGGTACTGATAGCCATCACTGCAATGTTCCGAGGTTATATATATATGTGTCATTAACGGAACAATCATCCCAACTTGGTTGAATATACTCGTTAATGGCTTATTTATGTGTTATAAAATTATGATTCTTTACACAAAATTATTACGCAAACCCACAGAAAGTGTATTTCATGTGTTAACAATGCGCCCGTGTTTAGTGCGTTTTATGTACGTACTTATGTACATCCTTATTTTCCCTTACCACAAATTGTCACAAGTTTAACAACGACTGCCAGCTTATGATTAGGACAAAACGTCATATGCACTAGATGAAGGGACTTCCTGAATCCTTTATTACAATGTAACATGAAAATTGGATAGAGATGACCCCATCTTGTCGACTCAAAATATCAATATCTACACTAGATTTGCGCGGTCGCAAGTTTAGTATGCAGCTATCAAGCTTGAAATCCCAATATTCATTATCTCAAGGCAGGCAATGTCATACAGGCTGAATATTCTTTCAGGAACTGCAATACTGACATTGATGTTATTCGTTCAACAGATGACAATGATGGAGGTCGCCAACTACATTATTGAAATGTTTCAAACGCATTATGCATCATATTGACGCCATATACTAGATTGATAGGCAGCGCCACAAAGGTAAATAGGATAGGTTGAACGGGATCCATTAAAATAGTATGTTTTATGCAGAAAAATAAGCGTTTAAATTGCTTGGTATTGGTGGAACTTTGCAATTCTAGTGCCATCAGATACCTATAATATTTAGATTAAAATATTTGTCATTCTCGTTGATTTGCTGTTTTATCTGCATATGCAATATTCTTCCTGCGTTATACCAGCTACCCGATTCATACGATTGATCTGATGTACATGTCAAAAACGAACACAAGTAGCTTCGAACGATTGTCTCGTCAATTATAGAAGACACATGTTAAGCTCCATCATGTTTATACAGTGATGATGAGATATTGAAGACACTTCAGCTCCACCGTGAATATACTGTAATGAGGAGGTATATAGGACACTTGTTTTGTCCCATCATCTATATACAGTTATGATGAGGTCAAGAGGACCCTTGCTTAGCCCACCGATAGATATACAGTTATGATAAGGTATAGAATACACTTGTTATGCCCCACCAGCTGTATACAATTATGATGGGATATAGAAACACTTGTTAAACCGCAATATTAATTTACAGTAATGATGAGGCATAGAAGACACTTGCTAAGCACCACCATGAATATAAAGTCATACAATGTAAATGTAGATTGTGGTTTCACCCGTGTAGCATTCAACCCTTACCCCATAAAGTAATGATACCTGCATTTGTTTGTTTACACACCCTAACCATTTTCCACTGTATAAGTGATCTACTTTTACCTAAAGCCACGGGACAGAACACATCTCCTGAGCCAAAGCCATTTACGGCATATCAACAACTTTCGAGACACATTGTTATGTATGTTAAGCAAACAAATGTAACCAGTTCTTACTACCGGATTTTTTTGTAAGACACGATAGATATATAAACTACTGACAGGACGAAAATGACCCAACCGGCCTAAAGCCGTGGCCAGCACATGTCATAACCGGGTATTTCTTACGATCGTTTAAATCTATTGCCACCTGTCAGGGCCGCCTGACAAGCGAAATAACATGTTTAAGTGCAATTGACCACGCTTACGGTCATTTGTGTCGAATAAGATTTATGATAACTAATTTGATTGCAAAGTCATCACATTTGTACATCACTTTAGAGACTAGCCTCTAAACGCCCGCCACGTGAGCTGTCGAGTGGCCAACGCTAAGTTTTGCAGGCGTTATACTTATGTATATGCAATATTAGTACTTGGCATCGATCGTTTCCAGTGTAACTGATAATTGCATAAACAAACACTACCGGTTAGGATCGACGACCTTGACTGTTTTGCCTGAGTATATATCATTTTATAACTAGTACCAAGAACAATGGACAAAGGCATATCATTTAAACGCTGATGCCATTATTGCATTTTGCACGATGATCGGTACACGTGTGATGGTTGGAGTCCTCCAGGTGACCTTTGACGGTCAGGACCACACCTTATATATATCAGTATTAATACAATTTTTGCAACCCTATGCATTCTGTTTGATGGATGGGGTACTTAACTTTCTGCAAAACGTGCTGGAAATGAATTTTGAGAGAGTTGTGTACGTCGGTTTGTAGCATGCTTTTTACAACATAGCTGGAACCATTTGATTACCGTGCAATATATCGTCTGCCCTACAAATGGCTCATACGTTTTTGGCAAGCTGTTCCATCACAAACGAACATTAATAAGATATCGTGCTGCTTGGTCGGATAAACTACATAAACCAATTAGTGTCCTGGCAATCTCATGATGGAGGTATAATGTTACAGTTTGCAGGTAACTATGGTTCTAGAACATTTCGTTACAGTTTTATGACGCGCTGCTAAATTCGTAAGACAAATACAACCTAAACCATCATTGGTCATTTGGTCTAAATCGACCCCTTGTTTAGCAGCTAATGCGATATGCGCTTGGAGCAGGCGAACGACATTTCCATTTCAAGAATATTTCAACTCTTGCCATCTCAACTGTGAGCTCATTGAACTAGCAAATGCTTAGTTGTGAAAATCGGAACACCAGATGATAGCAAGAATGAATGATATCCACCAAATGATGCAATTATACATTCTATTAATCCACTTGAATGGTATGCAATTAAAAAATTACGCTATGAAGAAATAACGAAAAACCCAGTATAAATGATACATTCCCACGAGCAAGCATGAATACGAACGTAGCAAAAGGGTTTTACAGCATATTTTTCTGAACCAGTTCAGTGAGATGTTTCAATTGCTGCAACGTGTGCCTACACTTTGTCACAGTCGATATTCCTGAATACAGTTTAGTTTGTTTAACTATGTTTTAGGAATACTCCATACCGTAATTTCGTTGAGCCTAGTAACCGAATTATTAAAATCGTAATAACGATTAAGTCGATATCGCTTCGCAGGTTAACGAAAAAGACAATCAATGACCATCAATGATTTCAGCTAACAGCCAGTTAATTCATTTTTAAATTTAATGGTACATTTGTATAATAAGAAGTGGTTAAATGTATCAATTATTTGCAGAAAGATACTTTTGTTTGGGACATATAATGTGTAAAACTACAGGGAACACCCAGCCTTGTCATTAGAGCTCGTGACGAATTCCGAATCAAATGCCGTCACATTGCACGTTCAAATGACTACCTAAGTTCAAATAGAAGTGATCGTGTGTTTATGAGCAGAGAGTAGCATATTCGCAAGGAACATGACGAATTCCTGACGAAAATTCCATTGCAAATGATCTTTGGAAAATCTATTGACGGTGCATTTGTATTTGGTCTTTGAAAACGATTCTCTCAGAGGAATTATCTATTTATTGTACCCTCAGTCTTTCTCCAAATAAACATGTGAATAAGAAAACAATCCACCGAATATCCATTGAAACAGAAAAATTAATTAATTAAAATTACTATTTCATTTTTATCGTCGGACATTCAATTCGCACAGTTAGACGATTTATTTCTTCCATATAACACAAATGTGTAACATCACTTTTTGGTTACCGACCTGATATTCAGCATTAATAACACATAACACCATTTAATTAGCAAAATGGGTGCATTAAAATCATAGCTGCTTAACTATAATGGCAACCGAATATAGAGGACGGACAACTTACAAATGTTATTGAAAACACCTTGAAGTACAGATTCAAAAAAATTAAATGCATAAACTTTTTCTCATTTCTTTCGATCCCTACAAAAAACTATGCTACTGACAAGCGGCGGAGGCTACAGAAATATCCGCGGAGACACATGCATTACCGATGTTCTTGTTTAACTGACTATTTTGGGTGTACATTTGTAAATGTGTGTTATATTAATGCTTTTGATACATATATATATATATATATATATATATAGATATATATATATATAAATATATATATATACATATAGATATATATATATATATATATATATATATATATATATATATATATATATTATATATATATATACATAAATACATATATATAGACAGATGTATATATGTGTGTGTGTATATGTGTACATATGTGTGTGTGTGTGTATATGTATATATATATATATATATATTTATATATATATGTGTGTGTGTGTGTGTGTGTGTGTGTGTGTGTGTGTTGTACGCCGCGTCCACAGCCGATCAAAACAGAAGAGGCAATTACTTAATTCTATTGTTGGTTTTTTTCATTTTCAATACACACGGTTATTGAGAAAACCACTTAACAGTGTTTATTTGTGTGACTTTATATGAACAGCAATGTTTAATCTTAGTTGTAAACTTTTATGAATAGGGACAATTGTGTGTCATATCGTGATTGGTGCAAACTATAACCTTAATGCTTGAGCACAATTGATTAATACTTACCAGTCTACAAGCCCACAAATAAACCTGGATTTAGTGCTTACGGAAAATATCTAGCTATCATTGCGCAATCATTTTGCTCGATCCTCCGGTATCGTCCAAAGCAAGCACATCCATTGTTTTGCAATATTTGTTCTGGATATAAAATACCTACACTGTGGCTATTACAATTAATAAGATATGTCTAGCGGGAATTTACGTTAAATACGAATCTTCGTATAATACAATTTTCTATTGCTATAACTCTGACAACATAATGCGGTGTAACAAATTAAGTGCCATACGTATAACAACATTATGTATAAGATTGAATTCATGCAAGTACGATGATCGATAAATCTATTACTAGATTATTGCCTACTGCGCGCAAAAACTCGGTGTTATTCGCAAGAATCGTTTGAGTGGCATATATATATAAATATATATATATATATTTATATAAATATATATATACATATGTGTGTGTGTCGGTGTGTGTGTGCCTTACATATGAATCTATGTTTAGTGTTTGTATGAAGAGAGCATAGTATGTTAATCCTCTTGACATTACCATATTTCTATGCTTGTATTTGCGTACCCAACACTCTACGCGGCTTGGCTTGACTAATATAACGCAATATGCTTTGTTGTAGACTGCATCCCTAACAACGGATATCCTTAATTTAAGCTAAAGTAATGTCTATCGCATAAAAATGCCGCAGGGGGAATGACATCAATTATGTGATGCGACTCTCCGATAACCTCAGGCATTGTATCAGCGTATCAGTGGCAAACACATTGCGGCAATTATCCTCATTCAGTTGTTTAAGCACCATGGCTACAACTTGATGCTGATGATAAAACTCATATATACAACAAAGGAACGGTTTTATTCCAGAAGCGGAAAATTTGTGCTTTGCTTTCAACGAAGGAACATATGCTCTATCACTGCTAAGGATCAAGTCTGAAATTTATTTATGTGAAGCAAATATTTGTTTCATTTGTTGTAAGGTATTGTGCAATAAACCTACATGGTATCATTATGCAGAATCATGACAGCCACTTCACTTCGACAAGGGGATGCTTTCACATTCTTTGGTGTTGTTATGGTTATATACCATCTTCTATGATACATAGATACCTATATATTAGCTCTGTAGGTGATGTATAGAATGCCTACGGAGCTCTTGTCTGGTTGAGGATATACGCCACACCCAATTAAACAGAGCAGGTTGCATTATTAGTGGTGATGACAAAAGCATCAAATTGTCTTTGCATTTACATTCACTCTTTATTATCATGATCTCTGCTGTTTGCTTAATGTGCATGGTGTTGGTGTCAAAACCACAATAACCGGCATATGTTCTTCTTTGGAGGTCCGATAACTGCCGTATAATTTTTACAACTATCAAAAGATATTCAAGACTATATTCACTTGTCTCAAAGGGGCTATTGCGATACTTTTTACAGTTGTGTCGGATATCAGCATCATATTCGCAGCAGTGCGATACATCTCAGCGACTCGTACGGTATCTGTAAGAACAGCTCTGTATATGTTTTTGTTTTACTTAACGTTGTTAGCACCTATGCATTTAAGAACAAATTTTGCGGGAGAATCCTAGATCTTCAATGTGTTGGACGACGTCTGCAGCGCCATGACGCTTTTATGACCACTCAGAAGCCTTGGTAAGTCATACAAAAGTGAAAAACTAATGAAGTATATTATATACAACTTAATGTTATCAAATGGCTCCCGCAACGGTATAGCCTGGACAGTTATGCTTATATTGCTTGTGAGTAGAGGATTCTTTGCCGAAACTGGAATTATTTTCTGTCAAAAATGTCGAAGCCTATTTAACGTTTGTGTATCTATCAGTAAAGCAACAACCTATGCTGTCATTAGCTAAATATGAATCCTGAGGAGAGCACGTACATATTTGTCCCTAAATTGTGCGGTTACACAATGTCGGACAATATATTGCTATTAGCAAGTCGCTAAGGCCTGTCGTGCAATTTATTTTGTGCCGCGTGACTTAATTGTTGCGAATGGTATGGCAAAAGCGTGGCGAATCCTTTAGAAAGGCGTTCAAGTGAGCAAGTGCAAAATAGCTTTATATATGCCACAGCTAAGTCGTATTTGGTCTCACTGATTGCCCACCTAAATCTCCACACTGACTGTTGCAAATAAATGATGCCATTACGATAAATTTTGTGAGGTAATTTTATGCTGTGTCAAAGTAGTCTTACATTTCGTTGCATGCACCAAGTAACACGAGTGGTGATTAAACTGCCCAAAGGACTTAGAATACATATACAACAAAAAAACCGGGAACCATGTTAGTTTTGTCTATGCAATGAAAAATGAGAACAAAGTATGGAAAATCCACTCGACGCAACTTCTGACCTCAACTTCTAGTCTCAAACATCATATAATACATTTGTAAGGGTTAAATTGGCAGAGCGCTTAACTGTACGGCTTTAAGTAAATGATTACAAACAAAGCTATGAACCGGAGTCAATTTGACACAAAATGACGCCGATGCGTCGTATAAGCACAAAGATGCCAGGTGACGATGTCTGAAGGCACGGTGAAAGGGTTATGCACATTGGGTAGATTACTCGAAATTCATTTGTACATTAGTAGTAGATAGGACCAAGGTAAGTGATTGTTTACTCTACATGAAAATGTAGATTAGTACGAGGGTTGTGTTAATACAAATGTAGCAATTGCTAGATGTTAGTTTATATTGCCGGGCCTCCTTCTGTCTTAATCAGGCCCTTGAATAGTTTAAGTAAGTCCCACGCTTCCGCATGTACACTAATAGCTCAATAGTTTTCTTCTTTGATCGCTGATTACCAAGAGATGGATCAGATTTCCTCTACCATCATTAGTTATCTCTTGCTAATCAAAATACATCATATAATTAATATATCAAGCTCTCGTTAATATTTCCTGCAACCTATTAAGTCCCTTTGGTCTAACTGTTGTTGGTCCCGTTAAGCAGTGAATGTTTTTTTGTTCAGCTGTATATTTCTATGCCTCTGTTGCATCCGAAGCAAATATAACACATTGTTCATTCAACGTTTGACTTGTGCAAAATTTATATCATATGTTTCTGTCATGTCTTCTCCTTGAATGATTCAGTTAATGTATGCGTAATCATATAGGCAATCAATATATAGTACATACCTGACTCTTTTCAGGTAATGGTCGTGCTATTTGTCTTCCATACTGCATCCAGGGCAATGCGGCAAGCTCTAAGCATGGCAAATATTGACAGATATTTTCCATCCGTGTAACTCCACTGATTTATGGTAACATAATTACTCATTGCACGTGGGTGGTGACAGATATGAACAAGCCATCACCAGGTTAGTGTGGGTAACAGTGCGTTAAGGGTCAAATGATATGCAGCATGGGTGGTAAAATGCGGAACAGCTGTGTTTTGGTTCAAATACTTACATGCTGTGTATAACTTGAGGTGCACCCAGCGTTTCCGTATTGGTTAACTATTGCAGTGCACCAGCAATGGTCTGCAGACGGTCGTCAGCAGCTGGAGACATTTGCTGTATTAGTCGCCAACCTAAACGATTGTGCACACTACACAGACAATATCTTCATCTTACTTAGGCCAACATATAGAAGCGTCGGATACTACTTCAGAGATTACTTGCTATATTGACTTTTGATTTTATGATAGGTTTAAATGAAGCTAATGTGCTCTCATTCCGTAAACGAACAGCAGTAAGCTATGATGCTTGTCTCATCTTCACTTACACTTCATTGAAATGACAAGAAATGATACCAGTCCCGATGCTAACTACACATAACTGTAAATATCGACACGTTAGGTTAAGGTATTTACAGTTATTGTGAGGATGTTGATGTCTATCACAACAGTTCTTAGTAGCAACTCTTGTTCCAGTACTTGCCAGTGTTACCATTGTATTTGTTTGTATTGCTACTGTATGTTCGAACTTAGTAGCTTCTACAAATGAACGTCGAAAGCAATTCTAACTGTCAGGATACCCATTACGATATAAGAGCTTGTACGTATTCACCTTGTATTCAATCACTCTGTGAGTTGATTGAGTGGCAGTAGCTGATGCATTTTGAATGGTCCATTGTTCATCACGTAAAGCCACAATACTTAATCAAGTGGCACCTTTGCAGGCCCTCCATGCGGCCTGAATTTAATGTAGGTCAGTTTTAGATATTATGTATTATTTGATTAGAAGCATTGAAACAACAAAAGGGCCACCAATAATCACCAGTACTAAAGAAGTTTGCCGATGAACATTTGATTACTGGAGTTTATTTGTGAACTTGTCCAAAAAATAACAAGACGTTTCTTCACAAAAGAATGATTTATTTCTATCATCTGCTGAATGGTCGCACTTTCATAGAAAGTTAAACGTGCTGCAACCCCAACAGAGGACGCATTATCAGACGTTTTTCTGGCGTCTTGGCGTCTTGATTCTTGTTAATATTGGTTGCATCATAATTAAATCGATCTTGTAATATGCAAGTGCCCCGTTAGAACAGTTTGAGCTTATGTTAGCGGTGGGCGGGTTTGAGATAGGACAAATGAGTATTCTTAAATGTATATCATATTCCCTTAACTTTTATTATTCTACCCAGCTTTTATGGTTATATGTAAATTATATGCTCTCTGAAGTAGACGTTTATACTCATTCTTTGGCTGTTCAACAAGTGCATCTTTATTGGTCATAATTAAGATAAATTGTTGTATTGTGGTAAGGTACACATTATGTAATGAATGCCCTAATGCAAACTACAAATCGGGCATGCACGTAAGTCTGCTGTAGTAGTTGAAAGATTTATCCAACATTCTGATGCTGTTTTTCGCAGCACATCTGTCGGCATTTGGCCAAGCAG
>CM067356.1:45332616-45510116 GCA_034190875.2 Urechis unicinctus | reverse complement strand
GGAACATGATGCAATGCTCCGTACCATCTTCATCAAGATTATATCCCGTATCGCATTTGACAAATCACAATTGTACTATCAGTTTGACGTGATACGATCATTGTGATGGACCATCGCACCGCTTTTAATTAGTCACATTGATTTGGCCTACATGCTGGTGTTAAACCTACGCCGCTATATACAACATTGCGTCTTGCCGTTAGGCCTCAATTAAATTGAATTAAATTATGAATTTAATGTCACTGCTTGGCTCTGGTATAATTATCAGCGTTGCGGAGCATTGGGTACCTTATGAACAGCTCCTTCTGCTAGATGAGTATACACAGTACCCAAAGCAACAATTACACCGCTGATGATAACCCTGAAATATACTCATTTTGTTTCATACCGACGGCCCACATCATATGATGCATTGGAATTTACTGATACGCCAAATGAATGTTAAGTGTACTAGGCATTGTAGGAATAACGCAACTTCGTCTATTATAATCATTATCCTATCTCATTGATTTTTTCGTGTCACATTCATTGTAATTCTAATTTAATAGATGCATTTGCAAAGATCGATTGGACCATTACGCAGGTACAGCTTCAAAACCACATGGATGCCTCTGCGATCTGGCCACTGGCACCAGATAGACTTAATCATTATCCGCCAACTGGACTGGCAAGACGTCAACATCACCCGTGTAGCCAGGAGCACGACATGTCTGTCAGACCACGCCCTGCTCCGCAGAAAAGTCTCATTTACCTTCAAGACGAAATTGCTGCGCCAACGCATCCCAGGCCTTCAATTCTGTTAGCCGGGTAGGCCTTTGGAGGCTTCTGTCCAAGTCAGACTGCCCAGCAAAGATCGTCAACATCATCCGATCCTTCCACGACGGCATGATGGCATGCGTGCAGGACAATGAAAACACCTCAGAACCCTTTCACAGTGTCGAACGGTACGAAATAGGGTTGTGTTATGGCCCCGTCTCTGTTTTTCCAAGACGCCTATAAGAACTGCAACCAGGGCGTCATGCTCTAGCTTCCCTTTGTGGACAAGTTCTGCTACCTGGGAGGCCTGATCTCACAGAATAACAGGATTGACGACGAATAACATCGCGCATCGGTAAAGCCAGTGCCAACTTTGGACGTATAAAGCATAAGCTGTAGTCAGATCATGGCATCAGACTCCGCACGAAGGTTGGCGTCTACCGTGCTGCTGTACTAATCTCGCTGCTGTGCGGATGCGAGTTGTGAACGCGGTATCGGCATCACGTGAGGAGACTGGACCGGTTCCACCTTCGATGCATAAGAAGGATCTACGGCATCTCGTGGATGGACCGTGTACCGGACACAGAGGTATTGGAGAGGTGTGGCATCACTGAAAGGGGGGCCCTCCTTGTGAAGGCTCAGTTACGCTGGATAGGTCATGTGGTGCATATGGAGGGCGAAAATATCAAAAGCTCTATTCTACGGCGAGCTAGAGGATGGATGGCCGCCACCCCAGGGCGGCCAATACAAGAGGTACAAAGACGTCTATAAGGCGACGCTGAAATCCTTTAATATCGGCTCGGTCATCTGGGAGAGACCCACCAGGTACAGGGACTTGTGTGCGAAAGACCTGCCACGACGGCCTCACGCACTTAGAGCAACACTGCACTGACCGGAAGAAATAGCGGAGAAGAACACGGCACCCAGCAGCAGTGAACCTAACGCTACTACACGACGACTTTGTCTACCCTGACTGTCAGATGAGATGTCGGTCTAGTATCGGCCTCGACAGTCATCGTAGATTCGTTCATCCTCATCATCACTAGGAGGCAGTAAGCCGACAACTCAGTCCATTAACTCAAAAAATAATATATGACCAAGTTCGCATACATGGTAGACCTTGACCTTACTCTGACACATATGCCCTCTAGCGGTATAATGGGGACGCTGTTTGCACATTTTAATCCAGGACAGTGGACAGGTAGCAGCTACTCAAGCATATAATGCTATCCGCTTGCTGGCATTAAATGGTCACTGCAAGACTCGAGCAAGACCCCGCATTTCAACTGCATGCATAGCTCGCCATAATACAAAGCGCTGTACCTTATATTATTTTATGGATTACAGCTGCAATTGGAAATGTAAGAGCTGCGCATGTTGAAGATACATCCGAAAACCTATTCACATTACCCGATTGAGTAGCCTACCGTTCCAATACATTGCCATGGTTCACCTACCGTTCATTAAGCGTGTCGAACATGGAGGTAATCAGCACGCACCTCTTATATCTGTATCAGCTTGACACGCGTGTTAACAACTGTTGTGGTTGCAATGAATGAATGCATTATGCGTGGATAGCTGCAGACAGCGCGCGATACCCATCGACATGGATTGTATCAATCAACAAGTTAATTAAAAATTATTAATCCACATAGGGCACGTTTTCACCATATGTTGGTATGTAATATATATATATATATATATATATATATATATATATATATATATATATATATATATATATATATATATATATATATATATATATATATATATATATATATATATATATATATATATATATATATATATATATATATATATATATATCACATAACGACATATGGTGTTAACGTGCACTAGATGGATTAATTATTTAACGTTGCCTCCGGACTGTGCAGTGTATTCATATAAGTGATAAATTAACAGTATGTAGTGATAAATTAACAAGTTGTTGGTTTCCAACTCCATAACAATGATAAATTTTGATTGTTGTGCAGGTGAATTTTGTATGCTCTTTCGTATGCTCTTGCAGACAATACGGAATAATGGCATGGGAGTGACATAATTGCTCTGAACATTACGTCGTTTGCTATAGGCTTTTACTATACACCTCGTTAGTGTTAACTGCGATGTATCCTCAGACATCTATGTTGGAGGTGCAAAAAGTGCACCTGCTATCACGTGTTGTTTTATTTCACACATACAAATGACATTTTCAACGCAACGTTAATTGTAAAAACTCAGATACTTGACTATCGGTGTTACTGGTTTTGTTGCATATAGCATGACTGATGCGACATCAATCTGTTCAAACGTTACTTTTATGATAAACAAAATTCTACTTATATCGCATTTAGCGGGAAAAAGGCAATATGAACATTATCTGTGGGCAACAAATTACAGATGTACAGTTGTTAATGACACATATTCAATATGCCCTTTTTCTAGCAAAACAACGTACGACTAACTAGTTAGGGAAGTGTAAAACGTTCGTTTGGGAAAGAAAATTAAAGAAAGCCAAATGAACTGAGGCATTATATTACTATTAAGGGCAAACTTTTTGGCGGACGTTCGTAACGTTCTTTAAAACATCGTCGGTAAAATTTCAAAGAGAGACACCTGCCTCGTTCGCGAATATATATTCGGCAGTATATCGCATATTGCAAATGAATTTGAAACTAAACATCTACTTGCATGATTACATTTGTAAGGTGCTAATAACAATAGATTGAGTCGTAATATAAGACCATCTGAACAGGCCGTATTGGGTTCCTTAGATCATGGTGCTTCAATGGTAGATTTATTGAGCCTGATAAGTATCTGCTATTTTTCATGATGCACACCTTGTCAATCATGTGGCATATGTTGCTTCTTAATAGCAATTCAGTGTGGGTCAAATATTTCCGATCAACCTGAATAATTGAACGAAAATTCGATGATACTTACAAATGGCTTGAGAAGTTGATGAGTTTTAGCTTCCCGTGTTAGTGCGCATATAAGAACAATTCATTTAAGAGACAAACGAATGATGTTAACTTATGTAGAGGCCATAGTTGACCAAGGTTGGACCGATAAGAACAAACGCATTTCATTCAAGTAAAATAACGGCCATATGAGTTATATCATACCCTTTAATATTGTTGTTTGTTTTTATCCAGCGCTCTTAGCTTTGTCGGATTACCGCAACACAGCTCAAAAACTTTGTCAGAATAATTTAGATATAATTAAATATCATTACAGCAAATGACCGCATCAATGACGTTTCAGATATGCAGCAGCACATGCGTTATTTACCTCTAAGATAATTTAAGCACTCCGTAGATGATTCGTCCAATTACGTCCAGTTATTGCTGGCGGGAGTATTCACCGGTTGCTCTTAATATGAAGACGGTCTTTACGAGGTTATTAGTAGCTTAAAATTGGAGGGCTATGTCCTGAGGGAGTTTGCTGACCTTAGCAACCTGATATGATGGATTGGCGCTATTTGGTGAGGTCATTTGGAGGGGTATGTCCTGAGGGAGTTTGTAAATGGCTATTAAAAGTCAATAAGCGGTAATGGTGTTGAAAGATTGGGTCAGGTGAAAGCACCATAACGTTACTTTGTGCAGTATGTCGGTAAATTGGAGTTATCACGTGAATGAATCTTACTAGCATATGAGTATTCAATTACATGCGAGGGAAAATGACAGGAGACTTTAATTTGAAGTGTGTTCTAACTCTCGTAGAGAATATAACGACAGGTGGGTTAAAACTTAACCATTGAATATTTCTCAAAATGGGGGTCGAGTTATGGGGTACAAAAAGCGGATGGTACCTTTACTTCAAAATAGTTTTCTTCTATTTTGAAGTAAATCTACCATGGAACATATTCACAATAATCATTTTATTTCTACTGATTGTGAAAAATCGAAATGTTACCTTTCAAATTATCCTGATTAAATCGTTGAAAAACTGACGTTGAAAAAACCCGTGTCTCGTGTCAAATGATTTGATAAATTAGTCATTGTGAGCTGCGTCCCCTTAGCACTTAAGATTACTCAAGTGTTTATCATTGTCAACTCTGGTGTCGGTCAATTTCGCAATCTCTTCAGCAATTTCGTCATCCTTTTGTTGACCTTAGAATTGCTGACCTTAGCAACCTCATGTGATGGATGGGCGGTACGGCGGTGAGGTCATTCTATTTTGGGAATGTGATTTCACAATCTCCTCGGATATGTCGTCATAGTTTGCTGACCTAAGCTAAGTGAAGTAATACCTCGTTTGGTGAGGGTGTATATAAACAGGATAGGATGATCTGAGGTCCTCACTCACCATGGCTGGTAAACGACAGCTGGAAGCTTTCAATGATGTGAGCAAACGCAGTAGACAGATGAGCGATGCGGACTTGTTTAAAGCTGTGGAGCAAATTGAATTGGAAAACAATGAGCATGATTTTATTTCTTATACCTAAATTATAGAATTACCAGGTATACGTCAAACATGACTGGCCGGTTTTATTTATTTATTTATTATTGTTTTTGTTACGCGTGTGTTTCAGTGTTGACGGTAGACGAAGATATTTTACATACAGCCATGGACACTTATGAAATCGAACAGGCCAATGCAGCGTTGGATTGTTTGAACCAAGTTCAACTCACAACGGCTGTGACACAAACAGGAGACGGGGCTGAGCCTACGGTGGACAATGCCCAGGGTAGGTCTTTTACAGGGTAGGTCTATTACGGGGTAGAATTGAGGAGTTACGGAAATCTTTATAACATTGGGTGATATTTATATTGACAGATTTTCGATGATTATGTTGACAGAAGCTGTGTTGGCTGCTAATGAAAGAGCTATACGGACTCATACGCGATTTGGAAGGCTACAAACGGTTTACAATTATAGTTTATCTGAACATGTACCTAACCTCAATCAGAATATATTTGAGGAATGCGATTCAGCCTTTAAATTCAACGGGAGATATGGATTCTTATTACGCCACAAAGAGACAGATGAATTGCGGTACTTTCACTCGTCAGTTAACAACCATCGAATCTTACCAACACCTCTAGTTGTGCGGAATGAAATACACAAACAGACATTTTAACCTACGCCCAGAACCAACGACCTGATTCGAAATAGAGGGTCGAGGAAGTGACTAATTTGACCGTCTTTGTGAATCCAATCGATGATCACGTGACCGGCTACCCACCACCTGTTATGCCGGAACACCTGAAAAGAAACAAAGCCATCAACCAGTTAGAGCGAAATCTAAAAACGGGTCAACCGGGCACTGGCCTTACACAGAGGGGCGAAAATCACGAGTCTAGAAAACACAGCTAAAACATTGTTAAAGGCTGCTTACCCCAAACATAAGAAAAAAACATTTGCGGGTGTACCTCTTGAAGACATCGAAAGACTAGCAATACAATTCGAAGTGAATGTAACAGTGTATAAGCTAGACGAGAATCAAGTAGGTGTGTCTTTTAGTGATTAAACAGAAGTAACAACATAAACGACGTAATCATTGGATATCAAAATGGAAATATTAGAAACGGGATATGATCGTTTTGTTATATGTGTTTCAGGTAGCTACTTTGGTCAAGCGAACGCGTACACAATTCGCAGCGACCTTGAAATTGAACCTGCACGAAAATCACTTTAGTTACGTAAAAAACTTTGACCTTTATAGCAAATCATATATTTGTGGTACCTGTGAAATCTGTGGAAAAATGAGACAAAATTACATCAGTACCCAGGCGGTGTTTTTCATTTGCCCCCCGCTATCTTTGAAGTGTTACGGGATGAAGGAATCAAAATAGAAGACGGTATTTACCCTTACAGAGCCACCTATAATTTTGAAAGTTATTTTGGAGAAGACAATCTACCTATCAATTCGCCCAAAGTCACCTGGGACCAAAAACATGTGCCGTTATCTGTGAGTGTATGCAGCAATGTACCTGATTATACAGAACCAAAATGCTTTGTAACGGAAGGAAACGCGCAAACATTGATTGACAGGATGATGATGTACATACAGGAGATATCAAACGCCGCCTATCTACTGATGCTTGCTCAATACGAAGCTACCCTAACCCAGTTACAAGAGAAAATTGATGAAGCCCATCAACGGGATCCGGTCACCAAGGGAGATCACCCATTGCAGAAATTACAGAGCAAATTCAACAACTATTTACACGTATTACGTTAGTCGGATTCAACTCATCGAATTATGACCTCAACGTTGTGAAAATACCGTTGACAACTTACCTGCAAGAACATTCATCAATCAAGTTTATCATCAAACGAAATACATCATTCATGTGCATTGAAACGGACCGTGTACGGTTTTTGCATATCACTCATTTTATTGGACCTGGATATACATACGACAAATACCTACGAGCCTTTCAATGCGAACAGAAAAAGGGATATTTCCCGTATGAATGGGTGACACTCAATCGTTTGAACAATACAAAATTACAACCCCATTCAGCTTTTTACAGTGCGTTAAAACAAGAAAACATTACAGCTGACCAATACGCTGAATGTTAAGAAGCATGGGAAGCCAGTCATATGCTGACTTTTAAAGACTTTTTGGTATATTACAACAATTTGGATGTCGAACCGTTTCTGGAAGCCATAGAGAAACAGAGTCGTTTTTACAGTGAGAGAGGTATAGATATGTTGAAAGATGGAATATCACTACCCGGATTAACCATGCAATATTTGTTTCAAGACTTGAAAGATTATTTTACCTTACTAGACGAACAAATCAGCGATATCTATTGGTTGATAAAAAATGGAATAGTGGGCGGACCCTCAATCATCTTTCGTCGTCACCACGAAAAGGGAAAAACATAGGGATTACATAAGGCGTGAACAGAACGGAAATGAAGCGAAATTGTGTGAAGAAATCGTGGGTTATGATGCAAACGCGTTGTATCTGAGGGCGTAGTCTCAGCCCATGCCAGCCAACTTTCCGACCCGATGACACGCACCTGAGTTTAAACCATTACAGACCCAAAAACGTGGTGTGGCAGATGAATGGTTGGCTTGAATAGCACACAGTTCACAAAACCAAATACAACACCGACTAAACAGAGGGGAAAAAAGAATAGGAGCCAGGAGATTACCCGTAGATGGATGGTGTGAAGAAACTAAAACAGTGTATCAATTTCACGGATGTGTATGGCATGGTTGTCCGTGTCTGAAATTGACCCATAGCCCCATCAGAGGAAAACTAATGAGTGACTTATGTGCAGAAACGGAAGAAAATACCCAGTATTTGAGAGGATTAGGTTATAATGTCGTAGTTGAATGGGAATGTGAATGGACGAAAAAAAACGGAAAACAGACCCTCAGATCAAAGCGTTCACTTAGAGTCGACCTCCACCACCACAAGCCCCTTTGACGGAAAAACAGCTCATAGACAATATACGTGACGGAACGTTTTTTGGAATGGCTGAAGTAGATATACACGTACCAGAAACCCTGAAAGACTATTTTAGTGAAATGGCCCCTATATTCAAAAACATTGAACTGACCCGAGATGAAATCGGACCCTTTATGTGAAACTATGCCGAACAAAGGGACATTATGAAAATGAGTAAACGACAGCTGGAAGCTTTCAATGATGTATAAGGAATGTTGTTGCGATCATTATGATGTCATAACGATTTTTATTATTTATTTCCATATAGACGGAATGGCTGACATTGATAGGGAGGTACAAAGGTGTGAAAATATTGCTTGCTAGCCCACTACTGAGATGGTACTTGGAACATGGTCTGGTGATCACAAAGATATACCAAACACTGGAGTATGAACCCACAGCCTGTTTCAAACGATTTGCCGAGACCGTATTAGACGCCAGGTATGTACGAATACACGAATATTGTTATATGTTATACTCTTTCAAGCGTTGAATTTTATTTCATTTTCGATAATGTTTGTGCGTAGACTTGGGGGCGATGTCGACCCGAGTCAGGCCGTTATAGCCGAATTTTTAAGCTACATGGAAATTTGGCATATGGAAAATATACTAAAATGTATTTATATAATTGTTTTTAAATTTATTTCAAATTTGTGATTTGAAGAAGAAAAATGAATAAGTAAACAAATATATATATAACAAAAAATACCAGTCAAGTGTTTATGTGTTTGCCGTGATTTCAGATACGTCGACCATTGAGAGGGCCAGAAATTGATCAAAGACAAGATATTCCCAGCCTTAACGAATTAACCCCCAACCTGTTTGAAATCGACATGGCCAAAACCACCATTAATCTCAACTTACCCCAAAAAATAAGCTGTTTTGTTTATCAATTCGCCAAGTTACGAATGCTTGAATTTTATTATGATTTTATTGACAATTATGTCCCGAGGTCGGATTTTACCTATGTACAGATGGACACTGATAGTAGTTATATCGCTCTTAGTAGTACGCATTTAATGGATGTCATCAAACACAACATAAAAGAGCAATTTTATCGAGATTACCCACGGTAGTTGCCAGCTGCAGCGTGCGAAGAACACACCAACACCTTTATACGGTGTAAAACGAATGGAACCCCGTGGGTACCTCAACCTTGCTGCGTGACTCGCCAAAAATATGATAAACGAACCCCAAGATTATTTAAAGAGGAGTGGAGTGGAGATGGCTTTATTGGACTGTGCAGTAAAACCTATTACTGTTACGGCACTACAGATAAAGCCTCGTGTAAAGGACTCAATAAACGTCAAAGCGAACTGAACAAGGAGAAATGTATGAATGTGCTGGGACAACAAAAACCGGGTCGCGGTGTGAACTGTGGTTTTCGAGTTAACAAAAACACTATGTTTTCGTATACGCAAATTAGAGATGGATTAAGTTATTTTAACCCTAAGAGAATTGAAAGTGCAGATGGTGCAAGCACTAAACCGTTAGTTGTGTGATACGTTAATATGCTATTTAAGAAATTGATATGTGCTATTATGCTATAAATTGAAGCTAAGGTATTGTGTAATCGATAGATGTGTGCTCTGTAAGAAATTGATGTTTAAATGCTGAATGAGAAACTAAGAATAAAAAAACATCGTATATTTTCAACACACGTTGTTTATTTACCTTGAATTAAACATGTCACCAGCTAATCGTTGGTTCAATAATCGTCGGTAAATACAGCCAGCAATTGGTTCAAACTTATTCCATGACATCGTCTCTTTAAATAATACAAACAACAAGTCCACAAGTATTGGAATTGAAGTCTTGTAATGGCTTAGAACTATAAGTCCAGGTCACACAATGTTTGTTCATGCACTTCACAAATAACAGGAGGTAGTCGATAAGAATCAAAATATTCGCCTCTTTCATTATGATCAATAAAAATAGCGACCCAGTGCTTGCCTTTTTTGGAAGCGGGATAGGTTTTACAAACGAAGCCGCTGGGGTAGTTGACATGGCGTGGTAATTTATTCCGCGCAAGCACTCCGCGCACAGTAGCTCGAGTGAAAGCCTCTTTTTGTAAGAGCTCGTGTAATTGTCTGGTATCCATTGTTAGGCTGCGTAATCAAACAGAACGTTACGGTTTCGGTCAATTTGAATCACGTTTTCAAATTCGGCATACACAATGACATTAATGGTAGGTTCTAGGGCCGTGCCAAAACGCATTTCTAAGCGCACGTTTCCTTCTTTCAACAAATTAAAATGAGTGCTGCTATCACCCAGGTTGGGGGGTCAGATCAAAAGTGAATAGTGTACAGCCATTGGGATAATCACTCCATTTTATGGCATTGCCTTCGTCTTGGTAGAGTTGTCCAGTGCTAATGAATAAATTAGCATAACTGTGGGTGTATATATGGTGATTGAAATCGGGTTGTAAGGGTTTAGCATGTACTTGTTGCCCGTCAACGTACAGAGCTAAAAATGTAAGGTTGTTAAAGTTGAAGGGGTTCTGAGTATAATCACCGTTAAACGCCCTATTATCAACACTTCTGACTACTATTCGTTTGGGTAACTGTCCCAAAAATAAATTTTCTTGATTGATCGTCATAGCTCCTTGAGATGAAGAAAACACTTTGGTTTCTATGGGTCTTATGGGGTATTTAGCTGGGCTTCATTCTAAAGCCTTAATGTGAGCTAGTTGGGGTTCAACTTTATTTTGCGTACGAATAAGGTCAAGGATTGCAGAACTATTTTAGGGGCAAATCACTCTGCAGGATTGGCCATAAGGCCAAAGGTGTCACCACAGCGTACTAATTGCAACTTCAAATCCACACCGTTTAATAAATAGCGTTCTTGACTAAATAAATCTAAATGTAATTTGCCCATCATATCCACAATGCGACTCTCTTGAGCTCGTTTCTTTCTAGCTATCATCCCCTTGTTGTCAGTACCACCCACGGCGTCCATGCGCGTTGGTGTGTCTTTGTACCATAAACTAGCTGTTAGCTGAGAGTTTTTGGCTTCCGAACTATAGCTCAATAGCGTTTCCATATAAGCGCGATACGGGTATGTGTTTGTCGAGGAGGACACAAAGAGTGAGTGTAACCAGAGGTTAGCGGGCGCTACAGGACTATCAGCCTCCAAGACCTCCCCATTCCTTTTCACCACTTTGGCATTCACTTGTAAATACGTGTCGTTAAGATCGATATAATCATCCCCCGAGCCACTTATGTAGAATTCGACTGGACCCGAACCTTAAGCAGCTACCAGATGGAATTCGATCCACGCTCCATTAGGTGGGAGAATCGAAAATAAGTCTAATTCACTTTGGACACAGGGACAAGATTGGGGGTGTACCAGTGCCATGATCTAACCGAAAATATTCTTTGGCAACCTCCGAGTTGTTCCACGACGACGGCGTGAACTACTGTTCCTACCTCGTGCGAGTCGTTGAGCGCACCAGCCACGCGATCCATGACGACAAACCCTTCATCCTCAGTAACATTGTATCACTTGTAAGGGTACTGAATTTCCACTAATCCCACTTCCCAAGCCCCTTCCAACTGTACAGCTTTGGGGAGTCGAGTTAAGTAACGTGTCAACGTGTTGTTGGGGTGATAATTCATTGAACTGTTGGAATGTAGGGTCAGAAAGAAACTCATGATGGTGATGCCATGAGACTCAAATTAAGCTCTTCTTGGTTTCACAGAAATGTAAAGTCACCATCAGAGAAATTTCATGTCTTGGTTCTGTTTGGCTAAGCGAGCTATGTCCACTAAATCAGCTTGCCATTGATGGTCAATCCCCCCGACTATGACGCATCGTCTTCGAAATCGACGACGGATCGGTTTATGTAATGTATACACATCTTGTTTACCCAGCCATTGTCTGACGGCTTTTGTTTTGAGTTTCGTAGCTCTAACCAATGGCTGCACACCTCCATACGCGAACAGTGCCTCAGGGTCAAAATACACACTTAACTTTTCCATGACGTCCAACCTTGTGTTACAGCCTCCTCCTCACCAGGTCTTTTATCTATTCGTGTCACACCCTGTCGGATATAGTTCCATCGATCAGGGTGACCCACTAAATCTTGGGAAATGTTGGAGTCTTGCAACGCTTCAGCAAATCTTTTCCAACCCTCTGGTTCAAAGTGTTTATGTCGTCTCAACACATCGTTAACCAAATCCGCAACGTTAGTCTCACTAATGGCTTGTCCTTTAATCGTTAATTCCCCTCATTCATTCCAACCCGCGTCTGTGTTTTTTCGAAGGCTTTCTAATAGCAAACGCCCTTTTTTCTGAAATTTATCAGGGACGGTTTCTACAACTTCCGCAATAGACACATCTTCTTGTTTGGGTGTGTGGGGCGGGGCATTAGCATATTGGCGGTAATACTCGCGGTGTTTTGTTAAAATTTGGTTATAAGATTCTACTTTAGCCTCCTACGATAAATCACTACGATTCAGGACATCCCTCATCTCCGCATCCAAGTTGGATAACACGTCGACAGTGGGAGCTTGATCATAACGCCCACTTGACAACACCCGGGGATCAACCAGCAGCATTTTCTTAGCCATAATTTTAACCCAATAGTTTGCCTAACAACGGACCAGCGATACCTAAAATAGGTCCTAAAAACGCCGGAAGAAAACCACCGGTTTGTAATACTCTTTTCTTTTTCATGACGTTAGTTTTAGGTGAGATCAAAGCGCGCAGACCTTGTTTGTATCTGGGTAATTTATGCTTCTGAACTGAAGTCAAGTATACGTGTCCCTTTAAAACATTGAGTGCACATTCACATAGACAATTTAACAATTCGTTGTCAACCGTGTGAATCAAAGCCCTGTTGACAGGGGGTTTGGCTTTAGCCATCACTCGTAATGTATCAGCGTGTTTTGCTGAGACGCTCTGCCATGATCTATGTCTAATGAATGGTGGTCGTCCGATGATCGACGGTATTTATTTCTGTAGGTTTAAAACTTGATTGGTTCGTAGTATGTTGGTTCGTAGCCGTAAGTGATCCGGTGTTGCCTGTTTCAAATCGATAAACAAATAACCGTGGGGCTTCTTGTACATACTTGATGTTTCGCGGGTACATTTGTTCGGCCAAATACATGATTTGTGAAGCGTTCCGAGGGTTCTTAAATATAACTAAATAATGAGCGTTCAAACTGATTGTTCGATGTTCTTAATTCTTTCCGAATAAATTTTGTACTAATTATAACACGCTAAGATTGCCATGGTGACTCCCTTTGGTGAATAGGCGAGTGACGCGTTCGTCAGTTTCTTCCATCAAATCATAGATGATCAACAAGGTTCTTTGTTAAGGGTCTGTTTCAAAATTTAACCCCTCCACAAATTCCACGTGAGGTAGTTGAATGTACATTGCTTGCCACTCTCCGAAACACTACACAATTCGGTCGGGTGGTGGATCAATGTGACTACCTTTGATTAACTCACTCACAGAGTAAGGTTTCCACAGCCGCTCGGACCAGCTATCACGCAACTAAAGCAGTGTTTTAAGGCTCGATCCATTCCTATACTGAGTTATCATTCTCAGTTCCCTGCTCTTTTTATAGATAGGATAGGTAGATAGTGTCATGATAAGTAGAACTCATAAAAAGAAATTCAACTTAAGTACATTATCATTATTTTATTCAATCACCAATCCTATATATTCATGCGTCTAATAATTTTGTTATATTTACAGTCGTACGGTTCCCCCATTCAGACTTTTGACCAGTGTTCGGCGGCCACACAAAAACCTAACATATTACGCCGATATTCTCTTGAGAGCCAAAGGCATATTTCAGTCAAATTGTGTTGCTCACACAACAAGCGCCACAATAAAGTGACGTGATTTTCATCCACCTTATCCCAGGCTCTTCCAACGCAATGTGAATACATTTTTTTGTTGGTTCTGGGCTTGACATACACCCGTTCCACAGTCGGCGCATGGTTCATGAGCTATGTCAGATAGCATTGGTTTCATCAAACCACTGTAAAGGCTGATTATCATATCCCACCCATCGTGCGACGTTCTTTTGTCATCCATTTTTGTGCGCGTGCTGATAGTTCTTGGTAAGCTTTTATGAGCTGCCACCAATTGAAACTATCAAAGCGCATGGTCACGCTTTCACGGGTAATTTCAATATAGGGGACTGGGGCTTTCACTCGACCAATCACATCGTCACAAATGGTTTCTTCCGTATCAACGTCCGATTGGCCAGCTTCCGCGTCAATCAACGATAAGGTGAGTGATGTAAGAGCCGTCCCGCTTCTGAGAAAGGCATTACAAAGTAATTTTATTTGATGTCCGCTCCATCGATCGCGAATGTGTAAATCATTGGGGTCTGGGTTACTTCACCACTGTGAAATTTGAAAGCGACCACTACGACGACTGGTATACAACGGTCCATCAATGTAATCATACTCCTCGCCTTTCTCCTCTGCCATCCTGAATGAAACAAAAAGCTGTCCGTGTTCGCTTATTTATCCCCTGATCGAGCTAATGTAAGGGTTTTTTCATGATCACATGTCGACTTAATTAAGCTGATCTCAGCACTTTTTTCATGATCACGCGACGAATTGATTTAGCTGTAGTCAGCGGTTTGTCATGATCATGTGACAAATTAATTTCAGATCCAGTAAATTACGTGGTATCGCACGCACACCGGGGTTGTGGGGTTCTTCGAACGTGGAAGTTAAGCTTTCCGATTACGTCACAACCTTCCTCTGCTTTGTTGTGCATGTTGTTTTCCTTAAGTTTTGATTGTATATGTAGAGCTTATAATTACAGTGATATTTCAAGTGTTGGGTCAAAAGCGCCTTCATTACAAACCCACATTGACACAGAGGACAACGGCGTAACCTCAGGGTTCTGTGTTTACCCTGAGCAGGTGACTTGGGTCTATATGGTTGTTGAGTCTCAGCGACTCTCTGACATTCGTCACATTCTACACAAGTATCCATGTCGTCGCTTTAAAGATACAAACTCTACTGTCAGTAAACTTGCTGTTAATCGATATTTATAATCAGATATTTATAATTAATCTACCTCATCTTCAGACACGAACGCAGTTAACTGACGATCCATTAAACACTCTCTAGCTTCGATCGCTTTACTAAGAGCCGTATCAAAATCGTAACCGTACTCCATCAAGCGCTGTTGATTTATACTAATTTGTCTATAGATCTTATTGTCTCTCAGTTCTCGAGTTAGTTGTGCATGCAACTGTAACTTGTCTTTTTAAACAGACCTCCTGCTATACGCATCCGTCATGTTGATGTCACTCTCTGACGATCTTAGCCATAAATGACCACCCACCAAATTTGAACTCTTTATAACATACATTCCAAATAATAATTAAAAGGAGCAAACACAGGCCTGTATTTTCACTCATTTATTACACAATCTGTTAATTACACGTATTTCAATATCTGATTTCACCGACTCCAACCAATATTTCCTATAGTCCACACACAACCATTTGCTACGTTCCATCCACGAGGGGCAGGGGTCGATTAAAGCTCACTCAATTCCCATAAACTTGATGCATATTGTTCGTCAACACGTTTGAGAGCATCCGCCATACACATCCGAACTTGTTCTTCAGGTTAAGATTATGCTGTCGCTGACTCGGGTGGTCGATCTGACATCCGTGGCATTTTTCTTGTATTAGGGTTTCTATTAAATCGACAAGCGTGTCTGTGTACACATCCGTGAGATATTCCTCCATAAATTTTCCTCTCGCCAAATGGGTTCCGTAGAGCTGTTTTAACTCCTCCCACGCTTCTACAAACATATCCCACGAGTAACCGTCCATTCGCATTGTCACGTGACTCTTCTTTATCAGCACCATAGGGACCGGATTTCGTAAACTCATCGTCACGTCTGCGCCAATAGAGACCTCGACACGACTCTCCTCTCCTGCTTTTATCTGTTTCAAAGTTTCTGTGACAGCAGCTATTTCGTAACCACAGTCCAATACACAGTTCATCCCCAACTCTATGTGGCATTTCATGAAATTATTTTTCAAAAACACTACATCTTTATTCCAAACCACTATCGAATACTGTGCAAAGTATCGTGTGTATAGAGGTTTAACTTGCTCAGATTCAATCTGTTCCACGACTTTTAACAAGTCGGCGTCGCTCATCCGTTTCCCAGCCATGGTGAATGAGGACCTCAGATCATCCTATCCTGTTTATATACACCCTCACCACACGAGGTGTTACTTCACTTAGCTTAAGTCAGCAAACGCCTCAACAAACAACTCGCCACATATCCCAAAACAGAATGACCTCAACCAAATAGTGCCCATCCATCACATTAGTTTGCTAAGGTCAGCAAACTCCCTCAGGACATAGCCCTCAAATTCTAAGGTCACCAAAAGGATGACGAAATACCGCGCACCAAAATCGACCGACACCAGAGTTGATATAACATTCAATATATCACCACATGTCATGGGATAGAGGAAGTTAATAGCTACGAATAATCTCGTAAAGACCGTCTTCATATTCAGAGCAACAGGTGAATACTCTATCCTTGACATTTCAATATTTCAACACCATTACCGCTTATTAACTTTTCATAGTCATTTACAAACTCCCTCAGGACACACCCCTCCAAATAAACTAACTGCCTTACCGCACATTCATCACATCAGGTTGCTAAGGTCAGCAATTCTAAGGTCACCTAAAGGATGACGAAATACCGCACCCCAAATCCGGAAATATCGTCAGCGAAAAATATATTGCGCAATCCACTTCGTCCAAGTCGACGCGTTCGACGCCAACAAAAAGGGGTGTATAGACATACATAAACTTACTACTCTGTTAGCCGAATCAGGATGTTCATTCGGGACAAATAATACGGTCTTATCAGTTGTTCGGATATGCGAAGACACTAGTTTTCTGTGGTACACCTGTGGCAAACTGTACAATCGTTAAATCATTTGCACCGTTATTAACAGAAATGATTGAGTTGCAACGATACAAAAACCAAGTTCTATTGTTTACAGCTAAGTTGACATATGAATAGGTCATTAGGGCGAGGACACAAAAATAAAGCAAGCGACTTTGAGTGCTGAAAACGATATGCTTGGTTATTCAAAATACAACCAATAGCTATAATGCGGGTATTACGCTCCTCATTTAGCGAAAAAGCCATGTTAAGTGATAATATTAGCCGAACCAGCCAGTGAAATTATCGTTACAATTTTTTTGCCTTAGAGATACTTGTCGGCGACGGTAGCGAGCACATTGTGTCACTGCATCTGCACAAATACTAGGCGTACAACTAATACTACATACTGTCATTGCTCTGTTGCTGCTAAATCAATATGTGGTAATTGCTTATTCTTCTCTACATAAGACATGCAGCAGATGAACTGTACATATATTTTACACGTTCCTAAAGCTCTTTAAATTACATTTTATTATTGCAACATTCCATTTCAACTTATTTTACAGTTGCCCTAAGGTAACGCCATTTCTGTTAGCGATGTGATATATATGTAGTTGCTATAAATTCTTGCAGACTCTGGTGAAGCGCTGTCTCAGAAGGGCAAGCATTAAGGTTTTTTTTATATACACCACTGCGGCTTGTCGGCACACTCGCTGTTAGGCGGTTATCATTCAGTCGTATACCTTTTGCGTCGACAAAAGTTTGCTGGCAAATAGTGTGATGCGATGAAGTCTTCAATCTCTTATTAAGGATAGGATGAGCCTTGCACCCAAAAAAGTCATCACATGAATGGAGATGACATAAGCCAGCACTAATTAGCAACGGTTTGCCTATTTGTGGGACCTTGCTTCATACGACATATTTGAAGCCAGCCGGACATACTCTGGCAGTCATAGTACTTGTGATTTGGTAATTATGCCAGGCATACCATACATGCATATTGAACAGAATGCTTGAAAGAGCCCATACGTAGCGTTCGTTGGATGTTACAGGAACTAATAGCCTCTACAAAACGTGATTATTCCCAGTGTGGTCACGCTGTCAGGATTTCTGCAATTCGTGTCATGGCAGCATAAACCATGCTGTTTATTACGTGGCAGCTCAAAAGAAATCTGAACCATATTCCAATTTCCCTAACACATTCATGCCAATGCAAAGACGGTGTTCTCACAATTGGATTTGCTGCTTCATTAGCATTAGTGCGTATGCGGAATTAATCAACGGAGGTATGCTCAGGTGATACGCACTATGTAGTATTTCTGCAACACAGTGACTTGGTAATTTATAACATAAGCTTACTAATATTCATAATTTGATGCCGAAACTCTCCTTATACGATATAGACTAATACAGAGGTTCACGTCTTTTTTCAATATATGTTTGAATAGCATCAAATTCTATTGAATTAAATCTGCGGAAACAACCTCGAAACAAACAAATCAATAAGCTAAATATAGATAATTATTATGATATTGAACACACCGAATGTATTGAGTATGTATGATGCATGCTTCTTCCACAGTGTTATCTTGTCTATGCACAACTTGTCTCAACCATGACTTAATTGGTCTCAAGGAGCACCAGTGCTCACGTCCATTGAAGTCAAAGTATTGTTAATTTTCAAAATCTATAACATAAAGATCGGCTTAAAAACAATCAATGAAAATATTTTGGTTTTTTTGTAATTATCATTAGATGATACTCAATCAAACGATTGATTGCCAAGAATAGCATTAGTTGTCGCTAATAAGATTACATTTTAACATAGTTAGATTGACTGGTATTATTGATGTCTGGTGTTGCAACATGTCATTGACCTCTACTGCTATTGTGCTTACTACGTACATTTGAATCAGATGTTTCGTCGTCGAATAATTACCCTTTACTGGTAATCGACAAGAGTTTATGATGTTTAATCTCGCCTTTTCCCGATCTATACGCGAGCAAATGTTTTAAAAACAATTACTGTCAAAGTGTTAACTGATATCTACAATTGCTGCACAACCCGATTTGTATTGATAAAATAGAGAATTAAGCCACCTCGGTTCGCGGCCAATTTTAATTCGTCGATTGTAATGTATGTCATCCATGAATACATTCAAGTAATTAGACTTTGCACGATTTAGCAAAAAGTGATTACAGCTTTGCCTGTTGGAATGCTGAATCAGTTATACTGACCACAATCTGAGGAACTATCAAGGAAATCATAAAACGTTACGGTAAATGAAGACTATTGAAAAGTGCAAACGTATGGTGCAATAGAGATGGATCAAATAAGAGAAAAAAATTGGTCAGGCTTTGATTGTTTTTTACCCTCATAAACGATGCATATGACATTGATTGCTTTGTTTTAGGCGATGTTTGGTGAGGCAATAAATAACAAAACCCCTAACTGACGAAACTTGCAAGAAATGAATGCGGCATTCGAAGGGCAAGGCAGATTCATTACATTTAGCTGAGCAGGTTCGATGCTGCGTCAACGTTATCAGAGAAGGCTTTTCTGATTTATTCGGGTGCATTGGCGCCTCGACGAACCGACGACTCTATATCTTCGAACAGAAGCCGATCACCAATACGTTGGATCAAAGTCAAATGTGCTTGTGTTGATTTTGTGGCAGCGTAACTAGATGCCAGGTTTCACTCATTTACACGCTGACCACATAGCTAGCCGAAATGAACACACTTAGCATATCTAAACCCTCTTTAGGCTCATTCCAAAATATGAACACGCCACCTGTCCAGCGTGTTTTTGTTCATAACATCATGCTTGGTTCTTGGAACAGATCACAGAGTTTTTCTTGTGACTAACTCGAGGCGCGAATCATTTTTCATGAAAGGTCAGGCCTTGTCTTGTGTTTAACCAATATCTATATATTTATCTTTCTGGGTCTTGGTTTACCAAGCCTTCCAGTTTGAAGTAAAAAAAAAATTTTTATTATTGAGCAGTTAATTAATTATCTCTATTCTGTTTTTCTCTTCCCACCGTGGTCATTAAAACGATAAATCACTGTTTGCAATATTTTACAGGCCTCCTAGCTAAAACGACCGGTGTACACGTTTTGCAACGCTACTGACTTGAGAATTAGCCAAAAGTTACATTCTCTCTTGCCACATCGTAAGAACTAGCCAAGAATTACATTGTTATTGCTATCTGTGCATTACATTGATTAGATGGCTTACTTTATCACACAGTGACTGTCACCTTGGCTATGATAATGTCCTCAATGTGTTAGAGTACCAGATAGTTCAACAGTTACATGCCGTCGGCACAGTTTTGTTTATTTGTTATCTGGTTTGTTTGTATCAATTGACCCATTAAAACATCTGACGATATCTGCTTATTTGTTGCTAAGAACATGATTATATCCTGAACCAATGTATTCTTAATCAAGAGCATACATGATAAACACATACCGACACTATAAAGCAACTAACAATATTTCTGACAACACAAAACACTTTTAGCCCCACTAAATCATCCTCTTTCTTAAATCTATCTCCACTGCGTTCAGCTGTACCTGAATCCCCGCCGTCCTCTATCATGAACACGTTTCGAATCCCAGCCGTTATCCTTCACTTATCCCCAACAGACAAATTCTCCGCAAGATTATTTCTGCCGTAAAAACCCATCGTTATCTTCGCTGTATTCAACCTCAATCTCTGCCTTGACCTCGCAAAATCAAAACCGTACTTTACCTTGATCTCCACTGTCCCACTCATTAATCCTACGCTAATTTATGCCGTGACCCCCAACTTACACTCTTCCATGTTTAACTAACTTTTTTACTTGCGTTCAGATAGTCATTTAATGGTTGGCAATCACAAAGGACACGCTGTGAACTGTTCATCCACACAAAATGTCATCTGCTAGACATTGTAGCTACCTTTAACCTTATTTTGTGATTCTCTATCACTCAAACTAGATGTTCACATATATGGGTCAGGTGACACCAATACAGCGTCACATCATCTGCAATTCGCTTGGTGGACGTAATAAAATACTGAAAGCTGAAAAGGTGAATCATCTAATGCTTGTTAGCAAATAATATGGACAGAACAAAGTAACATTACCATGTGATTGCCAAGACGCTGACTGATTATTGTCGTAAATCATGTTAATTCAAACGATATATATTGTGAATACAAGATTGTAATACCATAGTGGCGGAGTGGAGCTTGTACATCGTCCTGAATGGCACGCTGCTGCTCAAAATGCACATGGCTCATTAGGTGTTTTACCCATGTCATGCCGCGCAAATCCTCATATAATCAAACCACATACAGACGTTCATTAATATTGCCATTTGGAAACGGGAAATTTGATGACCGCTGATATCTTAACTAGGCTAATAAACATCCCATAAACACTTTGGTTTCACTGCACCATGTGTTGCCTTTACCGCGAGTTCGGCGAAATATAATGTATGTCCAGGATAGCGAAAACTGCGCGCGGCCTTGTCTAATGCTATATACAGAGCATATGGTCTTGACAGTTTTAATTCGGGAGCAACATATGTCTGTATCAGCAGACACCTTCATTTATGAAGTGAGAATGTAGTAATGATTGCGCATAGTATTTTTCTTAACTTTCTTAACTTTGCTTTGCGTCGTTAATCATAATCTGGTACATCATCCGAAACACTCATATAAATGTCTTGTGGCGCCCATTAGTCATGGAGAAAAATACTGTGAGAGCTTGACGGGAAATGTCCCCATCCTCGGCCATGATGTGATGTTCAGATGGCAGGTTTTCTGCATAATTTTCCTCTTTGCATCATTTCTCCTGACCCTGACTACAATATGAGTTACGGTTTGAATGCAATAAACGCGACAGCAATCCAGCTTCATTATGTTGACCGCACCGAGGTTATGTTTGTAAGATTTTCTTTTTGCAAATGATGTAGCCGATAAAACAGTGTAGCTAGTCATCGCTGGGCACTAAAGACACAAAAATCCGTAGTTGTTCGTCGTGAAGCATGAATATATACGACTGATACAGTTCAAACTAGTCACATTGATGTTGCGATATGATAACTATCGGCCTTTTGTTAAAGAAAGCGCGGCATTATTTGCAGCGCGTGGGAATTGCATCGGAAACATTTATAATACCATGAGTTTTATTTACAATGACATCTTTTTGATTATACAGATTGTTTATCAAGCCGACGTAGATTACGCATTCCAGAACATATTACCTGTGCATAAAATTTCGGTCATTTGAGCTGTTTGGCACAGAGCTGATTCGTAATCCGGTTATTATTATCGAATAGACATTCACAAAATTAAAACAGATAATGACTTCGCCATTTTACATCGTCGGATAGTATATTTTGACTAAAAACGGTAGCAAACTTGATGCAACCTTACTCTGGTATCTGATATGAACCGGTATTGTCTGCACTATTAGGCTTTCCGCTAAGCATTATTAACCACCATCGATTAAAGGAATGCTATGAACAGAAATATATGATACATGCGCTGCAAATAGTGTAAGAAATCATCGTCTAAACGGCAGACAGTCACATTTTTAATAATTATAAAGGGAATTGTACGGTTGCACTTGTCCGCGTTTCTGTCGTTTGATGTGCGTTTAACCATTCAAATAAACTAAGACGCTATCAACTCTTATATAATGCAATATGAATAATAAAGAGGAAAAAAACCCAAATATATGATACGTCTAACATGTTCGCGTGCATAGGTAGCGCTTCTGGAAGAGACTCCGTATATTTGTAACATATGGTGGTGCATGGATCCCTGCATGGTTGTAATATTGTTTAATGGACAAGCGAATGACATAAATCGGCATGAATCACTTTTATGTCGGGCAATAATGCCAAATTTATACAACTGCTTATAACCGTCCACAAAGCAGGTAATTCCCATTGTTTGGTGTAACGTATTTTATTCTCATTCATTGGTGGAATAAATGGTTTCAGGAGCGGGGATACGCGTGAATGATTCATAAGGGCCACATCGTTGGTACCACGTCTTTTCCGTTAGTCAGCGCAACATCTCGGCAATACAACTGGACTTCTACACTGACGTTAATAGCAAAATCCCAGTGTCGGAGTCAACTACATTATATGATAGCCGTTCAACCACTGAATATCGTACGGCAAGCTGATAGTCCTTTCATAGTATTCGGTGATATATGAGGCCAATGGTGGCCTTTCTTATGATTATGTATGTGCAATATAATGACTGAGGACAGAAATAAACGAAGGCATAAAATTGTATGGAATGTTAAATACGTTTTACCTTATTGCTGCTTGAATAATATAGATGTAGTTGTTGAAACTTATTGGGCCAATTTGACGACATAATTGATAGTCTTACGACACAGAGAGTCCACAGAGCGGCTTTTACCGAGATGTATTATGCCAAGACTGGTCATATGAGGGCAATTTGCTTATTCATAAAAATTATCATTCGTATTTTATTCACTTGTTATTGGTCTTGCATCTAGCATCCACCAACTTATCCCTGGCAATATAACAACAATTTATTCCCATGCCACCAAAGTGATGTTTTGCCTATCTGCGTGTTTCGGACTACAAACGATAAGTGCAAATATGCGTCTGTGCTGCTTCACAGTCAATATCATGTTAACAACTGAGAAACCATAACCGAAATACGTCATTAGATAGCTCCAGTCGGGGATAGCTCCAGTACATGGGATGTATGTGACCCTCGGAATAAGTGGTGCCGCGTCGGATTAAGGAATATTTTTGGATTTGAAAGTTGATGTGCAATGCTGGATATGCATCATCCTTATGCATCGCGTTTGATAGAAGTCAGTTTTCATGCCGTCTTGCATCACAAAGGTATATTTTTGCCGCCGCTATTAGCATTTCAAAGAGTTGATATAAAACATATTTGGTAGTGTCGCAGGAATTTTGTTGTAGAACACTGCCAAAACTAAGTATTATATTCGTACACGCAAACCATTTACTGGAAGCGTATGTGGTTTCGAATTTATCATTTTTCTTAGTTCGTTTGGTATTGAACAGCTTTATTGAACATATAGGGCGATAGAGACGTTTCTTAGGAGGGTGGGTGGACAATATATAAAAGAAAATCTCTACTTATCATTCTTTCTAATGATATTTGTAATAGATACACACATTTGTGCAGTAAATCGTCCCTTCCACCCAACGGTGCTTATGTTCTCTAATTCTCAACATATGATCAAATCGGAACATGCTGGAGCATTATAGCGCAAAACATGTTTGTATCCCGTTTGGAACAGACAGTGCATGTGCATTCACATTAGCTATTATTGGTTTAATGCTAATTGAACTTTGCAGCGACATTAATATTCAATGTTTTTAAAAACCATTTCATGCACATAATAATCAATTAGGGTAAGTGGAAAAGTCACCCCTTGATAATTATGACCGAAAGTGCTGAGTATAATGAACAAACGCTTAACACAAAAAAGTCAAAACATGATTGTCAATGTGGCACATGCGAGGGTCAATAATTGTCAATGTGGCGCAGGTGATGGTAAATGAACGTCAAAATGTCCTACGTGACGGTAAATTATTATTATTCTGACTATTAGTGCCCCAGTTTCTTGATTGTTTTAATCCTCCATCCAGCTGGCGCTGATGGGTATTGCCATGGTCTCTTCTGGATTCTAGGTGAATCATTGAAGTACATCATACCACAGTTTTATCGGACCCACAGCCTGTTGGTCAAAGGGCGACGCCGTTTATCACTTCGCCAGGGTAACTGGCTAATTACAAATATTGATTAACATTTTTAAAAAACACGCTGCTAGATCCAGTTTTTTCCTTGCTGAGAGCTAAGCATATGAGCTCTTTCATATGTCTGTCCATACAACCCGATATCCTTCTCTCATAAGGAGTCATGTTTTGCTTGCCGTTGTTAATTAAACAGGGTTGAATAACACATAGGCATGGAGGTCAGGTTTATATTTTAAATACCTTTGATTGAGCACATTTGCTGCAGGGGATAATGTCGTGTAGAAAACACGTACCACAAGGCAGACGCTTAACGCGAAGACTGCGGGATCGGCGATAATGGAAGACAGTTATGTAATGTCAATGAACCATAACTCAGCAATGTTCTGCAGCTTGAATTTCATCCTGCCACGCCGTGTCTCTCGAAGATTGATTGGATTACTTAACTAACCGTGCTATAGCAGACATCGCTCGAATTGATCATCTCAAGTAGGTAACAGACAGCTTGGCCTGCATAAATCGGATAACCACTGAATTGTTATTTCCATTAATACAGTAGTCGCTTAGCTTTGCCAAAAATGCCGTGTGTCACCATATGAAGCCGTTGATCGGCTTGTATTTATCTTCGCATCTTCTATTTGCCGAGTTTATAACTTATTAGTGCACAAACAGAATGGAAAAGTTATTGCCCATTATCGGTTGGTAACCAAGCTACATTAATTTCCCTGTACAAAGTCTAAAACATTCACAGCATGTGCATTTGAAATATTTTCGTGCAAATATAACACTTAATCATCGGTCTTTTCACAGCCTGTCAGGTTCTGTTATAGCTATTCGGTTCCAAATCAATTTCATATAATTATAACCACAGTAAAAAACACAAGGATCAATGAAGTGATCGTAAGCTTATCAAATCAAAGACAAGGTAAATAACTGACATTTACTAAATGACCAGAACGATTTCAAATCATTAGGAATTAAAATGATATTGCATATTTCGGATTCTATTTCGTTACCACATCCGCGTTCCTCAGTGATTGACTATCCTGCGTCTCGAATCTAGTCACATCCATAAGTGAAAATTATAAAGCTGCGGCACATATCGTTCCTGAATCTGCTGCCGGTCTTAAAAGTCCGCTATGTGTTTCAACACCGGAACATCAGGTGAGGACTTAATTCGATAAATAGATGAATAAACGATTAAAGCCGCTTGACATTATATCATTTTAACACTTGCCAGACGCGTACATTTCCTACTGAATGCAGCCATCGGGCTACATTTCTGCTCTAACATTGAAGAATCGAATGACAATTTTTGTGAAATACAATTTGCATCTATCAAGCAACAACATCTGGCATAAATTCAACTTCGTAATGTTTACATAGCTTATTCTATCTCTAAAACAACCATACCATTCATAGCTTAGTGGTACGTATTTTGCAACGCGAAATTATACTCTTACGTATCGATTTCATATACTTTGCATATTTGTTTTACGGCTTAGACATATACAGATCATTATCAGCACACTTTGCAAGCATTAGATGGTGTAATAGCTTGTTCGAATTCCCCTATAATAGACGGGGATCTAGTGATTGATTATAGCGAGGTTAATGGTCTTAAAACGTCGAGATGAATAGAATAACATCTTAGGCAATCTGGGGCTTTCCCTGCGGTCCTACATCAACCAGAATTATCTACTAAATCAATTTGTTTGCCAACGGCGTACACATTACAAATAGATTAGGATTCTCAAGCTTGCCAAGCCAATACTGCTCATGTATTTGCAACGCAGCACAAGCGGGCCCATACTAAGTTATATGTCACATATTCATTGCTTATCTTTGATATTCTCCATATGTCCTATAGAAAATGTGACCATAAATAATAACGATATCCGGGCCTGACTATATCTATATTGTTGTAAGAACTGACCGCACACTGAATTCAACATGTCAGTATATGTAGTCATTGCAATGTACAATATACATGCGCAGCATACAAAATATTGATATACTAACGGAGCGCCTCCAGCAATAATATAATATTTACTTGCTGATAATACATCATTCGACATACATCGAGCATAGAAGTCATATGCTGGGAATTATTCATCAGCATATATATAATCTTTGTCGATGATTAGTGCACTTCATATAGAGGATAATATATCCAAATATTTATGGCCATGGTTATCTAGTAATACATAGCTGTGTGCTTGTATATTCTGACACATACATCAAATTGTCTGTCTGTACGTCTACATTGTAACCTATTAAACTGCAGTTATCGACAAGGTTGACAGTTGTGGAGAGCAATGAGTGATTAAGCAGACGATCTCCATCACAAACTATTGGGGAGCTGTTGCATATATATAATCGCTGTCGATGATTAGTGCACTTCATATAGTTTTCTGATAATATGCCCCACAGAGGAGAATACATCCCAATAGTTATTGCCATGGTTATTTTTAGCACAACTCTTCATATCTGTGTGACAAAATAACTAGATAAAACATCAATGCTGCCGAGCCATTAATACATTAAACCTGACGAACTCGCTCGGTACGAGCCATTTGCCCACATTGTGTTGGCAGCCTCCATCAACAAACACATGGGCTACCATTTATCTCGGGAGTTGTGACGTATTCTCTGACACAAACACGCACAGCAAACTATTGGCTCTTATAATGCAAAATTAGCTGAATATCAATTTGCAGTGACTGGAAACTCAGTGAACCTAATTAAATTTATTGCTAAGTCACAAAGACCTCTCTATATATATATATATATATAAATACATATACCATGGCGTTCGTGTACTTTTTTGAACGTGCCTATTTATACGACATAATTGCTCTAAAATCTCCGACTATGCTATTAGCTTTAACTGTATAAATATCATTAGTGTTGACTTCAATACACCCTCAGACATCTATGTTGGAGATGCAAGAAGTGGACCTGTTTAGTGTTGTGTAATATGACGCATACCAATTCTTACAATGACATTTTCAACATATCGTTACTGATAATAACTCAGACACTTTCCTATCGGTTTTCCTGTTTTCGTTGCTGGAAACATGGTTAATGCGAAATCAACCTGACCCAACGGTAGTTTTATCTCACACTAAATTCTAGTCATTTTAGTCAAAAGGAGGCAATATGAACATAATCTGTCGGCAACAATGTGCAGTTGCCCGATGTACAGTTGTTGATAATACGCATTTAATATGCCCTATTAAATATTGACCATTATCGTTTAGGTGTGATTGCAAATATGTGGAGCATGTGAATTATGCCTTATTATATCACGCAAATGTTTGGCTGATGCGATTGATGCTTTAGCGGGCTTTGCAGTATCAAATATACTCGATGAGCGAGTCTCACGTTCACTTGTTAATGTGACCCACAAAGCTCACGGAAGTGTCATTACCAACAATTGAGCCATTCCATTTGGCATTACTCTTTAACACACTATGTCCGGTGACCAAAGCGGCGCATTCAAAGAGCCAAGGTTCCTATTCAACATGAAATAGTTCTGAGGCACGCAAATGTCTACGTTCTGAAAATCATGACAATCAGTAGAGATTGCCGTATTGAAAGGCAATTAACGGCCTCAAAACGTTTACATATGCCATTAAAGCACGAATCAATTGTAATTGTGCAGCATGTTGCTTGATTTCTGCTATATCACTTAATATAAACGGACAGCGGTAATATTTTGAGTCAAATATACGCAACCTAAGTTTCGAAATAGATCCAAATAACTATTGCCTGTGTCACATATGATATTTACGTTCTACCTTATCAACTCAACATCGAGCCAATAATAGAAGCGTGGCTCATATGCACTTGGGAACCAATTATACAAAAAAGAGGGTCGGTATTGATTCGTTATGTCGTATCACAAGGGTAAATTTAATATTTAATGGTAATGTAAGCAAATTGGTGTGCCGAATTCACCGTGTAAGTTTTCTATTGTAAGAGAATAAATACGCTGTTTGACAGGCAATGCATAATGCTATACTTCAATCATTTCAATAAATGGTGTTATATTATTTGTTACTATAATACACCAGCCCTATCCCAAATATACATATTTATTCTACCGCGATACTCCTGGCGCAACATTTGTAAACAGCTATAAACAGCGTAAGTCGTGACAGTATAATCCACTGGTACCGATTTACTCCTACCCGCTTCTAAAACCACCACCGCGCATGGAGCGTTGGTTGTTGAATGTGTAAGAATACCGCTTTATTGTCAATAACTGAAGAATCGAATGCAGCCGATTTCATGTCGAGCCACCCATCGCTTAGAAAGCACCTTCTGTTGAGCAAGATCAACGTTTGACCAAACTTAATGTGAATTGTGCAGCTCGGCGTCAGTTGTCAAAAAAAATCATCCAGGATGGCTTGTCTTTTTGAGAGTGATGCGATACCGCAGTTTGATGATGCAAAATAACATAGACAGGTTGATCTCCTTACTATTCGATGCCTGAATGAGGTAACCCTTCACATTAATGTCACCTAGTCTCGAACACATGACATCGCATTATGCTAAGTATGCTGTTGAAAAAAAAAAACTAGGTTATTACCTTTAATGATATGACATATATGCGTTTAATTCAATGTGACTCAGAGGAAAACCGCTTTTTATTCAGCATGAACGGCGCGTGCTCAAAAATCGTTTTAGGCTTAGTCCCCTAGCAACTTTATTGTGAATTGGAGAGAAGCAGTGCACTGGAGCAATGTGCCCAGTCAATCAATCTTAAACGTCTTGTGTGCAATTCTTATCTTTCACGGTCGACGTTATAAAACATAGAAACTGATATGCTTATTAAATTATATAAAGTACGACAGCCCTGTAGAAATTTGCTATTGAACATGGTTCGTCGTTTTGGCGAACATAACAGGTGATAAATACTTAACTCAGCGAGACCTCGTTCTCTGAAGTGCCAAAGGAATAAAGTCTGTTCAAAGGATGCTCAACTGGGAGGCCCGCGATTAAACGTTAAGAATCCACGACCGAATTAACGCTCCAATTAAGTAGTACCTGGTCAATAAACAACCTTACACTCAGTATTTGTTGTGTGTTTGTGAACACTGAGCATCACAATGTGCATGTTAGGAGAGGGGTGAACAAAATTAACCACACGACCAATGAAATCAATATGCGTTTGGGAATCGCTCCCTTTAACGATATGTTTGTATTTGATAAGTAAAATAAATCCCATCCTGACGCAGTCTTGACGGTGAATTAGCTAATCAAGACCGCCCTTTATCATTTTCGTTTATGTAAAGCTCGGTTGGCTTTGTTTTTGAAATGTACACGATCGATTTAACCAGCATTTAACTCAACCAGAGAAGCACAATGCACACTGCAGTCATCAACTGTGTCAGTTTTTTACCTCCGAATTACTGTGCCCCCATTCAAGTCTGATGCCAGAGCTGTTTCTCCACTATAACTGAAATTTGATGATACATATCAAATGGCTGAATCATTTGAGGAGTTTTAGTTTCCCGTGTTGGTGCAGACGATTGAACATAAGAAGTGCTGGCAATTCATTTAGGAAACAAAACGTTTGATGTTAACCAATGTAAAGTCCGTTGATGACCAAGGTTGGACCGATAAGACAAGAGGTCTTTATTCAAGTAAAGTAACTGACGTATGTGTTAAATCATACCTTTGAATATTGTTGTTTGTATTTATCAGGCGCTCTTAGCTTTGTTAGATAACCGCAGCACAATTCAAAAACTTACCGCATCATTGACGTTTAAGATATTAAGCAGCAAGTGCGTTATTGTACCTCTTAGATCCATTAATCACTTCTTAGATGATTAAATTATGCTATCCTGATTGACATTCTAGATTTTGAGACCGATTGCGATATGTATCTATGACAAATTGTATGTTATGCAGAAACTATTATTCAGATCGTTTATTTTCATATTGGCAACCAAAAAAGAAAAACTCCTTTTGTAAGCCAAGAGACAGGCCTCCATTGCCCGCCTTTCCAGGTCTATTGGGCGCCCTACTGTTCACCGAATCAGGATGTTCATTCAGAACAAATCATAAAGTCTGACAAGTCTTTCGGTTATGCGAAGACACTGGTCGAGGTTGTTAATCAAACAATAATATCCACCTCGTGCCCTCTCTAGCTATTATTTTCCACAACTTCCTTACCTGACACGTTTTTAAACCTAGAGCAGCAGCAGCATAAGTATGTATTGCCATTATTTTGCAGTTGTTTCCGTTGAAAGCGGAAATGACACGTTTTTGAAACAAGGTTTTTACAAGCAACTGCTATATATTTCACCGCGATAGTGTGTAATTATTACTAGGTCATAAGGGGAAGATATCAAAAGTGTAGCAAGAGAATGTGAGTACTGAAAACGATATGCATGGTTCTTCCAAATAGCTATTATGCGGGTCTACCGCTTCTCATTTAGCCTTTGAAGTCAAGGTATGTGGAGACAAATGGTTATATGTTAGTGATAATATTAGCCAAACCAGCGAGTGAAATTATCGTTACAAGCCTTTAGCCTTAGAGATGCTTGTCAGCAACGGTAGTGAGCACTTTGTGTCACTGAATTTGCACAAATACAAGGCATACAACTAATACTATAGGCTGTCATTGCTCTGTTGCTGCTGATACCGCTAAATCAATATGTGATCATCGTTTAAGCTTATCTACATAGGACATGCGCCAGATGCACTGTGTATTTATTTTGCATGCCGCCAAAGCTCTTTAAGTTCCATTTAATAGTTGTAACATTCCATTTCTGATTTTTATCTTCCCTAGGTTTTGTACGGAAGTCACCCTAAGGTAACGCCCATTCTGTTAACGATGTGATATTCATGTAGTTGTTCCGATTTCCTGCAGACAGTGGTTAAGTGCTATGCTTAGTGTATCTCATAATTTCAGAAGGCCTTAGGGTTCGTTTAAATAACCATCACTATGGGTAGCCGGCACACACGTTGTTAAGCGTCAACAATATTTGCTGGCTAATAGTGTGATGCGATGATGTCAAGGATAGGATGAGCCTTGCACAACACTAAGTGATTGTAAGAATGGAGATTACATTAGCTAGCACTAACTAGCAAATGCTTATTTGTGGGACGATATCGCATATTTGGGTCCAGTCGGACATACTCTGGTGGCCAAAATAATTGTGTTTTGGTGATCATGCCAAAAATACAGTGCATGCATATTTAACAGAATGTTTGCGATTTCATTCTACGAGTTTCAAAGGGCCCCTACGTAGCTTTTGTTGGCTGTTACAGGAATTAATAGCCTGTACACAACGTAATTATTCTGTGCTGTAACCCTCTCAGCATTTCTATAATTCATGTCATGAGGTTCGTTTTATTCATTAACGCTTACAAGCAACATTCTTAACGTGCCATCTGTTATTCTTGAACGCGAACAATCAACTTAGAATTTTTAGAGTGTCTATGTCGACATAGATTTACTGACATCGTAATAAGACACACCTGCATACCATCAGCGCAACAGTAGACTTTACCTAGATGCAGTCACGATATTGACAAAGACGTATGCAGCCACCCAACACCGATGAAGGTTTAGTCGCCATGCTAAAATAATGTGGCGGTCAACAGTGGCCCTTTTATTGTGCTTGGAAAACTAGCTAATTGGGACACATCTGCATACCATTAGCGAAACAGAAGCCTTTACCGAGATGCAGTCACGATATTGACATAGACGTATTCAGACAGCCGCCCATGACCGATGACGGTTTTGTCGCCAGGCTAAAACAATCTGGCTATCAACAGGGTCCCTTTTAGTGTGCTAAGAACACGTAATCATTAAAGTAAAATGTAGCAGGACATTACGGTGTCCATCATTATTAAAGACCGAGCGCTTGACAATAATATCGTGCTGGGTTCTTGGACTAGATCAGAGAGTTTGCGACGAATCTTTTTAATGAAAGGTGAAGCCTTGTCGTGGGTTTAACCAACGTATTTCTATCTCTCTGGGTCTTAGTTTCTCAGACCTTCCAGTCGGAAATAAAACACAACATTATAAATATTGACCTGTTAATGAATTATCTCTACTCTGATTTACTTCTCCCACCATGGCCATAACAACGATAAATCGCTAAAATTGTTCGCAATAACTCCAGGCCTTCTAGCTAAAACGACCCGTATACACGTTTTTCAACACTACTGACTCTCTTGTCATATCGTATGAACTATCGAAGGTTTGCATTCTTATTGCTATCTATGTATTACATGGATTGAATGGCTTATTGCACAATGACTTTCATTTCGCTATGTCAATGTCATCAATCTGTCAGAGTGATAGTTCAACAGTTACCTGCCGTCAGCACAGTTTTGGTCATTGGCCAGGGTGGCATGTTCGAAGTCATAAGCTATTCTTCGGAGTTGTTGTTCGGTTTGTTTGCAAACAATTGACCAATTAAAACATCCGACAACATCTGCACATTTGAAAAGGGGGGTGCGAATGTACGAGGAAAGTAATGATGATTTGAACGGCTAATACGAAATATCGAATATTTGCCGCAGGGAGAGCATTGGGTAACGATCGGTTAGGCTGTACAACTACGTGGGTCATATTCACATTGGCGGATAAACTGGTCCATACAATAGATGCACTGCTGGTATATATGAGCTAGGAGTTATGCTTGCTTAACAATGCCATTAAATACCGTAGTTCATGACTGGCAATTTATTCAATTTTAGGACAATATTATATCCTGCAATCATTGTGTATCGTTCATTGAACCAATGCTGCTGGTGCACGCTGGTTACTTAAATCCACAATGTATACCCCTTTACTGATTATACCTTGCGTTATTACTGTCTCTCAAAATCGACGACATGTATAATGCGCCCAAATTGACAGAAATTTACATTGTAGGGTCATGAAAATGATTTATAAAAGAATATTATGCAGCTAAGACTTTAAGTGTTGTAAATACCAACATTATTTCATTCAAGTCCAAAAGCTGTACATATATAGCCCCACGCCGAATGAACGGAATTGTTAATGTGCCAACCAGAGACATAAGTAATACAGTTAAGTAATTGAAATGTGTCTCAGTATTTCCCCATCGATAGCCTTTTGTCCCATAAACAGATATATTGCTAATTGCGAAATATCCCTGATGTTTTTCGTGGTGATCGTGAAATGTGATAACATTGATCCTGCCGTAAACAATTTTCACGTTGAACACATGCATAGGCTGCTTTGATTGTATATAACGTTCTGTTACACTGCTCTAATGTCCTTCTGAATATTACCAGGCTCCTCCTGTTGCAAATGGTCGTTTCTAAATGTATATCTGTCCAATGCTCTAAGTTGCTATTGAGCTGTCATCCTTTTGAAATTGGTTGTTTTTTTAACATGGACTGTCAACATCCTCATTTTTGATAATGACAGTAAAAAGGATGTATAGACTAAGACAATGATTTAATATATTTTGTATTACAAATATTCTGCTAGCCACCAGTAAAATAGAACTTCGCGCAAGTTAATCATGGACCTTTTGGTTGCTTATAAAATTCTTGTGCGGGATTCGATTAATCCCCACATTTACCGCAGTGGATATTCTCAATACGAATGCGTGCTACCCTGTAAATGCACTTGTCCTCGCTTGTTAGTGAGCCATACACGACTCGACGCTATGTAAGGAACTAGCCGGTGCCTTGCTTATAGACTTAATGCGTATCGCAGAAACGAACAAAAACACCTCCACCGAACTTAAATAAAGTGGTGATTAGTGCTGCTTCTTTTAGCTATACAAACACAGAAATGAACGCCTACGTTATCTTTCAGATTTTGGTGAGTTTAATCATTGCATTTTTCTAACCTAAGTGCCACCATAGAGCACATTCATCAGCTACTCGAACATTAATTGATACGATAGGTGTGAAGGTATATGCGCTAGAGTGTACATTTCAGAGGTTTATGCAGACTAATGTTTGACACCACACTATTTAGTGATGCGATCTCCTAAGTTGAATAATCTAACGCAATCTATTGAACAGCACGTCGCATAGTATGGTTGCTCTTGTCCGCATCTCTGACGGTTGATGTGCGTTTAACCACTCAAATAAACCAATACGTTCTCAACAGGCTCTATACTCTTATATTGTGCATTTTGAATAATACAGTGGAAAAAAATAATGAATTATCTATTATGTTCGCGTGCGTAGGTAGCGCTTCTAGAAGAGGTCTCTTAGGTGCCGTATATGCGTGATATATAGTGGTGCATGGATCCCTGCATGGTAATAATATCGTTTACAGGGTTAGCGGGTCACAAAAAACGATCTGATTCATTTCTATGCCAGGCAATAATGCCAATTTGCTGCTAATAACTATCCACAAAATGGGAAATTCCCAATATGTGGTGTAACGTATGTAATTCTCATTCATTGGTGGATTCAATGATGTCAGTACCGGGGATACGCTGAATGATTCATGAGGGTCCCAACGGTAGCATTACGTCTTGTCCGTTAGTCCGAATAACATCTTGTGAATATTTTAACAACTGAACTTCTACACTGACGTTGAAAGCAAAATCCCAGTGTCAGAGTCAGCGACCTGATATGATAGCGTCATGCTATACCTGAGGGCAGATAGCTGTACCATATGTGATTATTTTCATGTATAGCCAAACGTCATTCAACCGCTGAATATCGTACGATGAGCTAATAGCCTGTTCACAGTATTCCTAGATATATGAGGCCAATGATTGCCTTTCTTATGATTATGTATGTGCAATATCATAACTTGGGACTAAAATGAACGAAGGCTTTCAATTCCATGGAATGTTGAATACGTTGTACCTTATTGCTGCTTGAATAATAAAGATATAGTTGTTTAACTTTACGGGGCAAATATGACGACATAATTGATAGTCCTACAACACCGATAGTTCACAAATAGGCTATACCGAGATTATCACCGATATAATTACCGAGATTATGCCAAGACTGGTCATCTTAGGGCAGTTTGCTTATTCATAAAACTTACAATTCGTATTTCATTCTCTTGTGATTGGTCTTGCATTTAACATCAACCAACTTAGCCCTGACGATATTACAATACATTTCCCATGCCACTAGAGTGATGTTTTACCTATCTGCGTGTTTCGGTTTACAAACGATTGCTGCTCAAAAGCGTCGATGTTGCTTCATAGTCAATATCATGTTAATAACTGAGATACTATGACTGAAATACGTCATAGGACGAGGATAGCTCCAGTACTTGTGATGTATGTGACCAAGGGAATAAGTGGTGCCGCGTACCATTAAATATATTGATAGATTTGTAAGTTTCTGTGCAATGCTGGATATGCATCATCCTTTGCATCGCGTTTGATAGAAGTGAGTTTTCATGCAGTCTTGAATCTAGAAGGTATATTTTTGCCCAGGCTATGAGCTTTTCAAATAGTTGACAGGAAACAATTTTGGCAGCAACGGGTGAATAATGTCCGTGAACACTGTCGCTACTAAGTACTATAATCAAACCCGCAAACCATTTACTGGAAGTGCATGTAGTTCCAAAATTTATCATTGTACTAATTTCGTTTGGTATTGAATAGCTTCATTGAAAATATAGTGTGAGACGTTTCTAAAGAAGGTTGGTTGGACAATATATAAATGAAAAACTCTTACTTTCGTTCGTTGTACTGATATTTATAATAGACACACACACTTTAACGCCGGGTTCAGACTGATGATGACACTTACCAGATGCATACTTGGGAAAATGAGTTTATGGCTGGGACGATGGCAACCCATATACAATTATTAGCAAATCGTAGTAATTAATTTAGGACTGGTTGCATTATTGGTTTCCTGCGTGCCTACCATATGCAGCTGGGTTGTTTTAGGCAGTATCGGAGTTTTACGTCACCTTTAACCACGAAATTGATATCACGACGGTGACGGACGAAAATGATAGTGAAGCTTGGACAGCTACCTTAAAATGCGAGCGCCCACTTGGCACGAAACCATAACCTGTGGCTGTCGGAAAGCGACACAGTTAACCACTGCGATGCTGGAACAGGCTTGTGACAATACGAAGCTGTGTTTATAAAACAAAGGTATCAACCTGCTTGATAGCGTGAACCCAACGAAGAATCCCAATTATGTCCATACCTTTTACGCGCAATGCAAAAATAAAAGAATGTAACAGTTGCACTCTTGTCAAGTCAGATAATCAATGCTAATAAGCTCAACCCAAACTAGGATTTTTTGGTGTTTGTGCAGTAATCAAACAGCATATATGCCTCACCGTTTAAAATTACCAGATGCTTGCAGGGCGGCTCATCAGGGCTCCAAGATAAGCATATGCAATGCCCCTGGATGTGCCTGACACGTGGCTCGGTGGTCTTCGATAAAGAAGTCGCCCTTATAACTAGAGGGTAAGCCCTATTTACTCTTGCGTTACGGGCTGATGTATGAGCCTACCTGCTGCATTCGACTCTCAATTGGATTGCCTAGTCTATTTACTCGTCAACCAAGCAGGCTTTCAAAGCCTACCAAAATCACCACGAATCAATTCATGATTTTCATTAACTGCCGGTATGTTCAATACTGCATAGTAAATGCGACAGGTTTTAACAATCTAGCCTGTATTTGGTTCTATTTTTCCCAAATTCAGTTATTCATTAATATCGTGTATTATATTTCCTAATTGCAAATATTGGCTATCGTCTATCATTCTGAGCTTGATACACACTTAGAACTAGAGTTACTCATTATTGGCATGAGCTGGAACAAATGCATCATTTGTGCATTTGATCGTTAAATGCACCAATCAGTGCTAATATACTCCAATTCTCACAATATGATAAAATCAGAATATACTTGCATATCATAGCGCAAAATATGTTTATTTTCTTTTTGCAACCGACTGTTCATGTACATTCGCATTTAGCTATTATTGGTACTGGTATATTGCAAAGTGAACTTTGCAGCGACATTAATGTTCAATGTTTCTCCATATTATTCCATGCACAATCAGTTAGGTTAAACGGTTTAGCTATTACCTTTTTTGGGCTCATTGAAGAATATCATCATCACAGATTTTATGTACGCTTTAAACTACTCAAAATACTGGATATCAACAGGGTGCGAAACCTACGCTGCTAGGACGAAGGTCCAGCGTGGTACAGTTAAATTACCGGGTTGGGTTCATTCCCTTTCAGAGATAGGACCGCCAACCACGCGATCATCCGAGTTGAGGGGAGCCAGTCATGTTTTTCTCACCCTAGTATTGAACCCACTACCTGTTGGGTCGAAAGGTGACTGAATCCTCACCGCTGGTTACATCGTCACAGATGCTAGCCTCTTTAGTTAGCTCTTTCGGCCTACGGTCTCCGGCTGACAGTCGTAACTTTGAACTTCAGGGCATCTTCCAAATATTGAGAAAAAATTTTGTTTACATATTGACCGTGCTTCAGGCGGATTCGCAGCTGACCAGCTATTTTGCAGAGCAAAAACATCAAGGCAACTATTACGAATCACTATTATGTGATCTGATTTTCGTACAGTCATTTCACTGCCTCACTTTAAAAACACGCACGTTTAAATAATTCTTCGATGGCTTAACATTTGTAAACAAATTGTATCCACAGTGCATAGTTTTTTCAAACGTCTAATTTGCTTCTGTCCGATTCCGATCAAGGAAGGCAACCTTTTACGACATATATGCGTCATTAACAGTCAGCATATAAGTTGCGCTCAACTAAAGATTAGCATTGATGCGCATTAGCTCTCTGCGTCATATAATAACATGAGGAGTTGTCGATGATATTGCCTGCCGTTTAAATATATCCCTCAATTAAGATACCGCTTATATAGTTTTTTCCGGGGGTGTCTTTATTAAGTAAAGCCTGTGGTAATATGTGTGGGTATATAATGCACCGCAAACATATGGAAGTTAATAAGATGTATAACCTGCTTGTGGTTCCTTATAAACAAGAAATTATATCAGCATTATTAGCGTTTGATTGGCTTACTGAAGCACGATTAATTTCACGAACATTATATTATTAAGTAAAGCCTGTGGTAATATGCGTGGGTATATAATGCACCGCAAACATATGGAAGTTAATAAGATGTATAACCTGCTTGTGGTTCCTTATAAACAAGAAATTATATCAGCATTATTAGCGTTTAATTGGCTTACTGAAGCACGATTAATTTCACGAACATTATATTATCGTTATAACACGTTAATACATGTTGATTCTTATTTCTTAGACTACAGGCTGCAGCAAATAATCGACCTGAGTGACCGATACATTCAATCTGTTCTATTGTGTCGTAAAACTGATGTATTTTTGTCGATGCCAATCATACTCGTTGACTAGATATAGTCAGTGCGTAATTTATTCATAAGGTAATCACTGCAAACTTCCTAAACGTATTTCTGGTATTTTGTTTTCAAACTCTATGCGTTAAATATAATGAGGAATACAAGAAGTGGACCAATCAATCAATTACAAATAGGCGCTATGCTAGGAATAATGCCTGTCTATTCTGGCCTTTACAAAGGTCTGTCGCAAAATAATAATCTTGATGGTTTAGCTTGCTCGTCTACTTCATAACTCAATGCGTAAGCAAACCGCTACATTCCATCTCTGCTATTGGTCTGATACTCAAGAGGCTGGGTTCGGCACGATTTGGCGTGGCTGTGGACATAAACATCAAATTACTGTCCATGATATATGTACAACAGTGTAAGAGGCGATGTTAATCTTAACACATAACCAGCTTGATGAGTACCAACAGGAGAGGCCTCATTTCGTTTCATAATGTGTGGTATGTTGAGCAAATCATATGAATTGCTTGCAAAATACGTTGCTTAACCTACCAGGTTTGTCGTAAGTGGGAATCAATATATAGATGACTGCATCATCAGGCGAGATGGACGTATTGTGGTCACCATATCGTCAGGTGTGGTATGGTGCTTAATAGGTTTTGAACCATGATATGTCATAGCGAATCAATGTAACTGAATATTTATTGATGTTTTGGTCATATCGAGGAAATCTTACATGTCGTACGTTAAACTGTCATCAGTTAATTGCGCGTGATCAGTTCATGATTGAACCTCAGCACCATCATCTTGTCGGCCTGTGTGACCTTTTGTGATGTTACTGTCACTTATTTTTCATCAAGATCTACCGGTAGAAACAGAATAGAATACCTTGCTGTAGTCAGTATGTATCTAACAACTATTTGCATCATTACACTGCTTTCATCAGTCAGACCCGAGATAAAATTATCCATTATGAGTGAAGCTTACTCTGCGTTACCCAACATTAAGTGTCTAAGACAAGGCAAGATTGATGAGGAGATGGCAAGTCTGGATGGCAAGATAGATTGAAGCATTTTCGGTTTTTACTGATGTAGTATTGAACAGAGCGGCTATTGAAATGGGGTGAATGGGTTTGTGTAGACAGCCAAATACGTTTGATGAGACAATACGAGGGATATTCATGTTAAGGCAACAATGTAGTGAGCATACCAATTAATCAGCCCAGGTGATAGGTTAAATTAGGGCGGAGACCACTAGCTATTTGACTTGATTTCATGCCACCTTATGTACGAGATCAAAGCACAAGCCAATCCCGTCGGGGGCAGGGTGTATATTTCAAAGCGGAGTACCACCCTGTAATTATAGAGCCTTTTGTAATGATTCCCCTTTACTTAAAAAAAATCATAACCAAACAAATAACATAATCTCTAATCAGTGGGACATTTCGTGATGTGACTCCCACTTATTTTCCATCCACCGGTAGAGACAACATAGAAAACCTTGCTCTGATCATATGTATCTAACAACTATTTGCATCATTTATGTTTATCAGTCAGACCCGAGATAGAATTATCCATTATGAGTGAAGCTGACTACTGCATTACTCAACATTAAGCGTCTAAGGCGAGGCAAGATTGATGATCAGTACAAAACCCAGCCACGTTTAGAATTAGCAGCTTCCCTGAATTGTGTCTGTGCTTCCGGCCCTCAACACATATTGATGCTAACGTGTCACATCGTTAAATTGGATCACATTGATCACATTTCATTGATGCTTCAGCGACGCACATACAGTCGTAGATGAGCCGCTACAACAAATATATTGCCACTACTCGCCTGCAATGAATTAAATTGCAGTTTCGCTATATTACGCGTGTAATTTAACGCGCATCCATAAACTAATTTGACATTTGCTGATTATTTTAGGGTTCATTACAACTTAATGGACTAACCTATGTACAGCTGGTCCGCCTTAATAAGCCTTGCTCACGTTTGAATGTAAAATGTCCATAGTTACCACTTTTAAAATATGACAATGGAGACATACATAGCCAAACTTGGCTTCCAGTCCTGATTATCTGGGGTTAACATGGATATGGGATGTTCGCAATATAATACTATTTCGGGTTCGCGTCACGCTCCTGTTGATTATGACGTGGTTGATACATTTTGATCAAATCTTTGCGTTTGAAGATCAGTGATATAGGGGATAAATATATGTGCTAGGTAGATTTATCTAATCTCATTTTCGAATAATGCCGTGCAATACATTTAGTCTATCAGACAATGCAAAGCCTAACTCGACCAATTCTGCTCAAGTTGATAGAGCAGGTTTCAGCTAGTTCTAAATAGTGATAGATAGATGCAGCACAACATCTCATGTCACTTAATATGCATCATATTGAATAACAGTTAAATTTACTGTAACTAATAAATTATTGGAATGGAAGGTACTCATCAGTGCCTTCCTACTCAAAGCCTAGTTAACACACATGTTGAGGCATTTCTATGCCTATAGAGGTGTACACGCTATAGATTGTATGACTTCAAATTAACGTCATTATAAGAACATTGCTAGAAATGATGTTAGAAACCCCTAAGACGATGTACACACAAAACCTCTACTTTCGTTTTGTCGCCAATTGGCGCCGTCGGAGCTTCTGCGACTTGCTCTTGGGCTTTTGACGGTCCTATCGTGAATGATTGATAAAACAACCCTTGAATGCAATACTCACAAAATAGCTCCTTGCATAAAACCGTGCAACGCATGCTTCGATAAAGTGCGATGAATCGTGTACAATTTATCTAGGGGGTAATCGGTAAAATGAGGATATCGGAAATACCCGTTGCAAAAAGCCCGTTGATTATGCATTGCCCTGTTGTATCATAGGAATCAAGTCGAGCGCCTCGAATAAATTCATCCTTTTTATAATGTTTATTCAGTTTTTCAATTATGCCCTGTTATTGAGCAATATTTAGTCGTGTGCAAATTGCTCTCCTTGAAAACCGAACACATAATTCTTTGCTGCTCACAAATGAAACCTGTTCTTTTCCAACGCAATAGCATTGCATTCTATGAGATACATAATGTAAGTCTTAACAAGTACCTACACAAAAGATATTTTGTAATATAGGGTAGGGTTTAATTTTATGTTCACAGCCAATCCCTAGCAATCGTAAGCTATGGAACAAGCTAGTACTTAGCATTTATCAATCCGTAGTCGAATACATAATTTATTGTTGTTGTCATTATTGTGACGTTGAACACCACACAATATAATCATAGAATAATTTAATAATTTCAGTATTTTGAACAATTATTTTAATAACATGTAGCTCAATTTTCACTGATAAGCTATAATTCAAGCAAACAGTAACTCACGTTACAGTGCTTCACCCCCTTTATAACGATATCTTTGATAGGGGACGCCTATTGACAACCATTAGTTCTATATTTTTACTTTTTTTGCGGCACAGCTGCGCCATTTATCCTAACAATGCTTTTATAGAGAACATAACGTTAACATAGCAACCATGGATATATTGGCAGTGAATTCAAATTAGGTCCCAAATTCTGGGTCGAATTTCAAAAGCTCTGTTCCAACTAAGTTATTGCGATAAATATGTTAGCTGATACCTTTGGAAAATTCAAGTCTGACTGTCGTACTGCACCTACTCCTTACCCATTGAAAGTGATATATTATTATTTGACTTAAGATCGCCAAGAGACATTGCCCAAAAAACTCCAACAACAGAGTGGTGCATTTGATAACGAGTCAACTTATGGGACTTTATCAAAGCAATTGATGCATCAGCCAGGCGAGAATGATGGTGAATACAAGCCAGATGAATGGATTACTTCTGCCTCCATACGTTTTTCATTTAGTTAATTGTGCACATTATGATCTAAGTGTTGCAAGCGGTTACTAGTAACTACTTTTATTTCCAGTATTATTCAATAACTACCTCATATATTAACAACCACAAAGCTGCATCTCTAATTTCGCTGATGGATTTTTAAAACGAGGATACCATGCCAGAAACATCTCTCTTTTAATCTGTGTGATATTATTTTGTGAAGAAAAATAACTGCTTATTTCATCCACTGTCAACATCATGATTGCCATGGTCGGTGCTTAATTGACCGAGGAACACACTCCGCATCTATTTGTTATTGTAATTATAGTTGGCGATATATAAAAAAAATGTATAATGCACACATGATTGAAATTTCATTATGTGAAGTTTCAGCCCTTAAAAGCACATTCCCGCATGAATCATGTCCAGGAGATTACCATTTTGTTATGGCTCGATCCACGAGGCTTAATTCAAAGGCAAGACGGTTTGCATATCAGTTTAAGCAAGATGTTGCTTCCGGGTTGGCTATGGCGCTTGCTTGGCGCTGTAGAAGCCTCTCAATATAAGCGATGTAACCTTGCTGATCAATGCGATGTGAATTCCCTGAATTACTTTCAGTTTTCTGTATTATTCTGATTCCATTATCTCAGAATCACAATCAGATCATACACAACTCAAAAAGATAATCTTGCTTTACGTTCTCCAATATACACCGGGCTGCCGTCGCATTTATTGCTTTCCACAACAGACTGCATAAGTTGCACGGATCATGCATGATAGGCTATTCAGTGGGGAGGGTTTAGGCGAAGACCTACCTTGCAAATGCCAGTATGCGTCAAGGAGGGATGTCAGGTCATCACATATCATGTGCGTTAATTACGGTAATTCTTCGATCATCTCCAAACATAATGGTTTCATAACACCAGGTGCCTTATCAATTTGAGGAATTGAAAGTTTGTCATTCAATTTTTTTTAAGATCTTTCATGGGAAATAGAGAACCGTGGTATGATTATGAGGAGATGAGATCTGTCGACACATCTCTACTCAGAGACTTAAGATTATTTTTGTATCGTTTTGACTATTTGCAGATTGGTTGACGCGGACGGCGACCCAGTTATATAGAACAGGAATATGGCAAAATAAGTCCATAAGAAAAAAGCGATTCATACAATGCTAATATTTACTTCGGGGTTTTAATGTGCTTGCTTACAACGTTATAGTGTTATCCAATGCATAGCGATATCACTTGCATATGTTGCGTTCATTCCTATTTAACAGGCAATGTTGTTTGCCGAGCGATACCTGGAGTCAACCAATTTAACGCGTTATATGACAGGCAAACAACATTAGTTCCGTCGTGCGTCACAAAAATCTTCATAACATCAAATAACCATGCAACAGAATATCCTTTAATCAGAAGATAATACCATGACCGTAATGTGACCTTGGGTACGACTTCGCCACACTAAACATCCATTTCGTTTATTGATAATCGGATCAAGAATCTGCTCGGTGAATACTTATTATGGAGTGAGATATTAAGCAGGGTTAGTTAAGAAGAATGGTCGCATTGTATAGGATAATAGCAGCATATTAACGGCACCGCCCTTTGATTAGCACATGATATAACAGATGAGTAGATGCATTTATTTTCTGCTCCATTACACATAATGAAGATAGACAGTTGTCACAATTATTGCTTTCAGTCAGTAATTCCATTAGATGTGAGGGTCATGAGAGGTGGTGCATTGGGAAGAATATAAACCGAATACCTGTTTTCCGACTGGAATAACCTGACATCGCCATCCATTTAAGTTATTATTCTTCGCCGACTAGTGGAAAAATTCTACAAAATTTGGACTTCCTCATGAATTACCAAGGGAGTGGCTTGGACGATTTCGTACATCTTGATTTGTAAAGCATAACAAAGTTGTGAACGACCAGTAAAGGCTATTACTATGTGCTGACGTTGCCACAACGCCACACATGATTGTAGCTGAAAGCATCATGCAGACAAATAAATCCTTTTAACAAGAAATGCGTGAAACAATATAGAAGATTATCCCGGTTTGCTACCAACAAGACCAATAGCTAGCAAGCTGCCCGTATTTTGCTTTTGTTTACACTACAGCAGTAAGTGTCGACCGAAAATTTGTTGATAGCTCAATAACACGCGACGTCATGTATAAAACTTAGGTTGGTGTTTCAATAATTAGACAGAATGATTCGTGATCAATTTGTTATCCGTTTACTTAATTCGAATTGAATCCATCCTTCAGATTCTTACGTGATCGTGTAATAATAGAATAAAGTGAAACCCTCGTAGTACTCAGACGTCAATCACACGTAATCTTTTAATTTCATTGAATGATGTGACCACGATTACCTCTTACTATAATGAATGCTGTATGCTCAAATGTTTTCACATGCTCTGCTTAGCATTCATGTTATTGATGACCGCGATTATGTCGTGACATATGGAACTTAGCGTGTATGTACGCCTTATTCATGTATCTATTCCACTGGGTCGCTTGAGGTCCGATCTAGATCAATTTATCACGGATGTGCTCATTAAATATACGATAAATGGATTTCAGAATTTCACTGGTGAGCAACAAGGAGCACACTGGGCTAGTATAATATGCAACTTTCACAAAGATTTGTCATGATAAACGCCAAAATGGTGAAAGTTATTTCAGTGAATGATATATATTGTGCTATTTCATTTATTTCGCGCTGTTTGGCATACGTTGAATCAACGGTCATGACAAAGTCAAACATGGTTCAAGTAATTGTGGTATATATATATTGTGATACACCGATGATTTAGTGCGGCTGAGTTAATTCAAATGTCCCGTGCGCTAGTAATTGTCGCATTCGCTGATTGGATATCGTTTTAACTAATAGCTGTTTAATCGGTTTTGCATTCACCACGTTGATATAAACGAACGTCAAACGATAACTTTCTCAGTTTATCTATTTTCGCCATTTAGTACTCACATGAGAATGTTCCCCAATAACATGCTGCTTCTGGATTGATCTGTTTCATATCATTAACACAAGTGACATTCTAAGAGTAGAATGAATGGTGTTTTGACAAAGCGAATGCATCATATACATGCAACATGGCTTCAGTCTGTTTGAAGTATTGGGAATAGAATAAACAATGACACGGTTGACATTTATGTCATAATTAACTTTGACAACAAATGTAATAACCACGAAAGATTGGAAGATTACTGTAAATGAAATACACTTTTATAAAAGCAATTGTCACCGTCATATTGCTCAGCTGCAGAACTAGAAACTCTGACAGTGTATCGCAAATACTACCAATAAATGATATTTGGAGAGGAGAGCTTTAACAGAGCAGAGCAATGCGGTATAAAGTGCAGAGCTGTATGCAACATTTATAATAATTGCCAAAATAAGCGGCCAGCATGGAAGCAGGACTCGTGCAGATGAAGATCAATAATATGCACATTCCTGCAAATACTCAGACACGTTTGAGTAAAAGTCGCAATTTATTTGAACAGTTTCAAGAAGATTGACTTTTACGTTATTGACTGTTATGTGCCGAGAGTGATTCGAATATAGCATCATCCATCAATGCAGCTGCCTAATTCCATTAGAACATAGACCAGTACCTATTGAGGCTAATGTGAATGCACACATGACCAGCACAAGATTAACCCGGTCACTGAAGTAACAACGCATTTGATTATCTCTGCTTCAGACGATAATGAGAATTGATTATTTAATTCGCAATATCCTCCAGTGCGTCAATTGTGGCTTTTAATCTAATGCCACTTCTGTCATTTAACATGCATAATGTTACATTGGCCGGCTAACGAAATATATGGCATCAGCTGTCTTGATGAGTGGCCGACTGTGCGACTTTGAGTTGTCATCGAGAGCATATTATACAGTATAATATAGCGACACAAACAGGAGAGTATATACGTTATAGACTAACTAGTGGACTACTTTCGTAAGTGGAGATTGTGTTTCATGATAACTCTACATATACCTGATAGTTAAACCGGTTACTTTACCTACCCAATAGTTGAGGACACAAAGCTATGCAATGCACCAGCATAGCCAGTTATATACAAGAGCCTACTCTCCTCGAAATCCATTGTCGACAACATCCCTTTAAATAATCATCGGCGCTGGTATATTAACAAATGAAATCATTATAACGCTTACAAATGCACGCGTCGTTTAAAACATGAACCATAACTCAAAGCGGCAGAGGTAAATAAGCATGGAAGATAGCGAAGGAGGATCAAATAGCGAGAGCGAAAGAGAGAGACGTGGATGTTTGGTGTGTGCCTATCGCTGTCATGTTGTATTCTAATATCACTGCGCTAAGATAACGGTGCATGATGTTTCAGCTCCATTTGCAGTTTTACATAATGACAAACATAACTAGATATAGTAACTAACTGAAGATGATGAGATGAGATGCTTGCAGAGACCGACACACATCATGCATGGTGTCTTGTCTCTTTCTTATCTGACAACTATACAGCAGCAGAACACAATACGAAGAATCATGACTTGCAACTTATAAGCTAGGCTAATATGAGATATTGTATGTCACATTCTATTATTTGATGCGCCTGTCATAGTTGTTTATGTGTGGTATAGAGACTAAACATCACGAATCATTTCAATCACACCCTCTCAATGTAATGTACTGTAATCATTAATGATTTTAAACCATAGCATAGGATCAATCGGAGCGCCGGTATGTTTGCATGATAGCACGATCATTCTTTCATCGGTGATCGTAATTATCGTCTTTGTATACCGCATTTTATAGGTGTTTTGGGTACAAGAGTACAAAAGTGAACTCTGAGTATATATGCATTTAACACTTGTCGATAATTCGTTTCATGCACATGTGCACAATACAACATATATTGCAAACAAAAATTACGAATAGGCGGTAATGAGTGTTACCATACATTCACCGTAACATACCATCATCCTAAGTGCTGAGCAACAAGTATTAAGCATATCATTTTGATCAATAATTAATAAAGATTATTGATATAGCTTGCGTCAGTTTTTTCTCGAAGAGCATTTTCATGCAATTGTAATAGAGTCAATTCAAAATCATTGCATTAACACTAATCAGGTACGTGCTATACAGAGAGCGAAAGTCTGTCTGTTCCATTTCGTTCAGAGATTTGATCACCTACAATTCTATTGAACTAATTGAAGGTTCACAATATGCAAATGTTCAGATTTTAAGGCGATATATACATAAATATGTACATATATATATATATATATATATATATATATATATATATATATATATATATATATATATATATATATATATATACATATATATATATGTATATATATATATATATATATATATATATATTTATGTATACATCAGTTTGTATTTCATTTCGTACGTGTCATTACGTGCAAGGCAGCATCTAGATAAACATCTGCAATCATTTGTGACGCATTTTTCCAAACCCTGCTCAACCCCTCTCGTTTCTCGCGTTTTGGAGATCGCACGATATAGCCACAATTCTACTCCACACTTCTTAATACATGTGCATTGAGTTGATATACGTTAACTGATCGTTTATCAAAACAAAGTAATGACTTCATCAAGCATCCACCTTATATTCAAATGCTTCTAATGCACACATGATGAACGTTAATTTATATCACGAATGAACCTATTCTTGCTTCTGGCTCACATTAAGTCCATGAGTCTTTTGCCTTTGCAATCATTAAACAGAATTTGTCATAACTGAACCAATGCTGCATATGCATGGATAAAATTAGCAAAAATTTTGAAAATGGCGAAATCGCATGTGATGACTAAAGTCTAACAACAATAACGGGCGGCTGATACGATGAGGAAGTAATCTAAGTAAGAACCAAATCAAACGAGTAAAGTGAACTCGTTAGCGGCAGGGGGTAACATTCTGCTTTCACGTGAACATGTGAACAACGTGTTGATTGCTAGACAAAAGTAGTAAGGTCCGGAAAAGGAAAAATATAGATATATTTAGTAAACGGGTAACTTGTTTGTATTAAGATCACGTGGTTATATCAAACCTTACGCGAAAACCAATTATCTGCATATTGTTGCACATTCTATGGTGCGTTTATTTATAATTCACAATGCATTTGACAATCATAAGGAAATGTGTCTTTCACATATTCCTTAATTAACTGCTATATTTATCGCATGGCATCCTACTCTCAGCCAATCAGAGCTCGGGAAAAAGCTCGGTCTTTCGCCTCAAACGCACAGTTTACAGTGCGATAACTGCAACCGTGTCGATATATCACCGAGAAACAACTTCATTTGAGAAGGTTCCTCGCAAAGCACCGCTGCTCCAGCATGGCAACACTACGGAGGTTCTTAATATCACGCACACCTTGCAAGTCTTATAACGTAGGTTTACTCAAGAGTCATTTGTTTGCCAGCCGCTAATCGAGTTGCGTATCGCTCATCGGGAAGTCATGGTATTATCCCATCTCCCCGGAATCATGCTGAGGCGCGAAATTGTAACACCTGCCGAGCCGTGTCTACTGCGCCACAGTGTTGCTAGCATCAAACAACGACGAAGTCGGCGGAGCACTGATTGCCGGAGTTGGGAAGGGTCGGCAAGTCTCACACAACAAAAATCGAAGCATAGTCTAATCAGGAACACTAAATTCCGTCTCAAAATCACTGGGTTCGAAAAAAGATAAATCTCCGAGATCTCGTATAGTTGAAACCATCATGACAGGCAGCTGAGGCCGAATGGGGGATTAAGGGACTACCTCTCACATTTACAGGTCCCAGGCAGATACCTTACATAACATAGGTTCACGTTAATTATCATTATTAGGAGACAGCGTCGTGCTTGATTATCGCGTGTAGGTGCCATCGCGATAAGTATGTTATCGCATGGTCACGCGGATGATATGGGACCATGCGATAACCAACACGTAAAAGCAATTTTTTTGACACCGCTGTTTGTGTTGCATGAATTTTTCATCACTGAAGAAAGGCCATATTGATTGTAAGAGAGACTCAGTATCTGTGTAGACTATCAGATGGGTGTTAAAAGATACCAACGGTACGATTAGTCTTTGTTGTGAACTCTTTCTGACTCCCTCACTCTGGGCAAACGCAATCAAAACTGTCCGCGATATTGAGAATATGAATATCACCCAGAGAATAAAACGCTGAACCTAATCCGGCTGTGTCCAGCTAATGAGCGATAGCCTATGAATAGCACTGTCCGTAAGGTACATGGGCATTGAATTGTCTCTGCTTGGGACGAGATATGGACAGTGTTGACGTCGTTCAATCCACCGCCTACGCGCCAACTCTGGCTCGTAAATCCCGCTTCTGCCATTTTACTAGCGACTTGATATATTAGCCGGATACAAGAAATATATTGCATCATCTGTCTTGATTTGATTTACTCATGAAGCATCCGTAAAGGGCTAGTGATGTTCATTCGACTGTGCGACTGTGAGTTCATATTTGTTGTCATCGACCGCATACTCTACGCTGTTATGTTACGACAAGAAGGAGAGTATAATTGTTACTGAAAAGCCTTATAGCCAGTAGTCCATCGTGAGATAAACGTGTGTACTTTGATAAATCTATAAATATCTGACAGTTAACTAGGTTACCTTTATTTGTTTGACCATTTTATGTATGTGTGTAGCATGTCCAAAACCATTCGCGTATCCATTTGCTATGTTTTATTTGCACCACCTTCGGTGATGACATTATTCCAACGCGGAAACCTTTTGGGATTGCAGTTTTATATTTTCGTAACCCACGTTACAAGTCCCACGATAGATTTTGGTTTGCGCCATGACAAATCAACCAATAACTAGAGATAGATACCGACTTCGAACTCCTAAAATGCTAGTTGCACTAACAGTTGAAAAGATTGGAATGCTATCAAATACGCTGCTTTCGTGATCTATTGTTTGCATGGTAAATTACACGCTAGTATGCTATACCAATGAGATAAGCTTAATGGTGATGCCAGATATCAATAACTATAACTTTTATACAGTCGCTAGAGGTCACTCTGAAGATTGTTGTGATGAACGACGATGAGGTGCAGTATCAATTTACTAGTCATGGACCACTGGTATTTTTTAAACCAATCGGACACTGTGAGGGAGACTGGTGGTTACTTGATTATTCATTAAAATATGCGACATACGCATTGCATGTATATAAGTGTTCATTAGACGCTGATATTGGTTTGCTATGGATTCCGAAAGTTTGCAGAGGTCACGAGGCTAGGTTCAATCAATCTTCTCATTTGGTAATATTTCATAGATTAGCAATGAATGCACTAATGTGCAGCTACATTGCTGTAATGAGTTGTATATTTAAAGACTGATATTCATTTCTTTGATTTGAGATCTCAGAACAACTGAACCGTACGAACACTAGGTTGAGAAGTACTGTCCCATATACTAACGTGGTATAAAACATAGCGGCCATTAGAATGATGTTGATGAGTAAATACACGAGGCAATCACATTAAGAGCATAATATAGCACTCAGACTTGTTCGTTAGTCAAGGTTAAATAAGGTCTATGACCGCTAACTCCTGCTGCAAATGCAGTTACGAAAATAATAATAATGTATTTCTGTGTATTTTGAAAGTACAGGCACGTGACAGGGACTATGTTTTATCCCCGCGTATCCTCTGTCCACTCCTCATCAATCGTGCCTTGTCTGAAACGTTTAACATTAAGTATTGCGAAAGTCACTACACGCAGACTTAGGGCAGTTCAACAGGACTCGTTCTAACTTCTGATGCTGATGTCTCAGACCATGTATCACTCATTTTGAAAATATGTTGTAAATAGTCTACAAGGTGCGCACCAGTGGACGTATATTTCCGTAGTTCTTGCCGACATATCATTGGTCCTCATGATTCTATATAACGATATGTCTCACAACTTTGTGTTATAAAAGTACGCCTACTGTGCCAAGTCACTCTTCTGGGGACACAACGATGTGCCTCAATGTGACATAGGCATGTGTGGCAATAGTTACAAATTTTCATGTTGTTCTCAGTGGTGACTAATATCGACTTCCAAAGCTAATACCACATAACTGTGCAGCATAACACAATATTATAAAATCGTCTGACTGCCATTCAATATGATTAAGCGCAGGTCGCTGATTCTGAAACTATACATGTACATTAGAATATATATCACATCAACTGGACCATAATTACTTCAACATATTTGGTACTTTAGGTACGTTTGGATAGCCGTCACAGCAATGTTCCGAGGTTATATGTATGTGTCATTAACAACATATTTCTGGTACTGTCATCCCAACTTGGTTGAATATACTCGTTAATGGCCTATTTATGTGTTATAAAATTATGTTTTTTTACACAAACTTACCTCGCAAACCCACAGAAGGTGTATTTCATGTGATACCAATGCGCCCGAGTTCAGTGCGTTTTATGTACGGACTTATATACGTTTCTCAACGACTGGCAGCTTATGATAAGGATAAAACGTCATATACACTAGATGAAGGAACTTTCTAAATCCTTTATTCCAATGTAACATGAAAATTAGATAAAGATGACCCCATCGACTCAAAATATCAATATCTATCACTGGATTTGCGCGGTCGCAAGTTTAATTTGCAGTTATCATACTTGAAATCACGATATTCATTATCTCAAGGCAGGCAATGTCATACAGGCTGAATATTCGTTCAGGAACTGCAATACTGACATTGATGTTATTCGTTCAAAAGATGACAATGATGGAGGTCGCCAACTGCATTATTGAAATGTTTCAAACGCATTATGCATCATATTGACGCCATTTACTAGATTGGTAGGCAGCGCCACAAAGGTAAATAGGATATGTTGAACGGGATCCATTAAAATAGTATGTTTTATGCAAAAGATAAGCGTTTAAATTGCTTGGTATTGATGGAACTTTGCAATTCTAGTGCCACCATATACCTATAATATTTAGATTAAAATGTTTGTCATTCTCGTTGATTTGCTGTTTTATCTGCAAATGCAATATTCTTCCTGCGTTATACCAGCTGCCCGATTCCAACGATGGATCTTATGTACATGTCAGATGCGGTGCAAAAGGTGAAAGAAATTTAAGGTTATTGCAATTTTACCTGTCACAATGACTAGATTTTCGTGATCTGTCTCCCATGTCTACATGTGTCAGCACAGAGAACGGATATTGCCACTGATAACGCTCGCATATTACTCTATGTATTTTTCTCAATGGTGGAAATAGATACATGTACCGCTTGAAGGAAAACGATACACCTTAGCACCTTATTGCTAGTGACATGAAACGAATTGTAACCAACGCTGCACATTTAGTTCGAGCTTACGATAAAGATGGGGAAAGCATATATGATGCTCATGGTGTAGAAAGGCCGCTGATTAATGTGCAAGTGCAGCGTGAACACGTTATAATATCCACAACAAGCTTGATAAAGACAAATGTTGAATACTACATGAGTTATTTCGACTCTATAAGATGCACGAAAGTTTAGCGTGCCCTAATTTATCATCTTTCTAAAATCAAGTTAACAATGTCGCTGAACGACTGCGAAGGTAAATAGTCAGCGGAAAGATTAAATAAACGAACACAAGTAGCTCCGAACGATTGTCACGTCCATTATAGAAGACACATGTTAAGCTCCATTATGTTTATACAGTGATGATGTATTGAAGACACTTCAGCTCCACTGTGAATATACTGTTATGAGGAGGTATATAAGACACTTGTTTTGCCCCATCATCTATTTACAGTTAGGATGAGGTCAAGAGGACCATTGCTAAGCCCACCGATGGATATACAGTTATAATAAGGTATAGAGTACACTTGTTATGCCCCACCATCTATATAAAATTATAATGAGACATAGAAAAACGCACTATGAATATAAAGTTATGATGAGGCATAGAAGACACTTGCTAAGCCCCACCATGAATATTAAGTCAGGCAATGTAAATGTAGATTGTGGTTACACCCGTGTAGCATACAACTCTTACCCCATGAATTAATGATACGTGCATTTGTTTTGTTTACACACCCTAACCATTTTCCACTGTATAAGTGATCTACTGTTTCCTAAAGCCACGGAATAGAACACATCTCCTGAACCCAAGCCATTGACGCGATATCAACAACTTTCGAGACACATTGATATGTATTTTAAGCAAACGAATTTAAGCATTTCTTACAACCGGAGTTGTTTGTAAGACTCTATAGATACATAAACTACTGACAGGTCGATAATGCCCCAACCGGCCTGAAGCCGTGGCCAGCACATGTCATAACCGGGTATCTCTTACGATCGTTTGAAATCTATTGCCACCTGTCAGGGCCGCCTGACAAGCGAAATAACATGTTTAAGTGCAATTGACCACGCTTACGGTCATTTGTGTCAAATAAGATTAATGATAACTAATTTGATGCCAAAGTCATCACATTTGTACATCACTTTAGAGACTAGCCTTTAAACGCCCGCCACGTGAGCTGTCAAGTGGCCAACGATATATTTGGCAGGCGTTATACTTATGTATATGCAATATTAGTACTTGGCATCGATCGCTTCCAGTGTAACTGATAATTGCATTAACAAACACTACCGGTTAAGATCGACGACCTTGACTGATTTGCCCGAATATATGTCATTTTATAACTAGTACCAGGAACAACGGACAAAAGTCTACCAATTAAACGCTGATGCCATTATTGCATTTGGCACGATGATCGGTACACGTGTGATGGTTGGAGTCCTCTAAATGACCTTTGACGGTCAGGACCACAACTTATATACATCAGTATTTTTAATGGCTTACGTTTTGGGTATAATTGCGACTACAATTAATTCTAGGACATCTCAAAAGCCTGACAACAAGATATCACATACATATCGGCACATAGTGAGCTTACAATTGTCTGCCACAACGACACAACAACAAGATATCACCTACATATTGGCACATAGTGAGCTAACAATTGTCTGCCACAACACACCAAATAGCCACGGGCAGCAAATGCAACTAGGTTTTTAGCACCACTCGAAGCATCCTTGTTGTACCGCCAGGAATGTGAGCATTAAGATACGGTTGATAAGGACAATGTGAGTTAGAAAAAATGCTCCAATGGGGTTACACAATGCATCACATCCAAGTGAGCCGCCAAATTCATTCAAGATATTGCACAAGATCCAATTAACCAACCGCAATGATATAATAGTTTGCGTGCTGAAAAATGAGTAATCGTTACCAATTTGTTCGTTGGCTAATGTCTAGACGTTAGCCTGCGGGCTTTCTATAACATCATGAAACACAAATGATACAATTTGTGCAACCCTATGCATTCCGTTTGATGGATGGGGTACTTAACTTTCTGCAAAACGTGCTGGAAATGGATTTTGAGAGCGTTGTGTACGTCGGTTTATGCATAGCCAATAGCCTGCTTTTTACAACATCGCTTGAACCATTTGTTACCGCGCAATATATCGTCTGCCCTACTAATGGCTCATACGTTTTTTTTTTGGCAAGCTGTACCATCACAAGAGAACATTAATAAGATTTCGCGCTGCTTGGCCGGATAAACTACATAAACCAATTAGTGTCCTGGCAATCATGGAGGTATAGTGTTCAGTTTGCAGGTACATCACTTTAGAGATAAACAAAACGAGTAATTCACATGTTCGTATTATAATCATTTGATAAAGGGTCTCAAGACATTTGTGAAAATCTACCTGGCTATGTACTGGCTTACCAACGCAAATCATTATGAATCACCACAAGAAGATTCTTACAAAGAAATTGTTTGCGTGCGAAAAGCCAAGGGCATTCGCGATACGCAATGGATATGTTTAGTTTTATAGTAATGTATATGTTGTCTTAGCATCTTAAAAGAACGCCCGTTGACATTAAGATTTTATTGCCCTGTTGACCCACCCATCACAGTTTTGTGTAGCCTTCTTTGTAAATCTATGTCACCATCGTGACAGTTTCCAGGTAATTGATTGAATTGCTGTAATGGTGGCAGGTGTGTGTCAATTACGACGTAAATGCATCAGTTGTGAACGTCCAATTGACATTTGCAAAGTATCGAATTAATTTGCAAGGGCAAAGAATTGTGTTAGACCTATACAACTGATATACGTGCCTGTTAAGAGTGCTTTGTACGCACATACCCACGCAAACGCACAATAGCGTGGTCGCGCATTCTTTGCATGATAACAACCACGCAGTGGATGTCATACTTGCAATATCATTAAGCAGGTCTGTATGTGTCGTTACAGTTTTAGGACTTAGAATAGTAAATATGCGCTGCTAAATTCGTAAGACAAATGCAACCTAAACCATCATTGGTCATCTGTTTGATGTCTCTATTCATTGGTCTGAATCGACCCCTTGTTTAGCAAATAATGCGCTATGTACCTGGATCAGGCGAACGACATTTCCATTTCAAGCTTATTTCAACTCATGCCATTTCAACTGTGAGCTCATTGAGCGAATGCATAGTTGTGAAAAGCGGAACACCAGATGATAGCAGGAATGAATGATATCCATCAAATGATACAAATATACACTCTATTAATCCACTTGAATGATATGCAATCAGAAGTTACGCTATGAAGAAATAAAGATAAACCCAATATAATTGATACATACCCACGAGCAAGCATGAATACGAACGTAGCAAAAGGTTTCACAGCATATTATTCCTAACCAGTTCAGTGAGGTGTTTCAATTACTGCAACGTGTGCCTACACTTTGTCACAGTCGATATGCCGGAATACAGTTTAGTTTGTTAAACTATGTTTTAGGAATACTCCATACCGTTATGTCGTTGAGCCTAGTAACAGAATTATTGAAATGGTAATAATGATTTAGTCGATATTGCTTCACAGGTTAACGAAAAGGTCAATCAATGACCATAAATGATTTCAGCTAACGGCCAGTTAATTCAATTTAATTGTATAATTGTATAACCAGAAGTTGTTAAATCTATCAATTATTTGCAGAAAGACACCTTTGTTTGGGACATATAATGTGTGAAACTACAGGAACACCCAGCCTTGTCATTAGCGATCGTGACGAATTCCATATAAAATGCCGTCAAGTTGCACGGTCAAATGTCTACCTAAGTTCAAATAGAAGTGATCGTGTGTCTATGAGCAGTGAGTAACATATTCGCAAGGAATAGGACGAATTCATGACGAAAATTTCATTGCAAATAACTTTTGGAAATCTATAAACGGTGCATTTGGTCTTAGAAAACATTTCTCTCTGAGGAATTATCTATTTATTGTACCCTCAGTTATTCTCCAAATAAACATGTGAATAAGATATCCTTTTCATGGTCCCCGATATATTACCTCCCAGATATGAATAGAATAATACAAAGAACATGTGTTTGAATCTGCGATAATACTCTAACTGATTAAACTTAAATGTCGTACGGAGTGGTACCAGGTATAAATATTTGCAGTTGAACGAAACATCTAAATGATTCTATCGCCCCTACTACACAGCATATATTTGCAGATATATTACCTCCCAGATTTGAAAAAAATAATACAAATAACATGTGTTTGAATCCGCGATAATACTCTTACTGATTACGGAGTGGTACCAGTTATAAATATTTGCTGGGGAAAGGAACATTTAAATTAATTCTATCGCCACTGCTGCAAAGCAGATATTTGCAGACCTAATGTTGGTGAGCACCTGTTGCTTTGTGATAGAGTTTCCAATATATATTTACCTCACAAAGCAGATAAATATAAATGCTAGTTGTACTCTATCATTGACGAATGTACCAATAGGCCTGACCGATACCAACAAATCGTGAACTATCGAAGAAATTGGACAGTGATTAGTATCGCATCTGCAGTGGCAATCGTGATGCCTAGAAAATCGACATATTTTAACTTTTCATTCACCACGCCTTAACGTAAGATTCCATTTGACTTCATGATAAAAAACGCAAATGTACCGGGTTAATTTTACGGTAGATTTAAGATGATACACTGATACAAGTGTCACCGCCGCTTACAATATGTTTCTTAGGTTACCTACGATTGAACGTTTATAACCCCTTTACATTCACGGAATTTGCTTACGAGTCCTTACGGATCGCCAACTCGTAGTCAATCCCAAACAACCGTAAATAGCCTGTTGGTATCTGTTAATAACTCGTCACAACTCGTAAACAATCGTGAGGATCCGTGAGAAGAGATGCAAATTTTTGGACATTTTCTTGCAATTGTTCACGGATTACATTTTCCGTAAATAACTCGTAAATAACTTGTAACAATCCGTAAGTATCGTAAACCGGTCGCAACAACACGTAATCCTCCGTAAACCCTTCGCAAAAATCCGTAAATGTCTCGTTAACAATTTGTGAGCGTCAATTCTGAGAAAGTTCTTGTAGCCAGCAAAGTCTTCTCGGTTCAACTCATGCAGGAGATGATCATACTGCCCAAACTCTTAAATCGCTCATAAAAGTGGCCAAATCGTAAGGATTCGTGTACTTTTACGATTTGTGCCATTCGTAAGGATTCGTAACAAGAATCCGTGTATGTGAAGGGGGTATTAAAGGTTGTTGCTCAGTTGTTGAGTATTTTGGCATATATTAATATTAACAATAGCTGTAGAGTAAAAATAGTGCATAAACCTATCTTATAGCAAACTCTACTACGGTCAAACCGAAATTGATAAATCAGCGTGCATTAAATCGAGCTTCGCCGGTGTTCCATAAAAGAATGTTATCAGGGGGCAATCCTTACCCAAATATTTGACTTCCAATTGAATAAATAGTTTGTCGTTGATTTTTTTATATAAATTCTGGCTTTTAATGGGTCGGCGAACATCAATTGCTGTACCGATTTGCTTCCAACAAAATGGTTCCCATACCAGACATACAGAAAAAGAACTAATAATTCCGCAATGACGTGTGCGGTTAGCAGTGTGTCGACATTGATATAGCGAATTACTTTGTATCAGATTAAAAAAAACTTTATAGCATTATTGCATCATGTATTTTAAAAGTAAGCATAGTTTGCTTCAAATCTGAAATAGTTTCATATCATTGTCATCTCGAAGTTTCGTATGCTATGAACTGTCCAAAGACGTTTTCTTTATAATTCTCCTAACTAGAGGATACGACTTCCAAGGTTGTACATTGGCGTCAAAGAGTTACAACACGCTCTAAAGTGTTGTGTGGCAGTGATTAATACTGCCATAATGTTTTATGCGAGGTGACCAAGCTTCAAGCAATCCATCGCGATGTGCTACCGTATGAAATCCCTATCTTCTGCGTAATATGGGTTGGAGTTAAGAACAAGTACAAGGCAAGGTAATTAATTGCTAAAGAGCCTATGTAGTTTGACAGCTGGAAGCTGCTCAATTGCACATCCATAGTAAATTCAACATACGTGTACACATTGTCATGAAGCAAAGAGGCAATGACTCAGACAGATGAAACCAGAATTAGGTATAATTCACTGGTATTTTCTTAGGAGGACTTGATCAACACATGCTGCATTCTTTTTTCTGCAAAGAGGTATAATATAATATATATATATATATATATATATATATATATATATATATATATATATATATATATTTATATATATGTGTGTGTGTATGAATATATACACATATGCATATATAAATTTATAAAGGTATGCATATAAATATATAATATCATGGTTGTCGATTCGATGAAATATATTGCACGATTTTCTTCTTCGATTTTACCACCGACGTATACATAACTTAATCGTTTTAGACCTGACTTTCAGCATAAATAACACATAATGTCAACCGATGATAGAGGACGAACGACTAACAGTTGTAATATTAATAGATTTTAGTACATATTCAACAAATTATATGCAAGAACATTTTTTATTTCTTTACTCTATCCTGTTCGCTATCAAAGTGTAAAGACGCCGTTGCACATGCACAACCGTTGGAATTATTGCCTCTCGAAAATCCCTTGCTAAGTCATTAACTGAAGATAATTTAATGTTAAAGTCTATTATTCTGCGCGTCAGGAAACAATCCACCGAATATCCATTGAAACAGAAAAAGTAATCAATTAAAACTACTATTTCGTTTTTTATCGTCGGACATTTAATTCGCACAGTTCGAAGATTTATTTCTTCCATTCAACCACAGATGTGTAACATCACGTTCTGGTTACCGACCTGATATTCAGCATAAATAACACATAACACCATTTCATAAGCAAAATGGGTACATAATTATTATAGCTGCTTAATTATAATGGCAACCGATGATCGAAGACGGACAACATACAACTGTTATTGATAATACCTTTGAGTACAGAATCAAAAAATTTAAATACATAAACTTGTTCTCATTTCTTTCGATCCTTACATAAAACTACGCTACTGACAAGCGGCGGAGGCTACAGAAATATCCACGACGACACGTGCATTACCGAAGTTCTTGTTTTAACTGACTATTTTGGGTGGATGTTTGTAAATGTGTGTTTGATGAATGTTTTCCGATACATATATATATATATATATATATATATATATATATATATATATATATATATATATATATATATATATATATATATATATATATGAGCGCGCGCGAGCGCGCGCGCGCGCGCGCGCGCGCGCGCGCGCGCGCGCGCGCGCGCGCGCGCGCGCGCGCGCGAGCGCGAGAGAGAGAGAGAGAGAGAGAGAGCTTGCTTGCGTCGGGTTTCTAGGAATTTTCGGCCTGGGTAGGCATCGAGTTACTTTTAACTCGAACCACAAACCCGGCGTGGCGTTTCGCGAAGCAAACATGTAGCCGATAATTCTGCAGCAGCAGCAGTTCAGCATAGTGGAGCAGTTGGGGATGCCACAGCGAGAATAACACTTTTAACTTTAAAGGAATCGAAAACCAAAATCTAAGAAATTTACATACGATCGCCGAATCGCGTGACACTCGACAATCACACCACACATTCTCGAATCGGCCGGCACCATGCCGGATACCACAGGGGTATCAGAGGGATATGGACTGACATCAGTCGAGTGCCTGCTGCACACGGGTGGATAAACGGGCTACAAATTCGACCCCATTTCCAAGAAAGTCGGCCGATCGCCGGCCGCAACACCCCCTGGCACCGCCATTGTAGCGTGCGGGGAACTTTTCATTGTGACTGTGACCGCCCAATCGCCATGTGCCGACATCCACACGCCAATGCCAAGAAATCTTTCTCGGAACATAGTCTCCATTAACAATAATTTAAGTCATGCATTGCTTCGCTTTCAAAACAAAATCAGGTGCCTTTAATAGAAATGTTCATAGACGCATACATATACAAGTCTTAAGGCTCGATCCCATCAGCAGTCTTAGTTTTGTTTGAGGGCAAGACGCCCTCCTTGTATGACATCCTTCACAGCAGCACATGGAACGTAAGTTATAAGCTTGAAATTGTGCAGTCAACAAACGTACAATTGTCTTGTTGTCGCAATGCAACGAAAATATGATTTATGAGCATCGAACTGAAAGGTTTCTGTTGACCGACGATGATAGTTTCAGATATGTTGGGAACAATTACGCCGGCTAGCCGACGGAGAATATGTAACCAATTTGTTATTTGCCCATTCGACAACCCGCGGTTCCATTTCTGATGCCTAATTACAGAAGCGTGTACGTGTTAGTTGCACCAGTTATACGCAGCTACATTTCAGCACATCTGTATTTAGAAGGGTGAGGAATTACCTGAGCACATTAATGACATCGGGTCATAAATACAGTATGCGGCCTGTTGCGAGAACCGAAGACGCGAACCGACTGATTCCTTTAAAATGACTCTTCATAAATATGGAGCTCTAAATATTATGATGATATTCTTTATCATAAAATGCATATAATGCAACATTGTAATCATCCCAATGAAAACTATTGTCTTGCGATACTAACGCACAAACAATAAGCGCTATGATATCTCACACTGACCTGTGATGTGGATAATGCGTGCCAATTAGTATGCCGCACTCAACCACCAGCAGATTCTTCGGGGCAGGGTATGTTTCCTCCTAGCTTACTTGTTTATCCTCGGCTCAATATCATATATAGCTCATGTGATATTTGAAACCTGACGACATTATTGTAGTCGTTAGGAGAAATTGGCAATGTGTACTGGATATGAACCAGAGCAGATGACCGTGGTTGTTTTAGCCAAGTCTAGAAATCTTGCACAGCCTAAATTTCGCTCAAGCATCATAACTTGACAGCCGGACTACTAGTAACATGGCGCATTCAGAAGGCTATTATATATTATATATTGTTCCACATATCGGTAAATATTGATACCGTGTGATGAAGCAATTCGGTGATATGTCTTATGATTTCCAATATCGGCGAGTCCTACTTCAAGGGCAATGCCATCATGGAATCTCTTAGCCTTTGTGACTAACCTCTTACTTCAAATCATTAGACTACGCTGTGATCTGTGACAGGTTAATAATTAGAGGTCAGTGAGAGCGATACTAAACACCAAACATTCACTTGAGCCCGTGCCCGTACGAAATCCACCTATTGTATCCGGATTACCCGACTGACCTAGTATGGCGCACTGAACAAACATTGAATGTAGTGAATCTAGACTACGCGATTGATTTTGGCTATTTTCCTCGCATTTTTGGAGCATGTCACAACTAAGACCGCTCATTGTAAACCAATATGTTTCTCGCTTAACTAATCACTCATGGAAATGGCTGTTCTGTAACTGGATGACACCTGCCATACATCCCATTGCTTGTGATTCATGCAATATTACACGTATCAATATCGCAAGTATGTAACACAAAACAGATACGCTATCTGGAGGCTTAGTCTGACCTATCAGTATCTGCGTAGGCTTACGTCAACTTCATGTATAGTTGTACAAACCCCAGAGGCGACGAACTATTGCAGAAAAAAGCAAATTAAGACCAACGCACATTGTAAGCAGCTCCCTTATGTGAAGCAATTCATTCCGCAGAAATATAATCCCATAACCAATCTAACGGGTTCTATTTGCTTTAGGTGAACAAGATTTGCAATCGAATTAGTTAATAAAGATCTTAGTGTATGACTTACGCTGTTTTCAAACACCGATTGCGTACACAGCTACTCACTAGTCAAACCAATGCCTAGATTGTACTTTAACATAATATGAAGTAGCCGAAAATAGACATTGTTGGGTATTTTCAATAATACAATGCAGGTCAAAGAAATAACAAAGCGATTTGGATCTCTCCACTTATACATTAGTGCCGGTCAATGTCTGGCGATTTATGACCTGTGTTTAACAGTTTGCGGTGCATTTCAGCATCAAGTAGCACCTAGCGAAGAAAATCATTGGTTGATCTGCAATAGTTATTTGCTCTACATTCTTAACGCTTTCTAATTACAGAGAGAGTTTAGTAGAGATTAGACATCTGCTCTAACATTGATGACTTATACGTGCAAAGGTGACTCAGTTATACTACAAATTGCACGTTATCGTGTTATAATCACGACCGATTCGTTTGTGCCTATCTCTTTACCACATGTATCATTCGCAGCCAGTGCCCTTATTCAATCAAACTTGATTCGATACATAATAGTTCTTTGTGGGCAGTGTAGTATTTAATACAATCGGTGAGCGAATCTCACGTAAGCTCTTCAATAGCTTAAGGGACCCATACAGATGAAGCAGATGTCATAACCGCTAATTGAGTCATTCCCATGCAACGTGCTGGACATCAAACTCGGACGATCAAGGTCAATGGAAGAGTAACGTCACCATAAAATGAGTCCTGTTTCCTATTTAACATCGGAACAGATCAGAAGCACGCACTTTTCCGTTTTCTTAATAATAAGAAGGCATGTCAGTCTACAATTTCTAACCTGACGCGAGCGACAAAGCGTTCTTTTTCACGCTATTGTCCCGGGCATCATCGAGCAAATGATACCGAAAGCAACCCATTTCAATTAGATTCCATCAAACACCAGGAATATCCGGCAAACAGGATAACTACATCAATGGAGGGTTGCTGCATTACATGAACAACGACCATGCTATATCTGCACTGTATATTAAATATTTTAGTAGGACAGCATTATCAACCATAACAAAACAGTTCCCGTATATTGGTCTAGCCATTAGGTCAATAGATCTGTAGCTCACTGACAATAATCGGAGTGCTGAGCGGTGTTGCTTAATGCTGATGAATGGTACTTTCATTGTCAAAAGTTGACCAATATGCTTCCGCTCAAAGACAAATATCACATCCAAAGCATTGAGGTCCATCATTATACCTCAATAAACATGGTTTTGTATATAATGCAGAGCTAGCTATTCATTCAGGAAGGTGTTCGTAAATTGTGGTCTATGATTGCCATACTTTCCACAGCCGTATTTACGGAGCATAAAAATAGCTTCAATCTATTCGTTACGTCGCCTGTGTCTATTACGAATATAGCATCCAGCTTCGCATAATATACAGAACACAATGTGCAATGTCTAACATGCGAAAATATGAAGTCAAGGTGTGGCAGAACGTATTCACATCGCAACACCTACGTAGGCTTTTAATAATATATTCGAGCAAACATTGCATCAGGTGCTCGTCAGGTCCGAGACAACCCTCAAATCACGGATATATAATCTACTACTAAAAGTTATACATGCTTTTTTATCCTGTCTATCAAATGAGGAGAGGTCGTTACAAATTTCCGTTTCCAGGGCGTCAATGCTGTATAATAGAATATCTGGTGTTCTCAACAAAAGAAAAGGTAAAATGAGGCCCTGTGTCAACGGGACAAAAATATAACCAACATTGAGCCAACACATCACAAACTAACACCTGAATTGGGTTAAACTGACACTGATATATGCTGCATAGGTATAACGATAAATAAATCACATAGAATAAATGGATAGTCGCCCGAATCGACCAATCTAACAGAGTAAACATTTATCAATTAATCGGAAACGTCTAGGCTAGCTTCTCAAGCTAGACGCTATACCATCAGAGGGTCACAGTGACCTCGCCCGCAATACCCTTCCGTTGCGTGATATTGCTAAATTGAACTATTAAATGGAGCTTACAGTTAAGAATAGGGGACCATCCGCTGTTGCCAATACTGCACTAATTGTCACTAAGCACGCGCCTATATTGTCTATCAATCATACGCCTGCACAGATTCAATTTGAAATCGAAAAGTTTAATAGTATTACCTCTCCTACTACTTTGGCATATTAAACAGATATATACCAATGACTTCATTGTTTATATTTCGATTTGCGGAATCGTTGTGTCGTAATTTTAGCTGAGTTAACATTGATTGATTACGTGGTTAATAAGATATCAAGAGCCTAAATGACTATACGAATAATGAGGCCCTCGGTTTTAAGATGGACAAACCCCAAAACCATCAATGTTAGCAATAAGCATAGAATGACAATCGAAATATATATGGTTGCCTTTGTTGGCCGACCATATCAACTCAGATGCATCAATGAGCAACGAAACAAACAGGGTGACCACGCAACTCTATGCAGCTGCTCAGTTTACTTAACACAACGTACGTTAATCCAAGGCTATACTATCAAATCTTATCAAATATGTTACCACATGGCCGATGGCGACTGGCAGCTCTTCTTTAAATAATTTAGAGCTTGCAGAAGTACGCCAAGGTTATGCTGAATGTATTTAAATGTATTCCGCGTAATGACTCCACACAATCTAGCAGTTTGACAGGCAGCAGTAGTCCAATTGTATGGACCTGTCTCTGCTTTGTAATATGAAGCTTTTGATGGATGTTGAGTAATGTGTAATACTCGGTGTCTAGATTACGATTACATTTGGTGAGTCATGGAAATCCAACATAGTAGTACCATATAGCCAGCTATTTGCATTCACTCTGGAAATGCTTAGTACTTGTTGGTACGAAAGAGAAAGACAAAATGGGACCCAAATAGCTGGTGTAATGATATATATAACTGTATAGTGTCCGCATACATATATGAGGCAACATACCACTGAAATTGAATGCAGATATAAGAATCGTCACATCGGTATATATAAATATATATATAAATATATATATACATATATATATATATATTTATATTTATATATACATATTTATATATATATATATATATATACATATATCAATATATATATATATATATATATATATATATATATATATATATATATATATATATATATATATATATATATATATATATATATATATATATATATATAAGTGTGTGTGTTTGTGTCAGTGTGTGCGTGCCTTACATATAAATCTATGTTTAGTGTTTGACGTGTATGAAGAGACCCTAATAAGTTTATCCTCTTGATTACTTGGTCAAACTACCATATTACTATGCTTGTACTTGCGTACGCAACACTCTACGCGGCTTGACTACGACTATTATAACGTCATATGATTTGTTGTAGACCGCATCCCTAACAACGGATATCTTTCCTTTAAGTAATGTTTATCGCATCCAAATGCCGCAGGGGGAATGACATCAGTTATGTAATGCGACTCTCCGATAACCTCGGGCATTGTACCAGCGTATCAGTGGCAAACACATTACGGCAATTATCCTCATTCAGTGGTTTAAGCTCCATGGTTACAACTGGATGCTGATGATAAAACTAATATATACAACAGAGGAACGGTTTTATTCCAAAAGAGGAAAATTGCGCTCTGCTTTCAACGAAGGAACATATACTTTACCACTGCTTAGGATCGATTCTGAAATTTATTTATTGTGAAGCAAATATTTGTTTCATTTGTTGTAAGGTATTGTGCAATGAATCTACATGGTATCATTATGCAGAATCATGACAGCCACTTCACTTCGACAGGGCGATGCTTTCACATTCCTTGGCGTTGTTATGGTTATATACCATCTTCGATGATACAAAAACCCTATATATTAGCTCTGTACGTGATATATAATGCCTACGAAGCTCTAGTACGGTTAAGCATGTACGCCAAACCAACTTACACAGAGCAGGTTGCATTATTAGTGGTGATGACTAGAGCATCAAATTGTCTTTGCATTTACATTCACTCTTTATTATCATGATCTCTGCTGTTTGCTTAATGTGGAAGGTTTGGTGTCCACACCACAATAACCGGCATATGTTCTTATTTGGAGGTTTGATAACTGCCGTATATTTTGACAACTATAAAAGGATATTCACCACCATATTCACTTGTCTCAAAGGGGCTATTGGGATACTTTTTACAGATTTCGGATATCAGCATTATATTCGCAGCAGAGCGATACATCTCAGCGACTCGTACCGTATCTGTAAGAACAGCTCTGTATTTGTTTTGTTTTACTTTACGTTGTTAGCAGCTATGCATTTAAGAATAAATTCATCTGGAGAATCCGAGATCTTCACTGTGTTAATCTTTGGACGACGTCTACAGCGGAATGACGCTTTTATGACTACTCAGAAGCCTTGGTAAGTCATACAAAAGTGAGAAACTAATGAAGTATAGTATATACAACTTAATGTTATCGAATGGCTCCCGCAACGGTATAGTCTGGACAGTTATGCTTATATTGTTTGTGAGTGGAGGATTCTTTGCCGAAACCTGAGAAGAGCATGTATATATTTTTCCCTAAATTGTGCGGCAACACAATGACGGATAGTATACTGCTATTAGCACGCCGCTAAGGCAGTCGTGCGATGTATTTTGTACTGCGTGACTTAATTGTTGCGAATGTCTACGACACATAGCATTTCTATGGCGGTTCGTACGCTTAGTAAAGTGAGTAAAGCAGCACCTTGTCATCTCAGCCATAACAACGCTGCTTATTGCTCATACGTTACAGGTTTCTGCTTTTTCTGGTATGGCAAAAGATTGGCGAATCCTTTAGATAGGCGATTAAGTGAGCAAGTGCAAAATAGCTTTATATATACCACAGCTAAGTCGTATTTGTTCTCACTGATTGCCCAACTAAATCTCCACACTGACTGCTGCAAATAAATGATGCCATTACGATTAATTTTGTGGGGTAATTTATGCTGTGTCAAAGTAGTTTTACATTGCGCTGCATGCACCAGGTAGCACGAGTGGTGATTAAACTGCTGAATGCACTTAGAATGCATATACATACAAAACTGGTACCATGTTAGTTTTGTGTATGCAATGAAAAATGAGAACAAAGCATGGAAAATCCACGCGACGCAACTTCTGACCTCAACTTCTAGTCTCAAACATCATAAAATACAGCTGTAAGAGTTAAATGGGCAGAGCGCTTAACTGTATGGCTTTAAGTAAATGATTACAAACAAAGCTATGAACTGATGTCAAATGGACTAAAATGACGCCGATTCGTCGTATAAGCACAAAGACGCCAGGTGACGATGTCTGAAGGCACGACGTAAGGGCTATGCACATTCGGTAGATTACTCGAAATTCCTTTGTAGATTAGCAGTAGATAGAACCAAGGTAAGTGATTGTTTACTCTACATGAAAATGTAGATTAGTACTACCAAGATAAGTGGTCGTGCTTTGAAAGTGTTTCTGTATTTTCAATCCAAGTACAGTGAAGTGGTAGCGCTTTTACTATGTTCCTGATCCTGACGCGTGGGCTGTGTTAATACAAATGTTTAAATTTCTAGATGTTAGTTAATATTGTTGTGCCTACTTCCGTCTTAATCGTCTGAATAGTTTAAGTAAGTCCTACGCTTCCGCATGTACACTAATAACTCAACAGTTTTTCTTCTTTGATCGCTGATTACCAAAAGGTGGATCAGATTTCCTCTACCATCTTTAGTTATCTCTTGCTAATCAAAATACATCTTACAATTAATATATCAAGCTCTCGTTAATATTTCCTACAGTCTATTAAGTCCCTTTGGTCTAACTGTTATTGGTCCCGTTGAGCACTGAATGTTTTTTGTACAGCTGTATATTTATATGCCTCTGTTGCATCGGCAGCAAATATACCACATTGTTCATTCAACTTGACTTAAGCAAACTTTATATCATATGTTTCTGTCATGTCTTCTCCTTGAATGATTCAGTTTATGTATTCGTAATTATATAGGCTATCAATAAATAGCACATACCTGACACTTTTCAGGTAATGGTCGTGCTATTTGTCTTCCATACTGCATCCGGGGCAATGCGGCAAGCATGGCAAATATGGACGGATATTTTCCATCCGAGTAACTCTACTAATTGATGGTAACATAATAACTCATTGCAAGTGGTAGGTGACAGATATGAACAAGCCATCGCCAGGTAAGTGTAGGTTTAGGGTGCATATGATATGCAGCATGGGAGGTAAAATGCGGTACAGCTGTGTTTTGGTTCAAATACTTACATGCTGTGTATAACTTGGCTTACAAAATATTGCTAATGTACGATAGAACCGTTTCGTCATAAATAACCCCAAGGATCGATGAGGTGCACCCAGCGTTCCCGTATAGGTTAACTATTGCAGTGCACCAGCAATGGTCTGCAGACGGTCGTCAGCAGCTGGAGACAGTTTGCTGTATTAGTCGTCAACCTAAACGATTGTGCACACTACACAGACAATATCTAACCAACGACTTCATCTTACTTAGGCCAATATTTAGAAGCGTTGGGTAATACTTTTGAGATTACTTGCGTCCTACTGGCAGATAACAACAGCCCTGCATTATGGCCCCTTAAAAAAGTTGATATTGATGCAAAATCGAACACATTGCTTAACGACGTGATAATAAGAGAATAATATAGTCAAGTATTCAATGTGGCCATTATTCTATGATGAAATAGGTTGTTTGTGACGCTTTTCTCAATTTACAATTGATTCATTCAAGCATGCATGACCTTGTGTCTCCCAAACTATATCGCTGATATCTATTGAATCAGGGGTGTTCAATTATACATTAAAAGTCAGATGTCTCTGAGTTTGTTATCAAAAGTGCATAAGCAACGACGTCTTTTTAGGTACGCTATGTAAGTCGTGTGTAATAACAGCTGTTGCAAGATAGGAAGCCAGTGTAATTTGAGATTAATTTCGATTGATACAGATAATGGATTATCAATGCAAACAATACACCACGGAGCTATATATAAACGAAATAGGCAAAGGCGTTGAAAACAGGCTCGTTTTGTGTCTTTATTCAGGAAGAGAACATGCAGAGGATCGCCGTAGTTTCTACAACAACTTCTTAGCGAATAAAAGCGAAATCATAATTCGATTTTTTATCGCATATACTTGTTTAGCATAGAATGTAACCACAAGACAAATGAGGCAATACTTTGAGAATGCTTTCGCAAGCATTCACCAGTATGCATAGATGAAGTTTGCTATGAAGAGGGGTTAATGAATATACGCCCACCTGATTTGAAGATAGCTGCATGGTTCGCATTGTTGGTAATGTTTATATTATTGCATTTGTAGCCTACACACTCAATTTTTAGTATGAAGACATTTTAATGAGATAAAAGTCACCAAAAAGTTTTTTCATCTATTTTTAGCACATAACAATGACACCACTATATCGTTGAATTGTTGTTGCTGATATGCCCGATAATACGCCAGTGTCGATACTCTGCAAAACTCTGGATATCTACCCAGAAAAAGCCTAATAAAACGCTTGTAAATATAAATTGCAAATATTCAGGCAAACATCAAAGTTAAGCATGACAATAGATTTGTATATGTAGATATATATGCATATATATATTTACATATACATATATATATGCATATATATATATTCATATACATATATATATATATATATATATATTTACATGTATAATATGTATATATATGTATATTTATTTATATATATATGTATACATAATATAGATATGAACATATATATATATATATGTATAAATATATATATGTATACATATATATATGCACATATATATATATATAATATATATAGATATATATATATATATATATATATATGTATATATATACATATATATCTATATATATATATATATATATATATATATATATATATATATATAGATATATATATATATGTATATATATATATATTTATATTTATATCTATCTATATATATATATATATATATATATATATATATATATATATATATATATATATATATATATATATATATCTATATATATATATATATATATATATATATATATATATATATATATAAACAATGTGTAATTTCGAGCACGATCGCAGAAGTGATTATGATTTGGTCATTCATTTGGGTCAGTTACATCTCAAAGTGCAACTGGAAGAGTGTAAAAATGTTCTTTGGCACACACGGTAGCTCCTAGCCATTTGCAGAGTAGGCAACGTTTCTTATCAAATCATCTACTGCGTCGTACCTTTCGCAATCTTTCGAGGTTGTCGCCTTCGAGAGAGCAACGTCATTTACAGACACTTGACTACTACAAATGTTGTGAAAATCTATATGTTTTCGGTGGTTGGAGCCGCGGCATGCGTTATCGTTAGGTCTACTTGAGGTCACCGCTAAGACAAGGGCAGGGTTGCGAGGGGGATTATAGTTTGGTGAGGTAAAATCGCAATAAGACACCCATGCCTGATATGCAGTAATTTACAGCAATACTGGGTCATTTGTTGCTGCTTATGGCTACAGAATGTGAAACTCGGGTTATCTGCTATAAACCGCAAATAGTTCCGTGAATTGCACACGATGCAGAATATTGCATTACGTTTTCTGCTGTGTTTAGTGAAAATGGAATGGCGCAAAATGAATATTTTTCAGGACTGCACAGGTTCTATGCGCCGTAAGTGATCCATTATTGTAAGATTGTTTGACCAAGGGCTGCTATGCGAAAATGAAGATTCAGCAAGACGCTACAGCCTGCTTCTAAATTACCATCTTGCCTTGTCTAAGATGCTTAAACAAGATTAGTAAAGCTGCCAACAATTCAGAAGTGCAGCAGTTTGTTTCAAAAATATTTATATATATATATATATTATTGCAACATATTCAGCTATATAAGCAACAGATAACTTATATGATCTACTCGCGCATTTGGTTCCTTGACAAAAAGAAAAATTAACGAAACACATTGATATGTTCAACATCACCCATGTAGCCAGGAGCACGACATGTTTATCAGACTACGCCCTGCTACGCAGCAAAGTCTCATTTACCTTTAATTCTGGTGGCCGGGAAAGCCTTTGGAAGCTTCTGTCCAAGTCTGGCTGCCCAGCAAATATCGTAAACATCATCCGATTCTTCCACGGCGGCATGATGGCATGCGTGCAGGACAAGAAAACACCTCAGAACCTTTTCCGAGCGTCGAACGTCACAAAATAGGGTTGTGTTATGGCCCCGTCCTTGTTTATTATCTTCTTCTCTGCAATGTTCCAAGACGCCTGTAGGAACTGCAACGAGGGCGTTATGCCGACGACTGCGCACGTATGGCCCACCCCAAGGATGACCTGCACAGCGCTGTCGACACGTTCTCGGGAGCCGTCACCCGCTATGGCTTGACCATCAATATAAAGAAGAGGGAGATGCTATCCGAGCCTCGACCAGGACCACTCCCACCCCACCCCCACTGGAACCCTGTTATCACGATTGGTGACGAGCAGCTAAAGTTCGGCTACCTGGGAGGCCTGATCTCACAGAACAACAGGATTGACGACGAAATAACATCGCGCATCGGTAACGCCAGTGCCAACTTTGGACGTCTACAGCATAAGCGGTGGTCGGATCATGGCATCAGACTCCGCACGAAGGTTTGCGTCTATCGTGCTGCTGTACTAATCTCGTTGCTGTGCGGATGCGAGTCGTGAACGCGGTAACGGCAGCACATGAGGAGAATGGACCAGTTCCACCTTCGATGCATAGGAAGGGTCTACTGCATTTCGTGCATGGACCGTGTACCGGACACAGAGGTATTGGAGAGGTGTGGCGTCACTGAAAGGGAGGCCCTCCTTGTGAAGGCTCAGTTACGCTGGATAGGTCATGTTGTGCATATGGAGGGCGAGAATATCACAGGCTCTATTCTACGGCCAGTTGGAGGATGGCCGCCACCCCAGGGCGGCCAATACAAGAGGTGCAAAGACGCTGAAATCCTTTAATATCGGCTCTGTCATCTGGGAGAGACACACCAGGTACAAGGACTTGTGTGCGAAAGACCTGCCACGACGGCCTCACGCACTTAGAGCAACACCGCACTGACCGGAAGGCAGTAAGCCGACAACTCAGTCCATTTACCCAAAAAGTAATATATGACCAAGTTCGCATACATAATAGACCTTACTCGGACACATATGCCCTCCAGCGGTATGATTGGGACGCTGTTTTGCACATTTTAATCCAGGACAGTGGGCAGGGAACATTTGCTCAAGCATATAATGCTATCCGCGTGCTGACATTAAATAGCCACTGCAAGACAAGAGCGACACCCCGCATTTCAACTTCATGTAGAGCTCGCAATAATGCAAAGCGTTGTATCTCATATTATTTTATCGTTCTAATACTTTGTCATGGTTCACCTACCGTTCATTAAGTGTGTCGAACATGGAGGTAATCAGCACGCACCTCTTATATCTGTATCAGCTTGACAAGCGCGTTAACAACTGTTGTGGTTGCAATGAATAAATGCATTATGCGTGGATAGCGGCAGACAGCGCGAGATACCAATCGACATGGATTGTATCAACCAACAAGTTAATTAAAAATCATTATTGCATCTAGTGCACGTTTTCACCATATGTTGGTATGTAATATATATATATATATATATATATATATATATATATATATATATATATATATATATATATATATATATACATATGTATATATAAAAAAATATATATATATATGTGGTGTAAGTGATAAATGAACAGTATAAAGTGATAGATTAACATTATGTTTGTTTCCAACTCCATAACAATGATGGACTTTGATTGTTGTGCAGGTGCACTTTTGTGCAACACGTACATTGGTACATAAATATTTGCAGGTTTTGATTGCTAATGTGCTTATTCACCATATGCGCAAGAATGATTCCAAACTGAGGTGCAAAAACCATCAACGTTAATTCGCTCACAATCCTTTTTTAATGCCAACTTACATATAAACTGTTTTTATCTGACAGAAAACCTTGTGTAGTCATTGTTACACTGCAATTACGGCCAATTCAGCCAACTGGACGTCGACTTAAGCAATTGTAGCTAATTCTTTAAATTAGATACTCGATTTAAACGCATGACGTTAAAATGTGAAACGCACATGCGCGTATTTTAGCGCTTAGTGGATGTTATCATGGCGGTACACCATGAGGTTACAGCACTCCAAGTCGGATATTTAGTTGGTCTGATTGTGGGTCACCCTTGTCGCTGCTATATATTATATATATATATATATATATATATATATATATATATATATATATATATATATATATATATATATATATATATATATATATATATATATATATATATATATATATATATATATATATATATATATATATATATATATATATATATATATATATATATATATATATATATACTCATAACAATATATATATCGTTTTAGTATGGGCAATTCAGAGCACGAGCGCGACAAGCGATTAGGACTCGAATTTATTCCAGATACAAAGGTACCGTTAATGTAAAATTGTTGAATGCTGAGAGTTGAACCCCTCTGCGACGTCTAAATATGACCCGGAAGCTTGGTGCCCTGGATTTATATTTGACGTACCGTTCTAATTTCAACAGGCATATTTTAACAACTTATAAATCTGTGTTAAACTTATGAGATGACCTGATCGGGCAGCAGAATAATTGTACGATATCTAATTATTCGCAGCAGAAAATATAACCTCTACCTACAATACACCTCCACAAATCTGATGCGGTGGAAGGTAGGAAGGCTGCAGCAGTAAACGACCACAACTTACTTCAACTCCTTTGTTCGATTTCAATGCATTAGAAAACACACAAAAAGGGGCCACCGCGGCATTAGGTTATTGTAGCGTTGATAAGAGTAGGGTATTTGCAAAGATTAGTTTGGGCTCCCACGTGAATAACCGCGAGGTCACTGCGGGGATAGGGGTTAAGTCACGACGGGGCTTAGGGTATGGTCAGGGCTTGAATTAGGGTTTATTCGCGGTGGAAATATCGGAAATCCGCACTACAGTTTCCCTGCCGATTAGTCTTTGTAACAACAATGCATCGCCGTTCATGGCTAGTTGGCAGTTTACGCTACGTAATAGCAATTAAATAAGTAAATCAAAGACAAAACAAGAGTATTTCCCTGCTATAAATGGATACAGAGAAAAAGAGTATTGTCGAGCTTATAGCTTCCACATTGTAACTGGTTTAATGGCATGGATGAACAAGCTGTTGCTTGAAAGCGGTTAGAAATTAGATGTGACGTACCCAATCAATTAATACAATGCCGATATCACAAGCAGCTTGTTTCCGTATATTGTTTTTTCGGTTTGGGAACTCTTGACACTACTGGTTGATTGTTTATGTTCATAGTTGAATCCCACAAGTACTAAATACACGCTAGATTTCAGAAGCATCTGCATATGGACCTTTGGTGGTGGTATCTACTAGCATTGGATTTGGTCTACGCAAATGTACGTTTACGCATGCTGAATGTGTAACAAACAATCACCAGACGTAGTTGTTCGGCATGATGCAGCATGTGTCGTCTGGTAGAGATAATCAGGAACTCGAGCTTGCAGCGTCAGTCTGTATTTCTCAGCCGTTTCTTGTTATGGCCTTAGAATAAAGGCGACCAACATGGATATGGTGCTTCATTAACCGTGAAGCTTATAGCAGACTAAGTTACTGGCCTGGGAATTGTTGAAGCTCTATTGCTTGTACAACTTGTCTATAGTTTTCTGATTTGTTGATTCCGGTTATCGAAAGGGCAGAAACGTTTATTACTCCAAAGGTCAATGCAATTGAATTGAATGCGAAGCAAGTTTATTTATAAAACTAATTATTTTTTATTAGGTAGAAATATGTCGGAAACTATCTTGTCCCTGAATAACGATTTGTTTGTCCAATTACAGCACTCTATAGACCTATTAGCCAATGACAAAATTATCATAGTACATCTACGGCAAATATTTAAATCATTAATTCACATACAACTTTAGCAACACTACTCTGGATAGGTTAACTCTAGCAGTTTTTATGTTTATAAGGAGCTTACAGACAGGCATTTGCGTTGAAAAGTTAATATATTTAGTGATAGCCACGAATCAAATATATACTAATGGGTCGCAATTAATAGCAATATTCCCTATTAATTGTTAGTGCGCAAGTTATCATTTCGTTTTTACAAGTCACCAAAGTACGTAAGATAGGTATTTATTGTCAAATCATGTCTCGTATTGTAATCCATCATTCCACTTAAGTAAGTTTTATATCGAATAGATAAGTAGAGCTTATGTTCCGTAAAATATGTGGCCATGAATTTATCTATTGTAGGAACAAGGGTATATATCTCTTCATACTGGACCGATTTCAAATCTCGCACTGCCTGATTTAACTGTAACTATTTCATCAGCATATCGCAGGTGAAACACTAGTCTATGATTATTCACTGCTCGAATGAAAGCAATCATTCTGTGAATCAAAATTAGCGAATATGTGATCGCCTGAAGTAGAATTTACCTCATCTTTTGCAAACATTTAGCTTAGAAACATATGTTGCCTGATTGCCTCCAGAATCGAGCGAATGAATCAGAGAATGTTAAATGCGCGTTGAATCTCATTTGCAATTTCAAATGCTCCAATTGTAGAAGTCTTTAATGGTGTTCGACTCTTCGCGCTCTTTGCAGAATCAACCATAGGGATGTTGAAAATTAATGTGACAGAAATGAACCAGCGAGAATACTTGCAGTAATACGATAATATTCAGTTCAGTCGCGTGCACCTAGTTCGCGCTTAGTAGACGTTCCCATACATTGATTTTCAAGTCATCCTCAGGCGTCACTGAATAATGTAGGTCTACAGACAGAACACGCATGATTTACGATGGTGATGAATCCAGGAGCCACTTCTACAGAGCACTACTTCCAAAAGGTTATTAAGTGCAAAATACGCCAAGCCCCCAAAACGGAATGACTTCCAATGTTGCTCATAATACTCGCATTTTTGTTTGCCGTATGAATTTAAGTGTGAAGCATTGGGCGTTTCTAGCGGTGTCTGGCATTTTTGATTCTAATATTATGCATTTCATGTCTGTGTTTTGTTGATTAACATCTACGAATCATTCTCAGCCGGCAAGAATGATTCCACCGACGGGTGTAAGTCAAATTTGCAAATTGTTGTAATAACAGAGAAGAGTCCCGCGGGTTATTTTTCTAGCAATGTCTTGCCTAAGATGAAGTGCAACTCATAACAAAACTATAACTTCAAGAGAAATGACTACTGCGTTCAAGAGAGGAAAAGTTACCCCGCTAAGACTATGCCATACTGACAAACAGAAATGAAAGTGGATGTTAAACGTGTCTGCAGTAGGTGCCGGTGTAATCGATAAAGCAAAAAGGTATAAATGTGTTAAAATACGCAGTGGCATAGGAGGATACTGCCACCTGATGCTAAATACTGCGTCATCACGCATTTATTCAAATTCGCATGCTCTTGCTGACAATGCAGAATAATGGCATGGGAGTGAATTTCATAACGTGCCTTAAACGAACAAAAGCATGTTTATCCGACATAATTGCTCTAAACATTACGTCGTTTGCTGTAGACTTTTACTATTACACCTCGTTAGTGTTAACTGCGATGTATCCTCAGACATCTATGTTGGAGGTGTCAAAAGTGCACCTGCTATCAAGTGTTGTTTTATCTCACACATACAAATGCTTACAATGACTTTTTCAACGTATAGTTAATTGTTAAAACTCAGATACTTGACTATCGGTTTTACTGGTTTTGTTGCATATAATATGGCTGATGCGAAATCAATATGTTCCAACGTAACTTTTATGATAAACAAAATTCTACATATATCGCATTTAGCGGGAAAAAGGCAATATGAACATAATCTGTGGGCAACAAATTATTTAACAACGTGCACGATGTACAGTTGTTAATGACACATATTCAATATGCCCTATTTTATATTGACCTTTTTAATTCAAACCATATATATACAGTGAGATTGCATAGCAGAAAATACAGAGATGCAGAGCGTACGAAAGACGCCTTACTATTGCACATAATTGGTTGGCTGATGCGATTGATGCTATAATGGGCCCTGCAATATCGAATATATTCGGTGAGCGATTCTTAAGTTCAGCCTCCGCTTGTTAAAGTGACTCACAACGCTCACGGAAGTGTCATTACAAATAATTGAGCCATTCCATTTCGCATTACGCTTTAACACCCTAGGTGTTGGGAACAAAAGTTTCTATTCATCATGGAATACATCACTAACACGCAATTGCCTATGTTTTGAAAATCAGAAACTCAAGACAGTCAGTAAAGATAGCTGTATTAACAGACGCATGTTCCATATGCAGTTAATTGTACAAAATGTTTACACATGATTGGAAAGTCATGGGTATTAGTGCTTGTCATGTGGCGATTCTGGAGCTTGAACCACAACCTGACCATTGAATATTGAAGAATCATTTGTTGCAGTTCATGATTCGCAAATTAGGTTTACAGGAAGTAAACCACGTTTTGTGGATTTCATATAACGATCTACATTGCAGAGATATGATCAGCATCATATTAACTACTGTGAGGCAATGCAACCCATTCTTTGTTATCTGTTGCAGAATACAGTCGCTCACAGCGCGACCAACTGGAACATGTCGCTATGACAACATAAATAGTATGCATCGATGTGTCAATGCAACATTTAAGATTATATCGCTTTGTATTAACGGACAGATGTATTATTAAGTCAATCTAAGTTTCGGAATAGATATAAACCACTAATGCCCGCGTCATATCTCATAGTTGCGTTCTACCTTATTCAATTCCACATCAAGCCAATATGAGTAGCAGTGTTGATATGTATTTGGGAACATGGCCGTAAATATAACATTATCTTCAACAAGAGTTTTCTAGTAAAACAACGTATGACTAACTAGTTAGGGAAGCGTGACACGTCCGTTGGGAAAGAAACTTAAAGAGAGCCAAATGAACTGTAGCATTATATTACTGTTAAGGGCAAACACTCTGGCGGATGTTTTTAACCGTTCTTTAAAACGTCGTCGGTAAAAGAGAGACACCTGCCTCGTTCGCGTATATATATTCGGCAGTATATCGCACATTGCAAATGAATTTGAAACGAAACATCTACTTGCATGATAACATTTGTAAGGTGCTAATAGCACTAGATTTATTCGTAATATAAGACCATCTGAACAGGCCGTATTGGGTTCCTTACATCATGGTGCTCCTTCGCATCGATGGTAGATTTATTGAGCCTGAAAAGTATCTGCTATTTTTCATGATGCACACCTTCTCAATCATGTGGCTTATGTTGCTTCTTAATAGCAATTCAGTGTGGGTCAAATATTTCCGATCAACCTGAATAATTGAAAGAAAATTCGATGATACTTACAAATGGCTTGAGAAGTTGATGAGTTTTAGCTTCCCGTGTTAGTGCGCATATAAGAACAATTCATTTAAGAAACCATGCGAATGATGTTAACTTATGAAGAGGCCATTGTTGACCAAGGTTGGACCGATAAGAACAAACGCATTTCATTCAAGTAATATAACGGCCGTATGAGTTATATCATACCCTTTAACATTGTTACTTGTATTTATCAAGCGCTCTTAGCTTTGTTGGATTACCGCAACACAATTCAAAACTTTGTCGGACTAATTTACAGATAATTAAATATCATTACAGCAAATGACCGCATCGATGACGTTTTAGATATGAAGCAGGACATGCGTTATTTTACTTCTTAGATAATTTAAGCTCTCAATGGATGATTCGTCCAGTAATATCTTATTGCTAGATGTATTCATGACTAGTTCCATGTTATGCAGAAACTATTATACAGTTGTTTTATTTTCATATTGGCAGCCGAAAAAGACAAACTCCTTTTGTCACCTTGGGGACAGATCTCCACGGTCCACCCTTCCGGTGCCATTGGGCGCTCTAATGTTAGCCGAATCAGGATGTTCATTCGGGACAAATCATAAGGTCTGATCAGTTGTTCGGATATGCGAAGACACTAGTCAAGCCCTCTGTCATTAGTGCTGTTAATGTAACGATAATATCTACTTGGAGCCCTCTTCATCTGTTATTTTCTACAATTACCTTCCACTGATACGTCTTTAAACACAGAGTAACCGCAGCATGGGTATGTATTGCAGTTGTTTCCGTTGGAAGCGGAAATGGCACGTAACGTTTTAGAAACTTTTTACTCGCACCTGCTGCATATTTTTCTGCGATAACATGTAATTATGCTTTCTTGTGTTACATCTGTTGCAAACTGTACATTCGTTAAACCATTTGGACCGTTATTAACAGAACTGATTATGGTGCAACGATACAAATACCAAGTACTATAGCTTACAAATAAGTTGATATGACTAAGTCATTAGGGCGAGGATTCAAAAGTATAGCAAGCGACTGTTAGTGCTGAAAACGATATGCATGGTTCTTCAAAATACAACCAATAGCTATAATGCGGGTATTACGCTCCTCATTTAGCGAAAAGCCATATAAGTCATAATATTAGTCGAACCAGCAAGTGAAATTATCGTTACAAGTTTTTGGCCTTAGAGATTCTTGTCGGCGACGGTAGCGAGCCTATTGTGTCACTGCATCTGCACAAATACTAGGTGTACTAATGCTACATACTGTCATTGATCTGTTGCTGCTAAATCAATATGTGGTAATTGCTTATTCTTCTCTACATAAGACATGCAGCAGATGTACTGTACATATATTTTACATTTCTAAAGCTCTGTAAATTCTATTTTATTATTGTAACATTACATTTCAACTTTTTTTACGGTTGCTCTAAGATAACGCATTTTCTGTTAGCGATATGTTATTCATCTAGTTGTTCCAAATTTATGCAGACTCTGGTGAAGCGCCGCGCCGAGTGCATTTCAGGAGGGCAAACATTAAGGACTTTTTTTTCATCCACCACTGCGGCTTGTCGGCACACTTGCTGATGGGCGGTTATCATTCAGTCGGCAATAGTTTGCTGGCAAATAGTGTGATGCGATGACGTGTTTAATCTCTTGTTAAGGATATGATGAGCCTTGCGCCCAAAAAAGTCATCGCAAGAAAGGAGATGACTTGAGCCAGCACTAACTAGCAAATGTTTGCCTATTTGTGGGACCTTGCTTCATACGACATATCTAATTTGGGGCCAGCCGTACATACTCTGGCGGTCATAGTACTTGCGATTCGGTAATTATGCCGAAAATACCATACATGCATATTGAACAGAATGTTTAAAAGAGCCCATACGTAGCGTTCGTTAGATGTTACAGGAACTAATAGCCTGTACAAAACGTGATTATTCCCAGTGTGCTCACGATGTCAGGATTTCTGCAATTCGTGTCATGGCTGCAAAAAACAACGCTGTTTATTACATGGCAGCTCAAAAGAAATCTCAACCATATTCCGATTTCCCTAACACAATCATGCCAATGCAAAGACGATGTTCACAAAATTGGATTTGCTGCTTCATTAGCATTAGTGCGTATGCGGAATAACTAAACAGAGGAATACTCAGTTGGTACGCACTATGTGGTATTTCTGCAACACAGTGACTGTCAGTTCACGTTACATACTCCTGATACACAAGATATAGGCTTAGTAACTTATAACATAAGCTTACTAATATTCATAATTTGTTGCAGAAACCCTCCTTATTATATATAGACTTATACAGAGGTTCACGTCTTTTTTCAATATATGTTTGAATAGCATCAAATTCTATTGAAATAAATCTGCGGAAACAACCTCGAAAGACCGGTCAATAAACTAAATATAACTAATTATTATGATATTGGACACACCGAATGTATTAAGTATGTAAGCTGCATGCTTCTTCCACAGTGTTATCTTGTCTATGCCAAACTTGTCTCAACCATGACTTAATTGGTCTCAAGGAGCACCAGTGCTCACGTCCATTGAAGTCAAAGTGTTGTTAATTTTCAAAATCTATAACATTAATATCGGCTTGAAAACAATCAATGAAAATATTGTTTTATGTAATTGTCATTAGATGATACACAATTAAACGATTGATTGCCAAGAATAATGGAAAATAGCACGTACTTGTCGCTAACAAGATTACATTGTAACCTAGTTAGATTGACTGGTATTATGTCTGGTGTTGCAACATGTCATTGACCTGTACCTCAATAGTGCTGGCTAGTGACTACGTATATTTGAATCAGATGTTTCGTCGCCGAATTATTACCCTTCATTGGTAATTGACAAGAGTTTATGATGCTTTAATCTCGCTTCTTCGCCATATTTACGCGAGCAATTTTTGTAAAAACAATTGCTGTCAAAGTGTTAACTGATATATACAATTGCTGCACAACCCACTTTTACTTGATATAAAAGTGAGTGAAGCCACCTCGGTTTGCGGCCAATTTTAATTCTTCGATTGTAATGTATATCATCCATGAATACATTCAGGAAATTTGGCGTTGCTCGATTTAGCAAATAGTGATTACAGCTATGCCCGTTGGAATGCTGAGTCAGTTAAACTGACCACAATCTGATGAACTCTCAAGGAAATCATAAAACGTTACGGTAAATGAAGACAATTGAAAAGTGCAAACGTCTGGTGCAATAGAGATGGATCAAATTGGAGAACAAAATAGGTCCGAACTTAATATAAGAGGGGGTGTAAATATTCAATATTGATAAATCTATTCAATGATCACGAATACTCTCCAGGTATTATAAATCGGGCTAGATAATGTCATAACCATGAAATGCATACAGAACCTGCAAATAAGAAAATGCGTAGGCACTAGTGTACAGTCGCATTTAATCCCTAAGAACAGGTACCAGTACATACACCCAGCTGCTTGTACTCAATGATTTGCAAACCATGCTTTGAGAGCAGTCAATGACAATAAAGAAAGACAAGTTACATCGGTTTGATACTCATAACGACAAGCATATCCCTATATCATCCGCAAATAATGCATACGTCATAACATCAGCACGGATGATGAGGACGTTCAAGATGCGGTCAGCTAAAGGTCATTGCTTTGGTCGTCTATATCATATGCAAGCGCTAACACAAATATACGGAATGTGTTGGTGCTATTTTCATCCTCTATGCTTATAGTTGATGGAATGTACGCTTTCGTGAGCGTTTTAGACTTCGACAGAAACATCGGAAAAGAACCCATTGACCTTTAATTCATGGCATATGATGCATTGCTCGTTGCGAGAACTACAAATAAAGCTTATCTAAAGTGGAAGCCGTATGTAGATGTGTATCTGGTGCCATCATTAAAATACTTGTTTGCAGAAAAAATAATGACGCATGGGGTAATCAAGCCCTCCTTGATCGATACAAGGCAATTAAAAAATGCTCAGTTCTGCTTTAATCTAAGTTAATATTCCAATGCTGCTACTTGCGATCTGTATATATGTTGAATGTTACACAGATGTGTAATCTACAGCTAGCCGCACTTAAACGGCCATGTGGGCGTTTTAGCCGTTAATTGCAATACCCCGACTTCTAGAACTTTGTTTAATTACCTGATGATAGTAACATTACACTTGTCATGTCATCCATTATCCGGAATAGTTATCTAGACAGCAGAAGACCTGGTGTTTTGCAAAGGTACTGTCTTTTGAGATTTATTGGCGTAATCCTTTGAAGCGACGATGATATGCAAGCATTGTGTAGTGTCGCTTCACCCTACGCTACCTCTGCGAAAACAGGTTATAACAATGCTGTTGAATATTAAAATATGTTAAATCGTAGTAAAGCCTTTGAATCACTATTAACGAGTGGTCGCCTTCTGCCACAGCTAGAATTGATGATCAGTAGTTACGTTGAATGTGTAGCGTTGAATGTTCCCCGTTAATGGAGTCGAGATATCATACTACAATCGGACTTGGCTTTGCATGATTTTTATATAGAGGTAACCGCTTATCAAGAACTTTCCCCTAATTAAGGCTTTTACTGATTCGATAATGCAAAATATAGCCATCGAATCTAGAGCTAGATTTTAAGTTTTACAGAGAGGTTTCCTTTTTTCAATGGAGTCTTTATTCACGAATGGTAACCGAGAACTCAAATTATTCATTACCACAGGCCATTTACGATGTTAAGAACGATTAATGAACTTTCAGCCCGTTTTTACAACTCGTGTATAAAAGTGTGGGGCTATTGAGGAGCAACTATTCTAGAAGCACTGTAGCTGTGTCATTAAATGCAAACCCTACGTGGAATGGTTGTTCGCCTTCTACAAAATTATCCTGGTTAATATAGATCACCACGCTATGTTAAATTACCTCTGGCATTTACGAAACTCCAACGTCCCATATATCAGTGCTTTATAAAAAAGCAATAAGCGACAAAGTCCAATTAATGGGCTCTTGGAGGTTCGTTTTGTTGATTAAGGCTCTCTGATGTGAACAAGCAACATTCCTAACGTGCCAAATGTTACTCTTCAAATAAAAAAATCAGCATGATTACCGTGTCATGTTATACTCTTAACCGCGAGCAATCAGCATGATTAACTTTCACTCTAAAACGGCCCCGTTTGCAAGATAAACAACCACTGAATGAACCTGAAACGTTTGCAAGGAATGCAAGTCAGTAAATTGGCACGTGCGTTTGAGAATGCGTCCATTAGTGCAATTTTAGCAATACCAAGATTCCCTCCCTTGCCAATTCACTAAAGGCTTTTAGAATGTCCATGCCGACCTTCTCAGCTAATTTATTAATATCGTAATGGGCACACACCTGCATACCATTAGCGCAACATGTGTCAAACATTAATAAAGACCAAGCGCTTGACAATAACATCGTGCTGGGTTCTCGGACGAGATAAGAGAGCTTGCGGCGATTCTTTTTTTAAAAAGCCTTGTCATGTGTTTAACCAATGTATATCTATCTCTCTGGGTCTTGGTTTCTCAGATCTTCCAGGCTTAAATAAAATACAAATTCTAAGTATTGACCAGTTGATAAATTATCTGTACTCTGTTTTACGATTCCCACCGTGACCATAACAACGATAAATCGCTAAAATTGCTCGCACTTTTTCCGGGCCTTCTAGCTAAAACGACCAGTATACTCGTTTTTGAACGCTACTGACTCTCTTGTCGTATCGTATGAACTAGCTAAGGTTTGCATTCTTATTGCTATCTATGCATTACATTGATTAGATGGGTTATTGTATTACACAGTGACTGCCTCTTTTGCTATGTCAACGTCATCAATCTGTACCTGATAGTTCAACATTTACCTACCGTCAGCACAGTTTTGTTCATTAGCCAGGGTGGCATGTTCGAAGTCATAAGCTATTCTGCGGATTTGTTGTTCGGTTTGTCTGTATCAATTGACCAATTTAAACATTCGACGAAATCTGCATATTTGATGTAAAGAACATGTTTATATCCTCAACCGATGCATTATTAATGAAGGTCATATATGAAATGCATAAACCGATATAATAAAGCAACTAACAAGATTACGGACCTAGCACAAAAAACCATTATCCCCAATAAATAATCCTCTTACTCTTCATTTGTTAACCCTATCCCCACTGTAAACTCTCACCTAATCCACGCTGCCCTCTATCAAGAGAGCATTCGAATCCTAGCCGTTAAGTTACATTTATTCCCAAAGCAGCCACTGCCCCGAAAAAGCATCCTAACCTCAACCTCTGCCTTGACCTCGCCGCAAATCAAAATCGTACTTTACCCTGATCTCCTCTGTGATCTTGCACTTATTTATGCCGTGACCTCCACCTTACTCTCCGTCATGTTTAACGAACCTTTTTACTTGTGTTAATATTGTAATTTAATGCATAGCAATCATAAAATGCACGCTTTAAACTGTTCATATACCGCTTTGTCCGCTGCTGGAGATTGTAGCTACCTTTTTCAATTATTTGTGATTCTCTATTACTCCTTCTAGAGTCGAAATTGGTAGAATGATCACACCTGAAGGCAGATGTTCACATCAATGTGCCAGATAGCATAAATACAGCGATCAGCACTCTATTTCTTGGACTTAATAAAATACGTTTATGCTGAAGAGGTCAATCTTTCGTTGTATCATCTATTGTTTGGCAGCGTTGTACAAAAGCTGTTGATACTATGGACAAAACATAGTAAAACAAACATGTGATTGCCAAGATGATGATGTAAATGTTCGTAAATCATGCCAATCAAACCGATAAACTGTGAATATAAGATTGCAATATCATAGTGGCTGAATGGAGCTTGTACACCGTCCTGAATAACACGTGCCTGCTCACAATTCACTTGGCTCATTAGTTGTTTAATCCATGCCATGCTGCTAACATCCTTATATATTCAAACCACAAAAGGCATTCATCAGTTAAGCCTCTTGATAATGAGAAAGTTGATGGCTGCTGATTTTGCTAACTAGATTGATAAACATCCCATAAACATCTTCTACCCTTTACCAAACAATTGATGGTTGCATTTATTTCCAATGATATGTAGAGAATGATTTGGAATAACACGGTACAATACAAAGTTCAAGCAGCAGTTTGCTTACCCTGTTTTTCACTATAATATGCCCGTAAAATGCAATGAAAACTTAAGACAGCATCAGCATTGTTCGTGATACAGGATATCGTTTCTCTTTCAAAGCACCCTAATATGCCAAATAGTGCACCGAACTTACTCATTGGGGGCCAATTAATCACAAAATGACAATATTAACATTCCCCGTTTACAAGATATAATCAACGATATTTATTTATATATATATATATATATATATATATATATATATATATATATATATATATATATATATATATATATATATATATATATATATATATATATATATATATATATATATATATATATATATATATATATATATATATATATATATATATATATATATATATATATATATATATATGTATACATAGATATATGAAACTTACAAACACAGCATCGGCCCCGGTCAACATAATGCTTCCAGACAGTTACTCCATTTGTAGTCTGGGTCATGGGAAATGGCGCAAAGAAGAAAATTGTGCAGATGGACTATTGTCCGAACATGGCCGGGGTTGGGGACAGTTCTCGTCAAGCTGTCACTGCATTTGTCTTTACGCCATCGATTAAAGGAATGCCATCGAGCAGAAATAGATGTTGCATACGCTGCAAATAGTCTAATAATGTATCTTCTAAACGGCAGATGGTCACATGTCACACAATTATGAAGGCAATCGTAACCAATTTAAAAAGGTGTAACCTTAATCTAGTTATGCATGTAATATAAGCTCTGACACGCAGCTTGGTGCATGTTCGATTTTATAAAATACATGCATGTTTTTGGTGTTGATGCAGTCACCTGATGCCATCTAATTAACTCAATATACAGTCATTTTGCCTCTTATAATAAGGGAAAAGAGGCTGTGTACGGCGCCCGTTAGTAATGACCTCTAGTGTCAAATAAAGATATGCATAGAAGATGGGGGTTTGGGTTGATTACTGATGTAGATCACATGGGATATACGCAATTACATTTCTTCCCAAACAAGAGCAAGCTGTTATGTAGTTATTATGTATAATGTCACCGTTTGTAGTTGCAATAGGCAATGTCAGAGCAAGCGACGAGCGATCTTTTTGGCCCAAGCATTGCTCAAGCAGTGAGGGGGTGAGAGCAGGTCTTGTTTGTTTGGCTCAACGTTATTGGATCTAATTTAACGGATGGCGTGGAAATTATATGTAACTTGGCCTTCTTATCTATTAACAAATTAATGCTTTTAATGATCTACATAGACTACACCGCATATGTTATAGGCATGACAGTTGTGTCTTACCCGTCTAGACATATTTTGAATAATATCAGGATATTTAAGACATATAATCGTAGGCCAATAACGTCTATTTCAGTGTGAATGAGCTTAAAGTAAGAGCGGTATGATTTGCATATTTAACCTTGAAGTGTATTGCTATTAATTCTTTTGTAAGCACTGCTAAGGATGTATTAAAGAGTTTTGACGGTATCCTCAATTGCTAATTTTTCATTTCGATTTTTTGTGAACCAGCTATCATTAGACTGTAGCAAAAAGGAATTACAAAATGAGCTGTGAGATAAATTCGAATAGCTTGGTACACTTTTACTCTGCCGTAATAACAAAAAGAGCAGTATAGGGGGATGCGAATTTACAATAAATGCAATGATGATTTAAACGGCTAATAAGAAATACTGAAGAGTCGCCACAGGGAGAGCATTTGGTACAGATGGGTTAGACTATACAACTTCCTTGGTGACATGCATATTGGCGGATAAACTGGTCCATAAAATAGATGCACTGCTGTTAGATATGAGCAAGGAGCTTGCTTAACGATACCATGAAATACCGTAATTCATGTCTGAATATTTGTTCAAATTTAGGACAATATTATATCCTCCAATCATTGAACATCGTTCATTGAACCACAGCTGCTTGTGCACGTTAGTCACTTAAATCCACAATATATACCACTTTACCTACTGATTATACCTTACGTTATCATTGTCTCTTAAGATTGACGACATATATAATGCGCCCAAAATGACATAAATGTACATCGTAGGGGCATGAAAATGATTTATAATGGAATGTTATGCAGCTAAGGCTTTAAGTGATGTAAACAGAAAAGTGCACACAATATTTCAAACAACAACATCATATCATTCAGAGTAAAAAATTATACATAGCTTATGGCACTATAAATGTACATGAATTGCCCCACACCGAATGAACCGAATTATTTGGGGTTATAATTGAATGTGTTAACCAGAGACATAATTAATGCAGATGAGAAATTAAAATGTGTCTCAGTATTTCCCTATCGACAGCCTTTTGTCCCATAAACAGATATAGTGCTCATTGCGAAATATCCCTGACGTTTTTCCTGGTGATCGTGAAATGTGATAACATTGATAATGCCGTGAGCAGTTTTTACATTGAACACATGCATAGGTTGCTTTGATTGTGTATCACGTTTTGGTACACTGATCTTAGGTCCTTCTGAATATTCCCAGGCTCATCCTGTTGCAATTGGTTGTCTCTAAATGTTGGACTGACCACATCCTCATATTTAATAATGACAGCAAAAAGGGTGTATAGACAAATACAATGAATTAATATATTTTGCATTACAAATATTCGCAAGCCTCCAGTAAAATGGAATTCGCGCAAGTTAATCAGTGACGTTTTGGTTGCTTATAATATTGATGTGCGGGATTCGATTAATACCAACATTTCCTGCACTGGATATTCTCAATACGACTGCGTGCTACCCTCTAAACGCACTTGTCCTCGCTTGTTAGTGAGTCATTAAAGACTCGACGCAATGTAAGGATCTAGCCGTTGCCTTACATATAGACTTATTGCGTTGTGATTAGTGCTTCTTCTTATAGCTATACACATACACAAATGAACGCTTCCGTTATCTTTCAGATTTCGGCGAGTTTATTCTTTGCATCGTTCTAACCTAAGTGCCACCATACAGCACATTCTACAGCTACTCAAACATTAATTGATACGATTGGTGTGAAGGTATATGCGCTAGAGTGTACATTTCAGAGGATTATGTAGGCTTATGTTCGACACCACACCATTTGGTGATGCGATCTCTTATGTTGCATAACCTATCGCAATGTAGTGAACAGCTGGTCGCATGGTATGGTTGCTATTGTCCGCAATTTGTCGGTTGATGTGCGTTAAACATTCAAATAAACCACTACGTTCTCTGCAGGTTATATACTCTTATATTTTACATGTTGAATAAAACTGAGACAAAAAATGAATGATTCATCTATTATGTTCACGTGCGTAGGGGGCGCTTCTGGAAGAGGTCTCTAATGTGCCGTATATGCGTAATATATAGTGGTGCATGGAATCCCTGCATGGTTATAATGTCGTTTATAGAATTAGCGTATGACAAAAAACGACATGAATCATTTCTAGGTCAGGCAATAATGCCAATTTGCTGCTAATGACCGTCCACAAAACGGGTAATTCCAAATATGAGGTGTAACGTATGTTATTCTCATTCATTGGTGGATTTAATGATGTCAGGAGCGGGGAAACGCTTGAATGATTCATAAGGGTACTGACGTTAGCACCACGTCTTGTCCGACAGTCAGTACAACATCCTATAATTTTTTTAACATCTGGACTTCTACACTGACGTTCATAGCAAAATCCCCGTGTCAGAGTCAGCGACTTGATATGATAGGTGTCATGCTAAACCTGACGGCAGATTGCTGTACTATTTGTGATTATTATCGTACGACGAGCTATTAGCCTGTTCATAGTATTCCTTGATATATTAGGCCAATGACTGCCATTCTTAAGAGTATGTATGTGCAATATAATAGCTAAGAACTAAAGTAAACGAAGGTTTACAATTCCATAGAATGTTGAATACGTTGTACCTTATTGCTGCTTGAATAATATAGATGTAGTTGTTGAACTTTACGGGGCAAATTTGACGACATAATTGATAGTCATACGACACAGATAGTTCACAAATAGGCTATTACCGAAATTATTACCGAGATTATTACCTAGATTATGCCTCGACTGGTCATCTTAGGGCAGTTTGCTTATTCATAAAACTAACAATTCGTATTTCATTCTCTTGAGATTGGTCTTGCACTGAACATCCACCTACTTAGCCCTGGCGATATTACAATATATCCCCCATGCCACTTAAGAGCTGTTTAACCTATCTGCGTGTTGCGGTCTACAAACGATAATTGCTCAAAAGCTTCTGTGCTGCTTCATAGTCAATATCATGTTAACAACTGAGATACTATGACTGAAATACGTCATAAGACGAGGGTAGCTCTATTACGTGTGATGTATGTGACCAAGGGAATAAGTGGTGCCACGTCCCATTAAAGAATATTGATAGATTTGTAAGTTTCTCTGCAATGCTGAATATGCATCATCCTTTTGCATCGCGTTTATTAGAAGTGAGTTTTCACGCAGTATTGTATCTAGAAAGTATATTTTGCCCCGGCTATTAGCATTTCAAATAGTTGACAGGAAACAATTTTGGTAGCATCGCGTGAATTACGTTCGAGAACACTGCCATTACTAAGTACTATCTTCAAACCCGCATACCGTTTGGTATTGAATAGCTTCATTGAACATATAGTGTAAGGCGTTTCTAAGGAGGGTTGGTGGACTATATATAAATGAAAAACCCTAATTTTCCTTCTTTCTAATGATATTTGTAATAGACGCCGGGTTCAGAGTGGTGATGACACTTACCAAATGCATACGGCTCGTAGAATTTGATTTAGAACTGGTTGCTTTATTGGTTTTGTGCGTGTTTAACCATATGCAGCTGAGTTGTTTTATGCAGTTTTGGAGTTTTACGTCACCTTTAACAACGAAATCATATCCCGACGCCCTTATAACTAGAGTGTAAGGACCTTATTCCGAAGTTCTATTGCGCTGCTACAAACAGCATACATGCCTCACCGTTTGAGATTACCAGATGCTTGCAGGGTGGCTCATCAGGGCTCCAAGATAAGCATATGCACCGCCCCTTGATGTGGTTCGCACGTGCCTCGGTGGCCGTCGATAAAGAAGTCGCCCTTATAACTAGAGGGTAAGGACCTTATTTACCTTGGCATTACAGACTGATGTATATGACTACCCGCTGCATTCGACTCTCAATAGATTGCCTGGTCTATTAACTCGTCAACCAATCATGCTTTGAAAGCGTACCAAAATCACAACAAATAAATTAAGGATTTTCATTAACTACCGGTATGTTCTATACTGCATGTAAGTAAATGCGACAGGTTTTAACAATCTAGACTGCATTTGGTTCAATTGTTTCCTAATTCAGCTATTCATTGATATCGTGCATTATATGTCTTTATTGCAAATATTGGCCATTGTCTATCTTGCTGAGCTTGATACACACTTAGAAGTAGAGTTACTCATCATTGGCATAAACTGAAATAAATGCATTATTTGTGCAGTTAATCGTCCAATGTACCCATCGATGGTATATATGATCAAATAGGAACATACAGGCATATTATAGCGCACAACATGTTTGTATTCTATTTGCAACCGACAGTGCATGCACATTAACATTAGTTACAATTGGTTCTTGGATAATGTAAATTGAACTTTGCAGCGACATTAATGTTCAATGTTTTTCCAAATCATTCCATGCACAATGAATCAGGGTAAACGGTTTTGCTATTATCCTTTCTGGATGGGCTAGGTGACTCATTGAAAAATATCATCATCTCAGGTTTCAATACGCTTTAAACGCTTTAAAAATCCTTGATCTCAGTCAGGGTGCGAAACCTACGTCGCTAGGACGAACGTTCAGCATGGTACAATTGAGCTACCGGGTCGGGTCCATTACCGTTTAGATATATAACCGCCAACCAATGCGATCATCCGAGTCGAGGGGAGTCGGTCCGGTTTTTCATCTCAGTACTGAACCCACAAACAGTGGGTCGAATGGCGACGCAGTTTACCACTACGCCACGGGAACCGGCTATTTAAAACTTAAAGATCTCTCTTAGATTGACTGGAATATTATTGAAACGGTGCTAGAGCAGCCATCGATCAACTTGACCACCTCAAGTCGGGAACCATCATCTAGGCCTGTATTATTCGGTTACTCACTTCATTGTGACATCCATTAATACAGCAGTCGCCTAGCATAGACGTCTGTCACAGTATGAAGTTCCTTCGCAGCTTATCATTCAAAATCTAACATGGCTTTCAAGATTAGAGTTAAATTATAATCTTCTAAAACGCTTTTATTCGAAAATCTTTGAGTTGATATATAGCAACTGGCGCCGTTTTGAATAGCGATAACAGAAATAGTCGTCCGTTATACTGTCATCATTTAATTGCGCGCAATCACTTTATGGCTAAACCTGAGCATCATCGTCTTGTCGATCGGGCGTTGTATGTTGCATAGTAATGTGCTCCTAACTATGCAACATAAATCATGGTATAAAATAGCATCCGACGGACTCGTGCTGCATTTATTCAAGAAACCAAATACTGTACATAGTTGCATTAATCTGCAAAGCATTATATCGTCAGCGTATGACGATACCTTGTCCAATCCTCTGCAAAGTTGGCACGCTCGGTCGGTAGGTACCTATGTATCACCCCAAATATGCGGTATCTTATGACCATCACTACTGGTAATGTTACAGATGGAAAACAATAAATGCGTCAATTATCCGTGCCCGTTATGTATATGTTCACTCATGTGTCGGCAATGATTATTTCACTGTATACTGCAGTACCTCACTAGGCTGAATACGTTTCTCATTTATTGAGTTTTGGCTAGTGGTCGGAATGTTTTTTGTTTTCGGTGGTGTCCTTGTCGTATGTTCACTTAGTTGATTGCCGCTCTCACACAACAGCATATGTATCGGGGCTTAAAATCAATTTCGATGCATTGAGCGATATAAATATACAAAAAGAGTAATACAATTGCTTTTCACAATATCTTAATATTTCAATATAAGATGCGTGCACAAACTTAACAATGAGTGCGAAAATGAGCTGTGGTAAACCGACAACTCAAGAAGTGATTCCTTACGAGACAAAACCACTCCTTGCATTTATTTATTGATGAGATTGCTTGATCAAAACATGCTTCCTTACCTCACAAGCATCGGCCAATGACTGTATAATGAGGCCGTTTGCTAATCGTTGTACAACAAGGCAAAATGATAAACCTTTGATTTTAATAAAACTGTTAGGTCATTTTAGAATATTATAGCGATAATCTAATGTTTTTATGCGACAGATGCTGTGACAGAATGGGTAATTAATTCTTTGTGCAATCAATGATACGGATGTTTTTTTGTGGCGAGGCCGTAGGCCACGTAAGGAAGGTTAATGGCGCATTATCGCAGCGCAATATTTTTGCTATATATTATGCTGAAGTAATAGGGATATACGTTGAAGAATAGCGCAAACGAATATCATCACACTTTGCATTTCCCAGCCACGTAGGAGAGGATTCTATTGCTTGATTAATCTGACGCTCGTCCGCAATATGAAAATTATGATGTGGGCAATATGAGTTATATATGCTTATAGTGAAATACGAGTAGCTATTCATATATAAAATCATTTCACCGAAGGAAAAACGATGCATTACCATTGGATCATATTCAACTGGCCCCTCATGAAATAAGTCGCGGTACACGGTGTATATGTTGATAAAAGCGGTATGTTTTTATTCAAAACATACCCGAATTATTTCTACATTCCACAAATTGCCGCCGACATCACACATTATGTTTGCGTGGAAATTGCATTAACCCAAAGCGCTATGGAAATTTATCTTAGGTCAATCAAAGAGCCAAATGACATGGACTATTCCCATGTAGAACGACAGGTAGTCGGTTAAACATATTGTTTGGGCAGAAACAAGCTTATTTATTATGGAGAACGCAAAGCATAATCGTTGAACTTTGATGTTGACTTAGCATTTCATGATTTTCATGTCGATTTGACAGCGTGTCCAAAAGACGAAGAAGCTTTCAATTAGCGATAATCATTGAACTCATTGGAACTCTTCGTCGATGTTACGTTTTATAAGGTCTAATCATAAAATATATATAATCGGCAGAAAGAAATTTCACCAACCGATCAAAACAAAGACCTATTAATCTAAATGCTACCGAGCCAATCAGTTATTATCTGCAATCCGGTAACAACGTTGACGTTTTCACAATAGCTAGGTGAATAACGTAAGCATCAGCACATCGTTTATTTGCATGTTTTCCGAATTATTGTACATCAAAACTCGTCATTGGATTGCATTTATCGGTCACCAAATCATCAGACGAGAAACCCCAGGGATAATTGTTCACCAAGCCCTCGTATTCCAACTGCTTTTCATATATCCACTTTTTATTACATACGACGACAAGTAAAATGACACCTTTGTTCCCTACACAATCACATTCTCTCATCACTGCTTTTATATGTTGTTATGCAAGCTGTATACACGGATGTGATATAAACGTTTTGTCCTCAATATATCCTTCCACCACTATATATCAATTATATATTCCGCCTCTGTGCAATGAAGGAGAAGCATAAAAACAGATTGAATTAAACCAATTGCTTGCCAACCCGTTCACCAAATAAACTTCTCGTCGACGAATATCGTAACAAATGGAAATATTGTAAGAGGAGAGCCAAACAGATAATAACAGTAGACGCAAGTGAATGTTAAAGCCTGGTCACTGTTTATATAGAAGAGTTGCAACGAAACTTTTGCGCTAAATTCGTGAATTAATGTTCTCAATGCATTGTAGGATCAGCATTTCAGTTTGAGTCAACTGCTCATTCAAGACTGAGCTAAGGTGTCTTCTGTTTCACGTATTACCTGTAGATAATACACAAAACAACATCATGCATGACGTATTTGTTAGAGACACTTTCGCGAATATCCCGTGCGATTGAGTATTTAGTCTATGTGTATGCTTTGCGATTGCGTTTGTAACGTAATAGACCTATTTAAAATTTGATAACGGAGTGATTCATATGGACTATATTGATCCTTGCCGATTGTGTCGCTTCGCATAGTAGACTTATACGAGCCTTTAGTTTCCCGTACTGCACTCATGTTTATCTGACTATTGTGCCATACAGAAGAGGGCAATAAATGTGAATTCATGTCCCAGCATAGTGTTATTGCTATATTATATAATAAATCACACGTCACATTACAGATATCGCGTGCATTGTTGCATCCATGTTCCGTTACGTAATGCAATGGCAATACTATAATGCTCCTGGAGCTATGTGCAGTTCTGACCATGAACAAATAAAGCGCGTGCCTTTTATTGCGTGTAAATATATGACGATAAAATAGTGTCATTTAATTTAAAGCTTCGTTTGTCGCATTCCTCAAATATACGTCTACGAGCTGTAAGGTTCATTTGAGTCTTCAACCTCAAATAGTACATGTAGGTACTCAAGATGCTTTGCGCCGAACAGTGTGCCCTAAACCTTATTTTGCATAATGACAAAGGAAGTAAAGAATGAATGAACATTATGTATACGCGGCAAATGCGTATTGCATATGTAACGGAGTGATTCTCAATCTTATGCTTACGTGCGAATGCACCGTCGACCTGAATAGTCAATGATGGATTTGTCGTATAGAGTATGACCACAAGTATGAACCACACACCTTTTGTAATTTTGTGTCGGAGATCATGTGACTGCTGCTGACACGTGAGCATAAACCATCTATTTAGTAGTGCTCCCTTTACTTGGTCCAATGTTTGGTACGCAACACGTTGTATCGACGACGTGACGGCAAAAAAAAACCGCTCAAAATATCTAAAGATACGACATTACTCATGTCTCATGTAGGAATCAATAATCCATCCGCTAAAACGCGCTGTATGTCTGTAAAGCCCTCTGAGAGCATTTTATGCTCAGTCATCACGCGACGTAGTTGATAACTCTAAATGATTATATCAACGCAATGTAAGTTTGTTGGTTGTATGAATCCATTGTCTCGTGGACTGAGAGTAATTCAGGTGTTTATGATATTCGAGACTGCTGTGATATTTGATTTACCTGAACATTGTTGTCACCTCACTGGTCAGTAGAGCGTTTTTGTGTGGTACATATGTTCTCACAAACGCCATTTGTCATCCAAGTTAACTATGTACTTTTCATCAAAGTTCAACGTGCGCCGCCTAACTGCCACCATCTGGTAAAAATTGTTACTTGTTTAAGGATTGAATATTCGACACCAGCATGCTTAATATATTTATACTTCATGTATACATTGATTTGACATATGCTTCATTCATATCAATTTTATAACACAAACGGCCCACGAGCTAGATACTTCGATGCAGCGCATCAGCTATTTATGATGGGACAGCTGATTTGTTTAATGTATCTGCATAAAGTTCAGAATCGATATTAGTGCTTAGTATCTTGCAATAAATTTAAAAGATATTTTAATGGGTCGGTATCAATGTGCTTAGCTGCACAGACTTGCGGTAGCATTTTTATATATTTGTATTTGTAATCTTCAAGTACAGCTCTAAACTTGCAATTTGCCTTTCTCTTATTGAGGCCCTTTGTCATGTCTCCCCTGTTTGTAAACAAAACATAACATTTTCCGTCAAGAAACAGGTGAAAACAGAATAGAATACCTTGCTGTGGTCAGTTTGTATCTAACAACTATTTGTAATTTCAAAAGGCTGATTCAATACGCATATCTTCTAGTTTTTCAGTCAGACCCGAGATGAAATTAACCAATATGTGTGTAGCTGACTACTGCATTACTCATCATAAAGCGTCGAAAGACAAGGCATGATTGGCGAGGAGTAGAAAGAGGCCCCGTGTGGAGATAACAGCTTCCCTGAATCGTGTCTTTGTATTGGCCCTCAACACTTACGGATGCTAACTTGTCTCAGCATCAAGATTGATCACATTGACAAATGTTAATTTCCTCGAGCGACTCACATACGGTCGTAGATGAGCTGCAACAGCAAATATATTGCCACATCCTCGCCGCGCAATACATACAGACTGCCACACCGTCGACACCACTGATGCTGTTTGTCAGTGTGTAGAGTACAATATCGGACATAGATTAGAAGTCCATACAATAGTGCACATTTTTACTGGGGCTATATCTTAACATACTTATTCACGTAGGGCAATGGCCAACAAAATCGTATAAAAAGGCTATATAATGCGATGTACTCCATTCACAAAATGTACAATGCCTTCATAAATACCGCACTATAATTGTTCAAACAATGTGGGTAAATCTGCTACAGTGTCCTGCACTATTTTCATTTATTTAGTATCAACTATCTTACTAATATAAAGAGACGACGGAAACAACAAATTTGGGATGTACATTTTGCGAATGGCATTAGATAGCCTTTTCTATTATTGATGGGTAGACGCCGTATACTGCATTAACCAGTGTCTTTTTGCAATATCACAACATGATACTCATGCATTATATCAGTTAGCATGTCTCTAGGTAATCGATCGTTATATATCGATCACATAGCGAGAATATCACAATAACGTTCATACACTAAAGCCTGATTCAATGCAATTACCTTGCTTAAGATTCCAATCTACCAAAATGAATTTGCACAACAGGTATACATTGCGCTTGTAATGAATTATATAGAAATTTCGCTATATAACTATTGAAATTGTATGCGCATCCATAGACTTAATTAACATTTGGCTGATTGTATTAAGGTTAATTGCACTTAAATGGACCTACCTATTCAAAATTGGTCCGGCTAAATAAGCATGGCTCATATTAGGATATAAAATATCTGGTATTGTCACCATTTATATATGACAATGCAGACGTCCATAGCCAAACTGGATTACCATTTACTCCAGTCTTGATTGTTAGGGGTATACATGTATATTGGATGTTTAATATTATTTCGGCTTCAGCACACTCTTTTGTTGATTATGAGGTGGTTACTACATTTTGAGTTTGAAGCTGAGTGATAGTATGGGTGATAAATATATATGCTAAGCAGATTTATTTTATCTAAATTTCGAACAAGCCGTGCTGTATATTTAATGTACCAGCAAAGCCTGACTCGACCAATTCTGCTTATGTTGCGAGAGCAGTTTTCAGAAAGGTCTAAATAGTGGCTATGTATTGGCTAAATCTATATATATATATATATATATATATATATATATATATATATATATATATATATATATATATATATATATATATATATATATATATATATATATATATATATATATATATATATATATATATATATATATATATATATATATATATATATATATATATATGTTAATCAATTAATATTCCCATATTGCTATAGCTTTTAATATAGGAGGGCATCGAAATCTTTCATGTTCTTTACATTGTGCTGACAATTATGAATGCAATTCCAACTGCTAAGCAAAACTTGTACTCTCTGACATTTCATCAGGTCATTGTTTGGGTAGAGGCCGAGTGTATTGTCAATCGTGAACTAATGTGCCACATTGTAGAAAGCTCCGTATTGTGCGGTCAAGTATTCATCAACTGGGCGCTTATACGAACAAATATATGTATTTGCCGTTACTGTAGTCCAATATATATTCTAATCCCTGGAATATGGAAAACAGTGACATTGGTCGCTTAGCCTGATTTAAACTTACTCAGCTCAATTGAAACATAGATCATCAAAAGACTATGTTTGTAAGCATTGCCAAATCAATGAAATCGCATTATAGTACATAATGAGGCAGGCCATTCATTTAAAGATGCACCCCTATAAGAGATAATATTTAACCACCAAACATTGTAAAATGACGAATACGGTATTTCAAGTTGTGTTGCATGAGGTAATAAATACAGTATGCAGTTAACAGCAGCATATCGACGGCGACCCAGTTATATAGAATAGGAAAATGGCAAATTAGGTCCCTCAACGGATAACGATCAATAAATATGCAAATATTAACTTCGGGATATCAACATGCTTGCTTACAACGTAATAATGATTTCCCATGTATATCGATATCACTTGCATATGTTGCGATCATTCCTATCAACATTAGTACCGTCGTGCGTCACAAAAATCTTTATGACCTCAAATAACCATGTTACAGAATAACCTTTAATCAAGAGATAATACCATGACCGTAATGAGACCTTGGGTACGACATTGCCGCCCTAAACATACATATCGTATACTGATTATCGAATCAAGAATCTGCTCGGTGAATACAGATACTGCTTATATGGAGATATTAAGCAAGGTTAGCTTAGTGGTATGATCGCATTATATAGGATAACAGCAGCATGTTAACGGCACAGCCATGAATTACTATGATTAGAATATGAAAGCAACCTTGACTATCATGCGCCATAACTAGATGAATAAAGCCCAATGAGAAACGAAGAAGGTTATAGCAATATAACGATATCAAATGAAATAAGTACCCACGACACATGAGTAGATGCATTCATTTTATGCTCCATTATACATAATGAAGATGAATAGTTGTCATATTTATTGCTTTCAGTCAGTAATTCCATTACATGTCATGGCCATGAGAGATGGTGCATTCGGAATAATATATACACAGAAGACCTGTTTTCCGACTGGGACAACTTGACATCGCTATCCGTTAACGCTTTTATTCTTCTCCGATTTGTGGGGCAAATTTACCATATGTTGACTTCCTTTAGAATTGCCGAGTGGGTGGCTTTTTATTCGTAAAGCATATCCAAGTTGTGTACAACCAGAAATTGTTATTACTATGTGATATATGACAAAAAGCAGGCATGATTGCAGCTACAAACAGCAAGCAGACAATTGAATGCTTTCACAAGAAATGCGCGAAGAATACCCAGGTGTGCAACTAATAAAATCGAAAGCTAGCGCGCTGCTGTCCGCATTTTGCTTTTGTTTACACTGTAGCAGTTAGTGTCGTCGTTTTTGCGACCGACCATTTGTTGATAGCTAAATTACACGCGACGCCATGAATAACATTTAGGTTGATGTTTCAATAATCAGACAATACGATTCGTAATCAATTTGTTATCATTTTACTCAAATACGAATGGTGAATCAATCCTTCAGATTTATAACTGATCTTGTGGTAATAATAGAATAAAGTAAAAGCCCCCTAGAACTTTGGCTTATTTTCACCATATGACGTCAATCACACGTGATCTTTTCTTTTCATTGAATGATGTGTTCCACGATGATTACTTACTAACGCGAATGTTTTCATATGCTCTGCTTTGACGACAGCGATTATATGTACGGACATATTGGACTTATTGTTTACGTATGCCTAAATTACAGATGCAGATCAATAGTTGCCATATTTTGAGGGCTGATCTTGATCAATTTATGTACGGATGATGTGCATTGAAATACGATATTATGGGTGAAATCGCTATATATTGTGATATTTTATTCATTTCGTGCTGTTAGGCATAAGTTAAATCATAGCTCCTGTGCGCCAGTAATTGTCACATACTCAGATTGGATGCCTTTATAAATATTTCTGTTATGCGTCTACCACGCTGATATCCACGAACGTCCACAGATTATTTTCTCAATTCATATATTTCGCCATTTAGTACTTACATGAGAGTGTTCCTTAATAACATGTTGCTGCTGGATTGCTTTGCTTGAAATCATTAACACGAGTGACATTCTAAAAGTCAAATGAATGGTGCTTTTGCAAAGCAAATGCATCATAAAATGCAACATGGGTTCACTCTGTTTACAGTATTGGGGAATAGAATAAACAATTACACGGCGGACATTTATGTCACAATAAACTTTGACCACAATTGTACTAAGCACGAAAGATTGGAAGTTTACTGAAAATGAAATAAACTTTGGTAAAACAAACCTTGTCATCGTCATATTGCTTAGCTGCAAAGCTATAAACTCTGACAGTGTATCGTTAATGCTACAACAGATGTTGTTATGAGAGCAGAGCATTAACAGATCAGAGCGATGTTGTATCAAGTGTAGAGCTATATGCAGCATGCATATTTACCGCCATACTAAGCGGTCGAGCATGGAAGCGAGAGTCGTGCAGATGTTACGATAAGGTGGCTTTGTCTGAGCTTATGAAGACCTCAAATGTAGATCAATAACATGCTGATCCTGCACATACTCTGATACGTATATGTATAAGTCGCAATTCATTTGAGCACTTTCATGAAGGTTGGCTCTTACAGGTTCCGTAATAAACTGTTATAATCGGAGAATAATTTGAATATAACATCATCCATTAATGCCGCTGCCTAATTCCATTAGCAAAAAGACCAGCACCCATTGAGGCTAATGTGAATTCACACATGCCCAGCACACGAATAACCCGGTCACTGAAGTAACTGCGCATTTAATTACATCTGCTTCAGACGATAATGGGCAGTGATGATTCATTACGCACTAGCCTCCTTTTTGTCAACTTTGGCTTTTTAATGTTATGCCACTTCTGTAATTTAACATGCAAAATGATACATTAGCCAAATACGAGAAATATATGGCATCATCTGTCCTGATGAGCGTCCGACTGTGCAACTGTGAGTTGTCATCGAGGCCATATTGTGCAGTATAATATACCTAAATAATCAGGAGAGCATACATGCTATCGACTTACTAGTGGACTGCACGTTTTCAGTCAAATGTAAGTGGAGATAGTGTTTCATGATAGCACCAAACATATATCTGATAGTTGCCATTTTACTTAACCAATAGCTGAGGACACAAAGCTATGCAATGCACCAGCATAGCAGGTAATATCCATGCGCCTACTCTTTTCGAAATCTATCGTCGCTAGTATTCCTTTAAATAACTATCAGCAATGGCATGTTAGCAAAGGAAATTATAAAGCTTGAAAATGCCAGCATCGTTTAAAACATGAACCATAACTCAAGCGGTAGGAGTTAATTAGCATGGAAGATAGGGAAGGAGAAACAAATAGAGGGAGGAAAAGAGAGAGACGTGCCTTTTTGGTGTGTGCGTATCGCTTCCATGTTGTAGTCTTATATCATTGCGCTAAGGTAACCACGTATGATATTTCAAAGCCATTTGCAGTTGTTCATAACAGAAGGATATACGAAATGAAAACCGTAACCCGATATTGTAACTAACGGAAGATCGTGAGATTAGGTGTCTACAGCGACGGACCCATATCTGGCAACTAAACGGAACACGATAAGAAGAATCATGGCCTGCAGCTGATAAGCGAGACTAATGTGAGATCAAGTATGTCATATCCTATTCTTTAATGCGCCCTGACATAATTGAGTTAGTGTGGAATAGATACTAAACGTAACGAATCATCTCAATCACATCCGCTCAAGGTACCTGGATATAATTATCAATGACTTAAAGCCATACAACATAGGATAATCGGAATGTCCAGTCGGGAAGGCAAGTCTAGATTGAAGCAATTTCCGGTTTACTGACGTAGTATTGAGCAGAGCGGCTATTGAAATGGGGTGGATTTAATTTTCGTAGACAGCCAACTACGTGTGATGAGACAATACGAGGGATAATCATGTTAAAACCACAATGCAGTGGGCAGACCAATTAATCAACCCAGGTGATAGGTTAAAGCAAGGCCGCGACCGCCAGCTAACTGACTTTTTTACCGGAGACCTTATATACGAGATCAAGGCACGATCCAACCCCGTCGGGGGCAGGGTGTATATTGCAACACTGAGCAACACCCTGTAATTATAGAACCATCGCCCAGAGCGCCGGCATGTTTGTGGTTTGTTATTGCATGATAGCACGACCATACATTCAACAAAGATTGTCGTTATTGTCTTTGTTTACCGCATGGTATAGGTGTGTTTGGTACGAGAGTAAAATATTTAAATACTGAGCTTGAATGCATGCACCACTTGTTGCTGATTCGAGACATGCACATGTGCACAACATAACATCTATTGCAAACATTACGAATAGCCAGTAATCAGTGTAACCATATATTCCCTGTAGCATACCATCATCCCAAGTTTTGAGCAACAAGCATTAAGTATATCATTATCAGCAATAATTATTGAAGATCATTGACAACGCTTACGTCAGTTTTCCTCGAAGCGCATTTCCATGCAATTGTTTTGAAGTCAATTCAAATTCATAACATTTACACTTATCAGGTACGTGTTATGCAGAGAACCTACAATTCGAGTGAACTAATTGAAGGTTCACCATATGCAAATATTCAAGAGATTGGAAAGCGATATTTTGTTGCTGCGGCTCATGCACAGGCATATAATCTCGCCAACGCATGAACAAAATAATCTTTCGTTAGTTGATCAATCCTAATGATGCATCTTTAATATTACATTCATATATTTGTTGTTTCAAAGTACAGACACATTGCAGTGACTCGTTTCGACCCATGCTTAGTCTCCCATTCTCCTCGTCGTCTTGCCCGTAAAGCTTAGCAGTGAGTGATGCAAAGGTCATCTGCACACAGGTTGCGGCAATCCATCTGAGCTCATCCTGATAACTTGGACTAAAAGAGCCCCATAGCACTGATATAATACCTGGATATTTGCATGAGCGTTGGTGCAGTGAGTGGCCAACGTTATTTTTTTTGCAGGCATTATATTTATGTACATGCAATATTAATTTATAGCATCGATCGTTTCCAGTGTAATTGATTATTGAATTGAGGCACACTACGGGGTAAGATCGATTACCTTGACTGATTTGCATGAATATATCTCATTTGATAACCAGCACGAAAAACAATTGCCGAATACATCCCATTTAAACGTTGATGCCATTATCGCATTTTGCACGATAATTGGTACATGGGTGATGGTTGGAGTCCTCTCAGTGACCTTCGACGGTCAGGACCACAACTTACATGCATCAGAATTTGTAATTGCTTACGTTTTGGGTTTAACTTGGCATATATTTACTTCCAGGACATCTCTTAAGCCTGACAACAAGATATACGATACAGACTGGCACATAGTGAGATAACGATTGTCTACCGCAACGACACCAAATAGCAACGGGCAGCAAATGCACCTAGGTTTTTAGCACCACTTAGAGCATCCTAATTGTACCGCCAAATGTGAGCATTAAGATATATTTGATATGACCAATGTGAGTTAGAAAAAAAAACTCCAATGGCGTAACAAAATGCATCCCATCCAAGTGAGCCGCCACAGTCATTCAGGATAGTGCACAAGGATCAATGAACTGACCGCAATGATATAATAGTTTTGCATGCTGAAAAATGAGTTATCGTTACCAATTTGTTCGTCGGTCAATGTATAGACGTTAGCCTGCTGGCTTTCTATAACATCACGAAACACATATGATACAATTTGTGTAACCCTATGCATTCTGTTTGATGGATGGGGTACTTAACTTTCTGAAAAAAACGTGGTGGAAATAGAATTTGCGAGCATTGTGTTCGTCGGTTTATGCATAGACAATAGCCTGTTGGCTTTTTATTACCGTGCAATATATCGTCTGGCCTACAAATGGCTCACACGTTTTTTAGGAAAGCTGTTCCATCCTCAAAGTACATTAATTAGATTTCGTGCTGCTTGGACTGATTGATTACATAAACCATCAGCGTGATGGGGGTATAATATTCAGCTTGCAGGTAACTATAGTTCTGGAACTGCGTCACCGAACAATAAATGAATCAAAACGGGTTATTCACTTCTTCATATTATAAATATTTGATAAAGCGTCGCAAGACGTTTGTTAAAATCTACCTGTCCGTGTACTGGTTTTTTAATGCAAAGCACTCTTAACATGTATTATTTCTGCGAAAAGCCAAAGGCATATGTAACAATAGAAGTGTTTATTAAAGTATCGTAAATGAACACCCGTTGATATCAAGATTGTACTGTCCTGGCGACCCAACCATTAAAGCCTTCTTGGTAAATTGGTGTCAGCATAGTGACAGCTTTCAAGTAATTGATTGAATTGCTCTAATGGCGTGCAGGTGTATTTCAATTACGACGTAAATACATCAGTTGTGAATGACAAATTGACATGGTAAATTCGCACGGCTTGGTCGTAAGACTAATGCAACCTGAACCCTCATTGGTCATATGTTACATTCTCTACTCAATGGTTATTCGTCCGCTTGGTGAGCAGCTAATGCGCTATTTACCTGCAGCAGGCGAACGACATTTCCAGTTTATTTCACCCCATGTCTTCGATAACTGGACGGCTTGTGATGTATTTGCACGCTATTTCAACTGTGTGCTCATTGCACTAGCGAATGCATAGTTGTGAAAAGCGGAACACCAGTTGAGAGCAAGAATGAGTGATGTCTATCAAATGATGCAACTATACATTATATTAATCCACTCGAATGGTATGCAATCAGAAGTTACGCTATGAAGAAATAAAGACAAACACAGCATAAATAGTACATGCACACAAAAAGACATCATTACGAACGTAGCAAAAAGGTTTCACAGCATATTATTCTAGACCCGTTCAGTGAGATTTTTACATTACTGCGACGTATGCATACACTTTGTCCAAGTCGATATGCGTGAATACAGTTTAGTTTGGCAAACTATATATTAGGAATACTCTTTACCGTGATGTGATTGTGCCTAGTAACTGAATTAGTCGGTATTGCTTCACAAATTTACGAAAAACCTAAATCGCCACCACAAACGTACTTTAAGGACCATCGTTAAATCCATCATATGTTCACAGATAAAAACTTGTGTTAGGGATATACAATGTGTAATACTACAGGGATCACTCAGCCTTGTCATTGGCCATTGTGACGAATTCCATGTCAAATGCCGTCAAATTGCACGGTCAAATGTACACCTAAGTTTGAACAGAAGTAATCCTATGTCTATGAGCAGTGAGTAACATATTCGCAAGGAATGTGATGAATTCCTGACGAAACTTCTATTGCAAATGATCTTTGGAAAATCCATAGACGGTGCAATGAACAATGCGATTAATGTTGTTGGAGAAACTGTATTTGGCCTTTGAAAACTGATGAATTATCTATTTATCGTACCACAGCCATTCTCCAAATAACCATGTTAATTGGATAGTTATCCTATTTATGATCCCCGATATATTACCACCCAAAAATGAATAGAATGCCACAGAAAACATGTGTTTTAATCTGCGTTAATACACTCATTGATACAACAAGAAAGTCGTACGAAGCCGCACAATGTCGGGAGACTATTCGAAATTAGTGCTTTCTTTTTACAGCTAAATTATAAACTATTTTGAGCAATAGCTAGGTGAGGTGTTAATAAACATTGTGTATAGCTAAAACGAGAACACGATGCATTCTGCCTGGAAATTAGCAAAATGACAACAAGTGAGAATTAAAAAAAAATCATCAGATTAATAATTAAATGGTTTTAAACAAGCACAGCCGATTGTTACGTCAAGTTGTTTCCCTTCGGGTTTATATCCCATTGAATACTTCATTGTGCAACCAACCATCAACACCAGTATGCAGTGCAAAATTGGGGTGTATGTGTTACGTCCGAAATGATAATATTAATCTAATGAGTCAACATGCATTGATGCATACGATAATGAGGATTATCAGATGTTTTGCACGACATTATGGATGCCTTATTTGTACTGTATATTGTTGTACCTATACAGACATTATTATGTCGGATATTGACGCAACATTATCTACTCTGATTCATTGTTTAACGTGTTATCTCGAATAATAGCCACAGATTATTGCAAATCCGTTCCTTTCTGCATGGTTAATATAAGACAAAAGGATATATATATATATATATATATATATATATATATATATATATATATATATATATATATATATATATATATATATATATATATATATATATATATATATATATATATATATATATATATATATATATCGGGACATTTGAAGGAACAAGCCATTATGCCCCATGTGGAGGGTTCGATGAGTTATAAACACCAAGGAGTCATTAAATGGTAAAACGGTAAACGGTTTACGCATATCGTCTTCGAAACTAAAATCACTGAATAAACTTTTGGTTGGCAATTTAATTGTCACTTTAAACTTCTGCAAAAAGCATACAACCGACGATATTAAATTTATTGGTTTTATACAGACGTTATTTTTCAATAAGCCTATTCCCAGGAATTTCAAAAAAGGTCATTGTCATAAATAACTAGTAAATATATTGCTTATGAAGCGTATGCAATGGATCCGGAATTGCTTTTGTTGAAATAATAATGACCACATCCATCATTTATCAAGCCAGATTGCAACAATTTCACCATTGCTTGGTAGCAATGACATGGTAAGAACAACCTCTATGCAACATAATGTTACTGTAGCTATTTAAACCACTCTGCGTAATAGTACTCTATTCTTGTACGACAATAACGTACTTTGGATCGTCATGCAACAACAATTGCATCCGGCGCTGGTGAGAATATTTGATATGTCTCATCTCATACTTGTCGCAAATCCTAGCGTCGTATTGTGTTCTGTTGATGTCTTTTGCTTTTTGTAAGAAAAGAATGAGTAACGAGCACATGAAAACTACGGGTCTATCTTCGTCAATACGTATGGCAGTTTGTAAGTTACTTTATCTAGATATATTTGTAACATTGTAGAATCGTTGTGGAACGCAAACTACAAATGGCGCTGCAACACCGCGCGTGGTTACTTTGCACAATGACAATATAAGTTACAGCTAGCTACACAAACCTTATATGGCGTAATGTTGACGCGCATGGACATTAAGTACATCAATGAGAAGATCGGAAAGCTGATCTCCACTGATTTATGGCTGTATAAGGACTGTTGCTCTAGACCGTCATGAGAGGTCTATTGTTGCCTATTGTCTGACTAACATTTTGCTGATGAGGAAAGGTTAATTTGATAGATGGTACAAGTTATTGCTCTTTTAAGCATTAAGTGGCACACTTATATAATAAACAATTCTCGCATGCCTTAAATCCTTACTAAGCTTTACCGCACTATAATGATCAATTGTCACATAATCAGACTCTAGAAACTTTGTAAACATAACTTATGTGGCCCGGTTAACCCAAATAAAGCCGGGCACAGATGTTAGTAGTCCCAAACATTATATTATAAAGGCAGCTTCACCAGTGGTAAATCGAAATGGCATTAATTAGCTACGTCTGCAATCATTATCCTCAGAAATGGCATTGCTTTCTTACATATCGGGTGTTATGTGTACGTTCATTGCATCAGTGTTTAATCACATCAGTGTATTCATTAATATGTAATGGAATCAATAGTCCAGACTTGTCTGCATAAACATATCTATTTCAAACGTTTATATCGTTGTATTTGTTCTGATATAATCGTGTATGCATATTAATGTTTCATGCGTTCGTTGGGTTTGCAGTCTGCATGTCGCGCATTGTGTTCATCGTGACTACAATAAATAATAATATTCTTCATTCACATCATCATTAGCACCAACACCACATTACATGCCTTGTCACATGCATCATCAATTGTTGTCAGCAGGGTATCTTCTTGTATGGCCCCAGACTCAATCTAGCCAGTGACTCAATGTCAACTCATGCAGTGTCTAAATTTTAGATGATGCAAGTAGTCTATTGAGAATCCTATTTTCATCAATATTTGTTATGTCAACTATGGACATGAATTTCCATAAATATATAGCAAGATATCCTTCTTCAATTTTCCCACCGATGTATACATTACTTCATCGTTTCAGACCTGACTTTTAGCATAAATAACCCATAATGCAAAACGATGATAAAGGACGAACAACTCACACTTGTAATATCAAAAGTACTTATTCAACAAATTATATGCAGGAACAATTTCTCTTTCTTTATTCGATCAGGTTTGTTATCAATGTGTGTATACGGCGTTCCACATGCACAAACAGTGCAATTATTGCCTATCCGATATCCCGTGTAAAGTAATTAACTGAAGATAATGGAATGTTAAAGTGTATTAATCTGCGCGTCCGGAAACAATCCACCGAATTTCCGTTCAAACAGCAGAAGTAATTTATTAAAACTCCTATTATATCTTTATCATCGGACATTCAATTCGCACAGTTAGAATATTTATTTCGTCGATTTACCAAAGATGTGTGACATCACTTTCGTGCTTTCCGACCCGATATTCAGCATAAATTACACAAATCACCATTTCATTAGCTAAAAGTGTTTACAATAATCATAGCGGATAAACTATAACGGCAACCGATGATAGAGGACGGAAACTTAAAAATGTAATTGTTAATACATTTGGGTACACATTCAACAAATTAAATGCAGAAACATTTTCTCATTTCTTTTGATCCCCACAGATAACAACGATACCTACAAGCGGTGGAGGCTACAGAAATATCCGCGATGACTAGTGCGTTTCCGATGTTCCTGAAACGCGTGTCGAATTCGATAAGACCACAAGCAGGCTTTCCCCGGACCGTAACTTGCAGCTTTCTGATGATACACATCGACTTATGGAGAGCCTAACAAATATACCACAAAAGCAGTCCTTACGTATAAAACTTACAAATTAAGAGTATTTTGCTGAAGATAACTGAACGCTAATCAACAAGGGATTCTCATCAAAACAGAAGAGGCAATTAATTTCTTTCAATTTACATTCAATATGGAAAGTTAGAGAGCAAACCACTGCGCGGCGTATGTTTGTGTGAGTTTTACATGAACAGCAATGTCGTAGTTATTATGTTCACTTTTCAGAATAGGGATAATTGTGTGTCATGTTGTGCTTGGTACAAATTATAAAAACTCATGCTTAAGCTGGAGCACATTTGATTATTACTGATATATATATATATATATATATATATATATATATATATATATATAGAGAGATATATAGAGATATATATATAGATATATATATAATATATATATATATATATATATAGAGATATAGATATATATATAGGAGAGATATATCTCTATATATATATCTATAGATATATATATATATATATATATATATATATATATATATCTATAATATCTATATATATATATCTATATATATATCTCTATATATCTATATATATATATATATATATATATCTATATATATATATATAGGTATTAGCTGCCCCCATATCATGTTCAGCATAATGTCAGATGGTGCGAAAAAGCCAAATATTAGTAACAATGTAGTTCAAGAACTTAACGATTAACGACGCTTCAAAAAACGTTGGCCCAGATTTCTTTGTTAGGTATTACAAGGATTCCAGGTATCAACTCGCGTGAATTGGGTACTGGTTCGATATATCCAGACATTTTACGGGCAGATAATTGATAGGGTCATCATCTGGTGTGATGCAAATATAAGTTACAGGTTACACTGATCTGAAGACAACTTTTCATCCCTTGACAAATCCCCATTATACATGATAGGACCTCTGCATATCTGTTTAACTATACAATGACACTTACCTGTGCAATAAAATTCATATATTGATCCAGTAATGTGAATAACGTAACATGATGACCTGTTCAGCACAGTCCAGCTAAATGAAGACTTTAGTGTATAATTGCCACTTATCCGTTTAGTCACTTTCAGAAATGTTCTGATGTGAAATCCTTTGATTACCACCTTACAGAAGTTTCCTGTCGTTTAAATGCGCTCTTTGATTACTGTTCATCGGGATATAAGTGACTAATGAAATTGTTGATCATGGTCAGAGGCATAGTGTACTGGAAATGTATTTAATTTCATTTACCTTTGTACGTTTTGACATTTAATACAAACATATATTTTTTCTTTATTGCAGATTGCTTTGTGTTTAATATCTTTCACACGAAGTACACTAGGGAAAGAATCCTGACATTTAACCTCATTAACCTCCTTTTGGGGTTAGAATGGGTTGTTAGTGTTTGGTAAATAAAAACCGTTTGCTTTTGAGCGGCCGCTTTTTATTGTACAATTTGATACAGCATTAGCAAAATCAACTAGAGCATCCAGTCAAATAGACGCTCCGTTTGATAATGTTATCACCAAGCTCGCTGCGATGAAAATGCTCAGCACTTGGCTGCACCATTTTGTCTCTTGGGGCGATATGCAAGCTACATGTAGAGAGCACTTAGGTATATTCATTCACATGGTATTGCTTCTACGACCTACACGACCTAGTGTTAGCAGTTAGTTGGTATCCTGCCTCTTTATATTCATGGGCTGCGTTTATCGTCTTATATGCGTTTGTGCATATGCGTTCGAGCATGCTGCAGAACAGATCTGCGAAACTGTAACCTTTCCTTTTGCCTGCAGCCATATCAAACAAGTAATAAACACAAACATTGGGGAGAGCTGTTGGGTTGATATGACGATGACTGCCAGTTCCATGAACATATGTTTTAACAATTCCCTCAGCACCAGGGCACTAAGGGGATGGTGAAAGTGCTTGTTAATTGACCAGGGTTATTTGACGTAAAACGGCATATTTGTGAATACTCTCATGGCGGAATCCATTTCCAAACCTCAAATCATTTATATGTACACGAATGTAGCGCTGCCGTAGATGCCTTTGTATCAAAGGTAAATGTCTTGCGGGTGTGAATTGTTTGCAGCATTGCCAGCTACCGATCACACACATCTGATCAATTATCAACATAACTGTATGCATGTACATTGGTAAACGCAACGTTTGGGTGGAAACTTTCGTAAAACATTGCTTTACACTATTTTAGATCCAAAATCAACTAACCAGAAAAATATATATCTGCTTGGTTGTTATTGTGTTATGCAAAACCGGGAGTAGATCCATAAACAAACAAACTTCTTTTTATTCTCTGAGTTATCTCGTGACATGTGATTTGGTTATTCCGTTTTGGCCTTTGAAGTCTTTGCCTCTGAGATTAATATAAAGACTAGATCTACTGTTGTTGGGTTTTGAAAGGCCAGACGCCATCCGTTCTAATATTAATGCTTCATTATCTTCTTTGCGCATGTTTGCCTGACCCGCTGCATAAAAAGCATACATATATGCAACATTATTTCAATACAACGGAAGGTCAACGCTCGTCTTTGTGTTTCTTTAATGTATCTTTTACTGAAAGCACCAAATACATTTAAGTGCTATGAAGTGATACTTAGAGTTACCTTTCATACTGATTCTTATCGCATGCGGTTGATGATTGATTTTATCTACAGATGGCATTATTCATTGTGTATTCTTTTTACGCATTGCCATCCGATATTCAGCAGCCAAAAGATAACTCTTGAATTGATATGTTGTGTCAATTATCCGTTAATGAAGGTTTTTCTATAATCATATGCTTTGCGATATATAAATATATATATATATATATATATATATATATATATATATATATATATATATATATATATATATATATATATATAAATATATATATAACCGAGTATTATCCTATTAATTTAGCTCAAAGCATATTGAATAAAACAGGCATTTGCAAGCGTCCGAATGATTTCTATTGTTAAAGTCCTATTACTGCAACATGATGTTGAGAGGAATAGGCTAAGCATTATTTGAATTTTCCTTGTGTTTATTTTCCTATTCCTCTCTTGGATAATGTTATAGGACATAAAGACTGTGGAAATAGATATAAACATGGTATATTAGCCCTAATGCCAAATATAACGACTTCAATGTCAATGATAAATTGATTTACCGTAGCTGCAATACACTACTAGATATATCTGATCTGATTAACTACTTATAATTGTGCATGTAACATGTATATCTACGACACAGTGTCTATCATCTAATATAAACAATCATTTGCATGAATGCCGTCATTTTACATTGCATGCGGTCTGAAGTATGGTGGTGGCTTTTGCGAGCAACAAAGGTGAGCTTGGCATATTGTAGGTGATGTTATCACCTACAGAGGCCAGGTTTATTGAGTTGTCCAATTCATCGCCTTCTCCGAGCAACATTCCGTTCAATAGCTGTGCATTAATGGATTATGCTTTGCATGTAATATGCCAGACCTCATTTGATAAGATGCTCGTGTTATTAGGACTGGATTGACCACACGTCAATAACTGCAAAGGTGGACTTCAGTCCGTATAATGCATTATTCATCTGATACCATAACAAAAGAGTCCCAGAATAAAATACGATTATTGTTGTATCTCTACATGAAAATGAGCTGCAACATCGATCAATCTCGCACTCATGTTTGGAGTTATTCAATGATTGATCAAATAACCTGCTCACTCTCCATATTGCTTGGATTTACATATAAAAGTGACAAACACAACAATTCCAGTAATCTCATCCAAAACTAGCAAGGTAATTACCATTACATTAATTGCTGGGTTAGAATGTGCCCAGTACTGCTCAGAATATGTAGATATTCCATTATTCGTGAGTATCTAAATTCCATTATGAGTAGGTGTTTATGGTTGTTATATTTGGTGATATATTCAACTATAAAAAAGACCAATATTCACATTTATCGCCAATATGCAACTCAACAAACCACCGACCATTTTCTCTGTTTGCTGAATGGCATGTATGCACATGTGTGACATTCTTGGGTAAAATGGCTTTCTAGATGTGCGAAACGATTTTGTTTACCAAAGACGTTGTAATGCTTAACCATAGCTTGCAGCATGAAAAACTTGCTAGGTACAAACACATTAAAGTACAAAGCACGTTTTGATCGTGCATACGACCGACTGCGTATGTACATTTACATAAGCCATTTTCAATCCCTATTTTTAATAATAAATTTTGAAGCGGCATAAAGCACAGAGTTTGTCCATTTAATTCTCTGCGCATAAAAGTAAATTAAGGTAAATGTAAAAGTCACTCTTTCTGATAATTTTTTTAAATGCATCGTAAAGCTTATGTGGAAGAATAAACAAGTGGTTCGTTTTCAAATAACGTTTTTTGACGAAAATTCTTAATACGAATAAGTTAAAAACACGAGATAAATTACAGTGTAGATATATTCAAACATGGAGGAATCTTACTACAAGTGTCTTGTCTAAACTGTGACATTTACACATATTCCATATATATTTGGTCGACTTGCATGTTAACTTTACCCGCTTTACTGTTTTTTTTTCTTTAGACTATAACTTCCATTATAATATCGGACATCCATGATTGCTTATTTAGCCTTAAATAATCAAAGACGATTGGGTAATTTTCCCTATATTTGTTTCTGTCAATTTACGCTATGCAGCAGCGCTTCATAAAGTTAGTCTACGACGGATTTAGTTTGCTAGTTCGTCAAGGCACCGCAACTTCCCCGAAAGAATTACCGATATCAACTATTGCTTCTGCTGGAATGAATTAGCATGCATCATGCATGGATGGTGCATCAGAATTATTTTGTATTCAACATGGGTGCAATCCGTCTCGATCAAGTCCCCAGTAAGATGACACGAGCTAACAGTTAACGTCTATAGAAATCAACGCAAATTATTCGCAGTAATTTAAAAACCATTAGACGTATGGGTTTGATCAGCGCGATCAAACAATATTTTAACTTGTTTGATGTATCATTCTCGTGAGGTTGTTGCCACATTCTATCAATGTGTACAAGTTTGATAGCATGCCCAGAAGACAAAAGATACCGCTGCGTTTTCCGAGCCAACAGTCTTCCTCGATTAGTGCAGATATACTTCTATATGGCTGTGTAATCTGGGACATGTGACTGTATGTGATGTAGGGTACATGCAATCTACAATGTAACGTCTGTAATCGTATTGATGGGTCCGTAATGCGATGTGCATATGTGCAAAGGTGTGTTTTGACTCCAGCGTGTCCACCACAGTGCTGCTTAACGTGCTTGAAGACAGTAACTATGAATCTTGTTTATATACCTGTGAATAAAAGCCATGTAGTCCTCCTGCCGCTGAATCTAGATAACAAGGTAAAATCTCGCCTGTAATTGTCATAGCCAAACCCGGCACAAGCAGCGAGCCTAAATAGACTCGCAAACCCTCGCGCTTTGACGAAATGCTAATGCTATATCATTAAGTCACATGGATTGGGCCTGATCTAAAAAGAGAAACGCTTTGATACCACCAGTTTGGTTCATTTGCGACCACGTGAATCCCTATTGGTTATACTAACTTAATATGGGATATACGCACACATTTGTTTAATATGGATTATAAATACCACCAAAAATGTTGGTAGTGGCCAATTTGCTTTTCTGTATCACAAATGCAGTACAACCATAGACAGGCATCACGATGCTTGCTGTAGATGAAATCATTCTTCCCAAATTTCCAGTATAGAGTGGCCAACTAAACGCACAAAATCTCATAAGATAGATTTATCGGACAAGGTTTAGTCGTTATCAAAATGTGTTCGCAGAGTTACAGATACACCTAGGTATACATGATGGAAACATGCAGAGCTGTGACTGACTTATTCTTGAAGTATAACAATCATAAAAATAAACCTGCTTCATTGATCGCCTGTAAAACGCCTGGAAGTATCAGTCAACACTACGTCAGGCGAGTATGTATTACCAACAGTAACTGCATACCTTGCAGTTGACGGTCATAAGTCACACTCTTCGTTGCATTACGAAGACAAAACAATCATAAATGTGTGATTCCAAAGTCACATGCTGACAATCCGAGTTTTATATGCTGTTGTGAAGAAAATTATACTAGACTAGTGCATCAATGATGCACCAATTTCTTTCACAAAGTCACATTAGGTGACACATTATCAAATATACTACTGCATTGCGGGACATGCGCTCTTTATGACCCACGACATTGACGATATGTAGGCCAGAAACTAATATTTGAGTATCATTGGGTTTGCACTTTAATAATTTGGTTGAGAGCTGTATTTGCGATTTTAGCATTTGCATCTAGTTGCAATGGATCGAGTGCATAAATGGTACCTCTGTACCCCGACGGAATAGTATAAAACCACAATAATACAATCTAATATGCCAACCTACTCGTGCATCAAATCTCTTCGCAATGAACGATATTGGTACAGTAGGGTTGGGTGAAGAAGGGGAGCAATTTATATTTTTGCGACTAATTTGAGTCAATCTTTTTCGGAAGCGCTGCTACGATAACTGCGTGTGCTATTGCTTCGTGAGATTGTAAAATTTATGTGTTCAGTGAATGGGTGGACAAAATATTCGTTATAAGTTGTCGCCATTCACTCCAGATTTAGCTGGAAATGTCTTATTTGATTATATATGATATTACCTTAGTAATCCATGAACAAATTTAGTATTTAACGTCATTGATATGTAAGTCGACAATATTCTATGCTATCGACTACGGATAGATAAATACATGTTCATTTCATGAATGGGCGTGTGGTTTCGCGCAGAACACGAAGTACATTGTGCGTATTATGTATGTGGTGTGAGACTTTCACTTAATGATTAATCGCATTTGGACTCCTAAAACAGGATGTGTTGTATCAGGCATCGAAACCAGCTTATCCGTTTTGAAAGTACCGAATATTGGCAAAGAGATATGTGTACGGCTTTGAAGGACTGCAATGTGCCACTCACGAGCACACCACCTCATATTTCATTATGGCAGGGGAAATTAAAAAAATATATTCATCTTCACAATAATGCATAGAATTTGTGTAATTCAGCTTTAATAGCATGAATTCAAACGTATTGCGGTCGTGACAAAACCTTTAGCTGTCCAGATGACCACAGAGCCGCAGTTTAAACATCTCCTAATCTGATGTAGAATCGATTGATATATAAGTAAGCAAAAGAGAAACTACATTCCTTTAAATTTATTCTACTTACTTTGCACATTTAATAAAAAACACAAAACGACCTCCATGTTGATGTGTGTCAGCGCGATAAACCGTTACTGCAACAGAGCTCCTATGTACCGGATGCACCGAAGTTACCTGCGGTTTACAACATAAATGTTACTTGCATGTCGTTTGTTTGCGTTAGAACCGACGTTATTAATCGGTTCATTTAAGAATATTTGCTGATAAATCGTGCTCGTGCTTATATAGGTAGCCAATGGTTGCTTTGGTTCATGCAATCTGCCATGTCTCTTCGATGTGTTGCTGCGACGTTGCTTGATTCAGTGACTGAAATTTTAAAACAACGCGTACAAAAGGATAACATTTGTTGCTTCCATTCAGCACGAGGTGATCAGGCTTATTGTACCATATTCGTTCAACATATTGTTGACATTTAAACTTTGAAGGTACTATGGCTATGCAAACGTCTATGTTTCACAACATATTCATATTGAAGAGCAACCTGAACGTCATCGTCTTAAAGTCATATGAGAGTTCACATGAATGTATGTACAGGGAGGTAAGACAGAATATACTTATGAATGATTCTAGCAAGAATTATTAAGAATATACAAAACGCAGCAACACCGCTATCGTTGGCAAAAGAGTGATAAGGTGCACTTTCGTCGCCTTTGCTGTCGCTTTGCAAACTCACGAGTGTTTATTACTCTCGCAATGGTAAGCTTTTATCGGCCACCAAATCTTTTATCTGTTCAATCTATATGTGACAGAGCTGATTACCAGTTGTAGATTGAATCATAGAAATATGTGTTTGTTCCTTGAATGTATTCACTTGAGGCGCGTATGAACGGGCATTATTTCATTAATTGTGTATAATGCAAGGGTTGTTTCCGCTATATTAATACTACCAATATGATTGTGTATCGCAATAACCAGTCCGATTCACCACAACACGTATATTAAAAGCATTGACATTCGTCATTCTTAAGTGACCCATGCCTCAAACTTCCTGCATAACGTTCTGAATCGCAACACCGATGTAACTGTTTTATTGTTTTTTATTACTTTAAGTTATGTTACACAGTCCTGAGATACCAGTTGTGTTGGTCATTATTCCATTACGCTCTGAAAAGATTTAGGCTTTTTGTCATCTCCGCCAAGTATGGTCAGTCATAATATGAATATTGAGCAGCTCAACACAGTGCTGTGGTATATTTCGATTGCTGAGAGCCCTGGAGCGACAAGCTCTCTGGTGATGTCACTGGGCACTCAATTGAATACATTAGTTCGATTAACAACATATATGCACAATCCCTTATATGTGTCACAATACCCTTCTCCTCAGTTATCACACGGACCCAAGATGAAATTATATGCGTAGCTTAATGCATTGTTCATTGTTAAGTCAAGGCAAGATTGATGAAGCACTATTTTTTGTTACACCTGGTTTCCCTTCACCTTGGCTGTACTTTGGTACAGCACACATATGAACGCAAGCTAAGTGTGATTGATCGTGTCGACAAATGTTTACTTTGCCATTGTCTTTTTCTGTATGCAAGCCGCAATATCAGAGTTTCGTATTCAAATCTCATAATTACATGGAGATTGAGATGCCGTCAATTACTTCTATCTCACAAATGAGATTCATGAAACGGATTAAGTAGCATGGTTTCAAACTTATTTCCTGATTCAGTGACTGAAATTCTACAATATGATTACATTTGTTGCTTCCATACACCAGGGGATGATCAGACCTGGTTTTTGCTGTTCTTGCGCAATTATTGTACCATATTCGTTCAACATGTTTTTGATATGTTAACTTTAAGGCTGCTATCGCTATGCCATTGCTTATGTCCCACGCCAAATTCGCATTGATGAGCAACCATAACATCATCGTCATATAAGAGCCCTCATGAATACATGTACAGGGAGGTAAGACAGAATGTATTTAGGAATGATACCAGGAATCATTATTAAGACTGAAACCTTATGTCAGTATGGTCAATCATAATATGAACACTGAACAGCTCAACACAATGGTGTGGGATATATCGACTGCCGAGAGCCATGGAGCGGCCAGCTCTCTCGTGATGTCACTGAGCGCTCATTTGATATTATTTCGATTTACAACATACATGCACAATCAGAGATGTGTGGCACAATAACCTTTCCCACAGTTACCACGCAGACCCAGGATGAAGTGGCCAATTATATATATGCGTAGCTTAATGCATTGCTCATTGTTAAGACAAGGCAAGATTGATGATGACTATTTTGAGATTAACCCGGGTCCATGTACCGTGTATATACTTTGGTACGGCACACAGATGAACGCTAGCTAATTAGAATTTATCGTATCGACCAATGTTTACTTTGCCATTGCTTCAGCGTCTCTCTTTTCCTGTGGGCAAGCTGCATTATCAACGTTTCATCTTCAAATCTCCTACATACATGGAGATTGAAACGCCGTCAATTATTCTCTCAATTGAGGTTTATGAAGTTGATTAAATAGCCTTCTCTGTGCAACAAGTGTCCGTTTAGTGCTTCCTTGATGAATAAACTGTATTACAGTATGTAGATATTAAATGTTTCGGCGTTATTATATGAATCACGGAATTCAATGTCGAAATGGCATATTTCACATAAAGCTCAATGTGACGTAAATTATAAGTAGATATGTGGTCTCAAAAGCGAATATTGGTCTCTTTTATGCAGGTAAGACTCAGATGAACTAGTTATTTGTTAATGTAACACTAATGTCGCTCGACAAACGTTGATGACATTGCAGACATCTATAAACGAACTGAATTACCAGTGTGAATGCACGCAAGAGGATTCGAAGTTAAATGAGGTTATTAGTGATAAATATATCTGTAAAGTCGATTCATGTAATCGCTTATTTCAAAGAGTTCATCTATTTGCTATGACTTTAACCACAGCTGAGCTAACTTCTTCTCCCCATAAACAATTGGCTACAACGATTTTTGCGTTGGAGTATTGAGAACATGTAGATCTAATAATATATTGAAAGCAACACTTGTACATACTGAATATGGATAAGCTCCAAGACATTATGCGGATTATCCGACTTAACCTGTTGTTTATTCATCTTTCTCTGTTCAGAGTAGTTTTGCTTTGAGTCAGGTAAACATTAGAGAAATACGGGATAAGACAAGCGAGTTCATAGCCTGCAACACCAATGATGCGATCAAAATGGATCAACTGAGTCCGTTTGTAGCATTCCTATATTTCTACCTGGCATCAAAACCAATTATTTTCAAACCAAGACACATGTTAGCAGCAGGTAAGAATGACCATGAATTAAAACTCTTTCGTTAATAACAATAGTTGATTTTCCTGGCGGGATAATGTTTAAAAACCATTCAATCATGAAATACCTCACGTTATGTTTTATCTACAACTTTTATCAAAACGTAAAAGGCCCTGGCTCATTCTTGAATAATCAGTTCCACTAATACTAACGAGTTGGTCCACTATGGCAAGAGAACATAAATAATATAATTCAACGCATGCAATAGTCGTAGCAACCTTTCGTCATAAATTCCGAGTAGCTTTTTCATTTACTGACATTGATTGCTAATATAGTTTTTGCCTTCCTCGTAAAAACAACCTATTCGTTACGATATTTTTCGACGGGGAAGGCATCTGGCGCAATAGTATGCAGTTAATTGGATTTTATTTGATCTGTTTTTCCACAATGCCGTCATGACACAGTGGCATATGTTACGCCGATAAAGTGCTTCTACAAGGAGAAATACTATCATTACTATATGAAGTTGTCATCGAGGCAAGTCATCAAATGGCTCAGATATGAGAAGTAATGATGATGCATATGCACCACGTTCACTGTCGTAAAATTGCTAGACGTAGTTGCAAAGGTCATTATAATAGGAATGGAACATACTGACGATCTGTCATGCGGCAATGGCGGTTTATCAAGGGATTTGTCTTCATGCCATTGGGATTTTTAACTTGCTTCATGCCCGATCGTCTCCATTCAAAGGACATTATTATTGAATGTGTGTGTATGCCAATTTGTTTTATCTCACAACCAATCAGCTATGCACACAATATTGTCAAGCAAATGTTAATACGGCGAGGCGCAAGCCACACCCGCCCCCTCCCCTATCATTGGCACATAGAAGTAAGCTGCAGTTTGGTAATGCCGGGGGCACTGTAATACACTTATCAATGATTGAATCAATCATTTAGCATCTATTTTGTCACAGCATATAATTAGTATCTGTTCTGTCAAGACATAGATTGCTTATCTGAATTCAATTATGCTTATATCATTAAACAATTTAGCTAAGGTTGTAACTGTAATAAGTAGATAAATAATCCGCTTTTGCAAATCAAAACGACCATCGAGACTCAACGGACAATAAGCAGCGTATGTAAGGGACATGTGTGTGTTCTGCCGACTCATTGATCGATGGTTTTGAATAACGATTAGGTACGGGAGTAGGTTCGCATCAACATACTTCACTCACCAATGTCCATACGTCTGGTGCATTCGCATATGATCGTAGTCCTTTTGACTCAATAACGTTAACACGATAGCCGAAGATGACTCCATTAAACATTCGATGAGAATCTCCATCCAGCCCAAATTACAGAAATGTACCTCTTTGTATAGTACTTGTACACGCATTGCCAATTTTGATTGGCACTTTCATAAAATACGTGTGTTAATATAACTATAAATGGCACATCCTCTATATCTTGAGCATATTACAAAAATAACAGGTATGATACATCATGTATAACAGATTGCCTAAAGAGTAAGCATATAATGCCCTGTTTGCGATTAATTGGTTTGGCGGTCTAATGTAGCACAGGCCGTCTATCTGAAATTGCATGTACCGCTGAAATTGTGCTGTGACATCTAATGATGCTTGATAAAAGCGCTTTTTCCATCAATAGTATTAGTCAACGAAACATTCAAAGTCACCCATTGGTCAAGTCTTATAATGGCATCCTATGACAACGCACAAAAAGCTTTTACAGTACCAATGGGAAGTGGAAACACTCATCCCTCAAAACCATAATATATTAAAGATAGCATGGTGCAAACAAAGCGAGAATGTGACTATCTTGCTTTTTCAATATGTATCATAATGTCCCACATAAACAGAATGAATAAGTTATCGTAAACTAATGATAATATATATATATATATATATATATATATATATATATATATATATATATATATAACTATATATATTTATACATATATATATATATATACATTACAGATATATTATATATATATATATAGATATTTATGTAAATATATACATATGCATATATATATACCTATATATATGCAGTTATATTTATATATATATATATGTATATATTTATATATTTATATATATATACATATATATATATATATATATATATATATATATATATATATATATATATACATATATATATATATATATATATATATATATATGTGTGTGTGTGTGTGTGTGTGTGTGTGTGTGTGTGTGTGTTTGTGTGTGTGTGTGTATGTGTGGGTGCATGTATGTGTGTTTCACGTGTATATATATCTGTATGTAGTTTGGTGAGTAGTGGACATACTGAAGTCCTATTTTGCATGGTACCCTTAAGACTACACTAGTATTGTGTGAAAATTAGTCGGTTAATGCATCAGTTTGGCTTTTAGGGCACGATATTTACGCTTCTGGTATTGCAATCGATTGTTTAGGAACAGCAAGGGCGCAGACATTAATCTCAGTAAATATACGGCCAAGGGACTAGAGGAACAACATCCTTGACTACCACTCACCGCATCTCAATTATTGAAAACCTACGGGACACCCAATCCGCATATAATAGTGTAGCAGTGTTAAGTGAGAAACTCATTCATTACACATCAGTAGATACAAGCATTATCGCCTCCTATATACGAAGATTGTCGCATATATTGCTTTCACACATTAACTTCATTAGTAGTCAGTGACATGAGAGATGGTGCATTAGATGTATGAAGGAGACCTTTCATTCAGGTATGACAACTTTGCAGAGGATGAGAAAAAGTAATAATTCGCTGATGAGAAACAGATTCGCTTCCCGATAACTAATGCAACATGAGTGGCTCAGATTATATAGTTGATCTTCATTTATGATGCATTACCTGGTTGACCGACAGCTGTGACAACACCACACTATACGAAGTTCGTAGCTAGCATCAACGCGAGTGTTGGCGCAATCTATATGCGGAAAACTGAACTGTTTACCCGATTAAAATGCTCTACGCCAACAGGTTAAGGCATATGAATGTGCTTTATATGGCAAGATCTTCACGCATACAGGGTAAATGTGTTTAAGGTCTTAAATTTATTCATAATGTAACACATACTTCTTCTTATTGAAGTTCATTGTTGATGAATAAATGACAAATCCATTAATAAGTTTAAGTTTTATAATAATTTAAATACCTAACAGGGCGTATACTTATTCCTTCATGACGCAAAACCAAGGCTTTATCAATGCCCAGATGAAACGAGTGTGATTCGGATTTATTCATTTGACAGAATTTGCATGTAAACAATATCAGAAACAGAAATTGTAATGTGAAACTGGATCTACTTTAACTGTTATGCGTACAGTAAGGAGGAATAAACCTAGTATTTTACATTCGTTGAGTTGCAATTGGATTGATCTATCTCATGCATGATGTTTTTGATTGACAACTTCTTGGCCTTATCTCGTCGATGACATAAGGAAACACACGGCTAAAACGTCCCTCTTTCTCATGACGTAATTAAGCTAGCTGATATAGACATGACATGGTCTAAGTATCTCTTTGCATCTTACTTGAACCTGAACTTAAGCCTCACGCTTAAGAATTGCCCCCATCCCCTGCAGTAGCTATTACTCAATGTTAACGACTAGAGGTTTTGGCGAGAGCGAGCGTCGCGTGGATTATCAAGAGCGCGTTCCTTTTTATAATTTACATTCAAACTGAACAATAGATATATCATGAGAAAATGAAACGGTTTGGTCGTGAGCAAGTACTAACACATTGAAAAACTAGAACAGATCTGACTTTATTGTACTTGATTCTATTCACTACGTAAGCATTTATTGTAGAATTATAAGTGTCTTTAATGCATTGTAGAAGTCTATGGTGAACAATTACCCGTGTCCGGGTAAAGCGATAAGACTTTTGTGATCAACAGCGGTGGAAATAATTTTTTACATCAGGATATCCGGCACTTGATTGAGTGACATGCGTCATTAAACCCCTTCTTTACTGCTAAGTATTAGAATATATCATTTATCAAAATATGATTGATGTTTCAAAAATACAACGAAAATTATCCCACCAATGCATTATTAACTGCAAATGTACGTTAGTGTGGCAGCCGTACCTTTATACCTTCTATAATTCAGCACATCTTATGAATGTGCACATTCTTACTTCAACATCAGCGGTGTCTAAACCATTATCGTGGCAGCTATCATCGCGTCTTCTAGCAAGGGTTGTGCCATGCTTGGACCGGACGTATAAAGGGAGTAACACACGCGAAGCGTTGTCAGCTATGTAATGCATCCATAAGTGAGTTATTTGCCCGTTGACAAGTGGCTGGCTAACAAGTCAGACAGAGCTTTATTCACTAATGCAACGGTGACAAGCCCATCAGTGATAACACTGTGTATACTAAGGTGGTAATACGCATCATCAACGTGAGAGATCTCGCGTAGTGGATATATTGCCTCGATTCACCTGATAGATTAACAAAAGAAATAGTTCCCCAAGATAAGAGTTACTCTTCATCCATGCACAGTCGATTTTCCGTCTTTCATGTCTTGCTGTGGACTTTAGGAACAATAAAATGGGAAAAGGTATTCTATGATTACACGGCATTTACCATGTTTGTACGCCCTCCGATACGAGTGACCGAAGAAAGAGACCAACAACATGCAGTCGTAGACAAACATGGGGGAACAAACAACCAGTCGAGCTAGAACTAACAACACACAACTCTAGTTACATGCTAATGCCATGATATAATACTGATTGCAATTTCTGCTCATGTCCCGTGCATGATTTTTCAATAGTAAGAAATCGCAATAGTTAAGTGCACTATATGGAAGTGTACATACCCCACTGAATAGTTCTTTAACAAGAAGTAGTTTATCTGCAAGATATTTACTAACTGTAATTTTTGGAATGTTTATAGATTATAAGATTATCAGCCTGAGTGCGATCATTCCGTTTAAAACAAAACAAAAATATTTTACACCACTTATATTATTTTGATTACTGTCACTATTTTTTCATATCGAAGCAAACCGTGACCCAAAATATTTTGATATATATCAAAGAAAGGTGTAAATGGCAAGTATTGATAAACACTAACATATCAATTCAGGCTCGTCTAACATAATCAAACATTTTTAACAACCAGTAAACATCAAAATATTTGTCAATGAAGGATTTTGTCCGTTGATGTTAATTTATTCATCTGCGTCATTTCTGGTTGATCAACTATTGCATCGAGAGATGTTAATGATGTTTACCACTCATTATTTCATATTCACAGTTTCTCCAATGTGCCTTATTAAAGGTGACTATTGCAAATCCCTCATTTGCTAAATATCCAATATATATATGTTACTGTGATGGGCTTTGAGTTAATACCCTATATTTCAGTAATTGCGTTTTTATACAGTCACATGAGGTCATTCGGGGCGTGAGTGTCATCCAATAATAAAGTTATTGCTAGAATGTTAGGGTTTGTGGGGAGCAGGGCTGTGTGTGACGCACGACCGTACATCATAACTACCTGAATAGATGTTATTGGGTTAACTATGTGAGCAGTAAGAATCGTTGTAAAATCATCCTGATTTGCCATCAGCATAGCCTTCATATCAGTAGCATTGTGTGAAGCCCACTGGATTGACTTGCACATGCACTCTCCACCAGGATAATAAATGACATATCACAATCCAGGGGATTCCCAAGTTTCCGCCATGCCTCACGTCGTTATATAATACCGATGCTTTCATTCCTAACGAGCCACTCCACATATTGAAACTACACATATAAAGTTTTGTTGTTTCGGCACGCAGTGAGGACCAAGCTCAAATATTGTACGACCAGCCATATCAGTGCTTTTCAGATAAATGCATGCATCTAATGTTTGAATAATGAAAACTAAAAATAAGGTAATTCACTTTTATCATTCATGAGAAAACGAAAACAATCAAGGTACTGCTTCAACTTCCGTTAATTGCTGCAATTCAACGTGACTAAGAACAAATAGCTGCCTTGCTAACCCGATATGTTTTACATATGTTTTGGCCATTTTGATATTGCCGGGAGAGCAAGTGGCGCATTAGGACCACTGCTCGGCCAACCCAAACGGCTCGTGTGCAAAACCCAATTCTAGTTTGTCAAGATATAAGTTATGTAACATTGAAATCGATTCATAGACTACCACAACTATTTTGCCTTATTTATGCCTTTGGACTGGTTGTAGTTGCTCCATAGGTGTACATGTATCACTTCATGTAAATAAACAATATGGACAGGCTTTATGACATAACAGAGAATAGCATATACCATGCTGTTTGTAGATTATGGGTCTGAGATTAAATATGACCACATAAATAACAGAAAATGTCGCTTTAAAGTGTCTACTTTTGAAGTGCTTATTGGGTATATATAAAGACGCACTATGTTTCTAGTGATTTGGTGTCAATTTACAATTTTCTCAAATGTTCTATAAGACTCGAAATAGAATAATGAAGAATCGGTCAAAAGGTCAAACTGCCAATCCTGTTAGCAACAAATGCAGTTCCGGTGCATTCAATCTAATCTATGTCAGCTATTACATACGCTTAGTGGTCTGTATTCACCATCATCGGCAACCTTGAATAATCATGACAGGTGTAGTTTGGGTGGCTGAGACATATTTTTCTTATTTTATCTTGACAATTAAATACTGCATAGGCAGAGAAATCATTTTTTAGGTGACGCAATTACTAGAATAATTACTGGATAATAGATGCCTCCTAACAGATTTGAACCTTTCTTTTTTAATTCTGTAATTACCTAGAGATCGACTACAAGTAAAATGTGTGAGCATGGGTGAGTCATTATTTAATTCATTATCTAGTTGACATGTATCTGTTAATCGGGGATTAGATAAGCAATGCAGACAGACACATCCCTAATTGTGAGTTCTTGAAATGGTTGTCAGATGTTAGCCATGTAGCGACAAGAACAATCCAGACATCTCCTAATTTAACCTCAATAATAAACAATCGTTATTGAAGAAAAGAGACAAATTTTGTGTTAGAACGAATTGCAAGCACACCGTGTCTCTAAACGATGATTACATATTTGCCGGGTTGCTCCTCATTGTTGTGACATACGCCTTGACCTCTACAGGATTGGCACGTGCCGTTATCTTGATATATGATCGTCGGTAAACACATCGGCCGAATAAGTAGCGGGCATTGACCTTATATAACCTTGACTGATGAATTAGCCCAAGCGTTGTATTGTGCCCTCAATGTGCCTGCCTCGTATATTAATCGTACTTGTTGTCAGCTCAAACTAAATCCATCACAGATGATTCCATCATTCTAATAGCCTCTATGTTTTAAACCATGTCAGTATATAGGAAAGTACTCAATCTTGTTTAAGTAATGGCAATAGTTGTTCTGCGACCTCAGACGACAGCATAATACCAATGAACATGATTGAAACCACGCTTGTAACCTCTGCAAACTTTCGGAATCTGTAGCAATCCAGTCCGGTTGGTTTTTATGAACTACCAGTAGTCCATGACTAGTAAATTGCTATTGCACATCATCACCGTTCATCACAATAACCGTCTGAGTGGCAGTTAAATGTGCTTGTCGTCAAGATATGAAGCAGTTGGCTGTAAAACGTATTGCTAGACGATCGCCTGCCCAGGCGCCTATTAAGATCGCAAGAAAGTAAAGTTAATATGTAAGAATTATGTGCTATATATTTGTATGGATTAACTCACAAATGCTAAGAAACTGTGCCTTCCTGGAGCTTATCAAGAAATATAACGTGAAGTAACGCTGACATCAAATCATCTGTTGACGCGGCAACACAGGCAATAACAAAGAGGCGCTACCTTAAGCGGTTCTGTCAGCGTGAATAAGTCTATACACACAGGCGTTAACTTTGCAATGTGTATTTGTCGGTTCTAGTATCGACATCATTGTATGAGTAGGAGGGCACAGGAAATTGTCTTCTCGTAAGGAGTTTTTGTGACTGCAGCAACTTTAAATGGTATCCCATCGGAGGCTTATTGCGTGGCTAAGGACATTGAGATGGATCAGCCCCTTCTTCCTCAGGCATGTTAAGAGTTTAACTTCACAACATACAGGATAGTATCTTTTAAGTCGAGCAATAAGCAATTGAAATTATGTTTTTGTAGCTTAATAAAATGTTTACGGTTTTATCATACTTATATTGCTTGTGTGACGAAAGGTAAGAAATGTGGTGGAGCAGTCGTAGTCATGGTGAATTGCTCGAGCGAAGACTTTTGATTTAATCACATAATGATGAAAAGTTTGCACCATATGCACACAATAATAATGAGGCCGCTTTATGACTTCGAATGGTAACATTGGCACAACGAACATTTGAATTCCTTAGTACTAAAGGTCTGTCACCTTGTAGGAAGTAAACAACGTTTGGTGGATTACATGTAGTGATCGGCTTTTCAGAAATATGTCCAGCATCATAGGATTGTTGAATTAACTAGTTTGAGGCACAACAACCCACTCTTTGTATTTCATTGGAGAATTAGTCGCGGAGCGACCAATTAGTAACTTGAATGAGTTGCTATGACCAAGCAAAATAGTATGCATTGATGGTGCGCTGCAACAATAACACGAATCAATAATAATTGTGCAGCACGCTTCTATGTTTCTGCTATATTGCTTTATAGTACAAACAGCTGTATTATTATGGGAGTCACAGATGCGCAATCTAAGTTTCGGAATAGATCAAAATAACTATTGCCTGCGTCATAACTCATATGAGCGTTCTACCTAATTCAATTCCACATCGAGCCAATAAGAGACGCATTGTTCATATGCACTTGGGAATAAGACAGTATAGATTCCATTATCTGCAACAAGAATTGTACAAAACTATCGTAATATAAGATTATCTGGACAGGCCGTACTTGGTTCCTTTGATCTTGGTGCTCCCATGCATGGCTGGTAGAATTATTGAACTTGATATTTTGTATTGTGTACAACGTTTTAATCATGCGGCTTATTTTGCTAATCCCATAGCAGTTATTATGTTCGAACTGTGCTGCATTTACGACCCAGGCACGTCAGCGTTGGCCTATGATTGTGTTGCAGCAATCATCGTGTTTATCCTTCTTCGATGTTCATTCAAATTATGATAGATGTTGCCGAATCAAGTAACCATGGTGCACTATGTCTCACTTTAACACAGAAATATTTCTCATATTCCTTTGAAGATGAATAGCGTTCCCACAGCAAGTTATTTTATAAGTGTAAAGGCCAGTTTTGGTTGGGTCTTTCATTACAAGCACAAAAACACTTTACTGTCACCTCAGATTAAGCCAACGAAACCCACAACATATATAGATATCTGACTATGTTAAAATCGTCCACAAAACAATGCTACACATGAGACCTAAATGCAAATGAGACTGCAAGCAGATATATTGTATCACTCATATAGCAATGATGTGAAGCTGTAATATTTTCTACGCTATGCGTCTGACTATGTATCCATATACTGGGCTGACTGCGTTGAAGTCAATTCATTCGCTATATTCACCTTGTTAAAGCAATTCGATCGCTAAAGGAACTAATAATGTGAGGAAGTATTGACTTAATTCATACGCGACACAGGCAGAGAGCACACCTACGTGATATCAATAACACTGAAAAATAGGTTCGACTGCAACTTGTCAGTGGCACAACATCACAACACGCGCAATACAAACAAACTAAATACAGTAGAGACCAACTACCACTAGCTGCTCTGTTAGAGGAATCTAGAGAACATGATTCGGCTAAAGCTAAGACCGACATTCTGTCGCCATCTGTCATAAAAATCACGATATCGGAAATAAACGGCATCACCAACATCTCTAGAAGCAATCTACATCAAAGCAAGGAAATCACTGCGCATTCAGGACTATGCTTTGAGTGTAATCAAAGAAAAAAAACACCAGACAAAATCACATAAAGGTGACCCGACGAAGCATAAACATTTTGCAGCAGATGAATCCGAGAGCTCGAATGATGTATTCGCTGCACATGGACAGGTGCGACAAAACCTTTCTATGGTGATGATTATTTAAAGGGATCGTAATCCATAGCCTGTGGAAATTGATTCTTGATGCCCTCGAGATCTAGCCAGCAAATCTGTTGTTGATTCATTTAACAAACAATTTTCATTAAAGTCAACCGATGTGAAGTTAAACACATATATGACAAATGCTCCTCTACCATTTTGGGGAAAGTTCAAATCGAGCATCACTAACAAGAATAGTATCGCAGTGGTGAACGTACAGAAAGTACTGGGATTGATGGATATCAATATTGATGTGTACTGCGTTAACATAAATACCGACTCTTAATCAAAGCTCTTGTCAAGAAATATGACAATCTGTTCAAAAGGTTCTGACAAAACCAAAAAAACTTTCAAGTAAAGCTCATGGCCGACCCATAAGTTACTCCCGTGGCACATGCTCACCGCTACATTATGGGCTCACTCCTTCAGAATGTTTGCGGGGGGGGGGGGGAATTAAACAACTGGTGGATAGTAACATCATGGATAAAAGATATGGTCCGACCTCTTGGGTATTAGGTATAGGCGCAAGAAAGGACACATTGTGCCGTATGTCTTTAGTAGAGAGTCGCTACTCACAAACCGAGTGCGAGGCTCTTGATATCTATTTCAATCACTTCAGACTGTATGGATAACAAGCGTAAGTGGTGACAGACCATGAGCCACTAGTACCGATATCACTTAGTGAACACAAGCATCACAATGTGAATGTTACAAGAGGGGTGAACCGAATTTACTTAGTAACCATAACCGCACGACGAATAGAATAAATATCCGTTTGGGACATGTTTGTATTTGATAAGGGCAATAAAGTTTGGTTGGCTTTGTTACACGATCAATTTAACCAGCACTTAACTAAACCTGAGGAGCACTATGCACACTGCTTGTGTTATTTCTCACCTCCGACATACTATGCCCCCCTTCAAGTCTGATGCCAGAGCCGTTTCTTCACTTTAGATGCTACATCTATAATTCTGTAATAGCAGAACTAAAATTTGATGATGCGTATCAACTGGCTTGAGCATTTGATGAGTTTTAGTATCCCACGTTAGTGCAGGTATCAAAACTTAAGAAGTGCTGGCAATTCATTTAGGAGACAAAACGATTGATATTAACTAATTTTTAGTCCATATATGACCAAGGTTGGACCGATAAGAACAAAAGATTTTTATTCAACTTAAGTAACTGGCGTATGTGTAAATCATACCCTTGAATATTGTTGTTTGTATTTATCAAGCGCTATTAGCTTTGCACGATTTAAAAACTTTGTTAGACCAATTTGCATGCAAATGAATGTCATTGTGGAAAATGACCGCGTCAGTGAGGACAATTTGTGATATTTTAGCCCGTTTTTAAAATTCGTGTGTAAAGGTGTAGGGCCTTAAATGAGCATCGATAGTTGTGTAGCCAAGCTACGTTAAATGATCTTTTGCATTTGCGAAACTCCTAGGGCACTATGGCTCTTACATCAGTGCTTATATTAAAACGCAGTATACGATATAGTCCAATAAATGGGGCTCTTTGCGGTTTTGTTGATTAAAACTAACAAGCAACATGCTTAACGTGCCATATATTTTCCAGCAATATTACAATACCTTTCGTTGCCAATTAACTAAGACTTTACCGAGATGCAGTCACGATATTGACATCGACTTATAAAGCCACCCAAGACCAATGAAGGTTTGGTCGCCAGGCAAAAATCATCTAGTGGTCAACAGTGGCTCTATTAGTGTGCTAGGAAAACTAACTAATTGGCACACACCTGCATACCATTAGCGCAACATAGGCCTTTACCGAGATGCAGTCACGATATGAACGGCCACCCAAGACCGATGACGGCTTGGTCGCCAGTCTAAAACAATCTGGAAGTCAACAGGGGCCTTTTAAGTGTACAAGGAAAACGTAATTTATTAAAGCAAACTGTAGCAGGTCACAGTGCGGTGGTATAAAACATTATTAAAGACTGAGTGCTTAACAATAATATCGTGCAAGGTTCTTGGACTAGATCACAGAGCTTGCGGCGAATCTTTTAACGAAAGGCCTAACCTTAACATGGGTTTAACCAACGTATATCTATCTCTCTGGATCTTGGTTTCTCAGATCTCCCAGGCGTCAATAAAACACAACATTAACAATATTGTCTCCGCTTTGTTTTACTATTCCCAACGTGGCCAGGCCTTCTAGCTAAAACGACCAGTAAACACGTTTTTCAACACTACTGACTCTCTTGTCATATCGCATGAACTATCTAAGGTTTGCATTCTTATTGCTATCTATGCATTACATTGATTAGATGGCTTATGTTATTGCACAGTGACTGTCACTTTTGCTATGTCAATGTCATCAAACTGTCAGAGTAGCAGATAGTTCAACAGTTATCTGTCGTCAGCATAGTTTTGTTCCTTGGCCAGGGTGGCATGGTCGAAGTATAAGCTATTCTGCGGATTTGTTGTTCGGTTTGTTTGTATCAATTTACCAATTAAAACTTCCGACGACATTTGCATATTTGATGTTTAGAACATGTTTATATCCTTAACCGATGTATAAATGAAATGCATAAATCGACACAGTAAAGCAAATAACAAGATTTCGGACCTAGCACATAAAACCATTATCCACACTTAGTAATTCTCTTACTTTTCGTATCTTAACCCTATCCCCACTGCGGTAAACTCTTACCTCATCCACGCTACCCTCTATCAAGAACGCATTAAATCCCAGCCGGCAACCTACACTTATTCCCAACACAGCCACTGTCCTGCAAAAGCATCATTACCCCTGTAATTTCTGCCGTAATAACCCATTATCTTGACTGTATTCAACCTCTACCTCTATCTTGACCTCACCACAGTCAAAATCATACTTTACCGTGATCTCCTTTCTCCCCTCTGGTCATACATTGAACTGTCCACTGAAGGAGATCGTAGCTACCTTTGACAATAATTTGTGTGATTCTCTATTACTCAATCTAGAGTCGATATTGCTAAATTGATCACACATGAAAACAGATGTTCACATAAATATGCCAGATGGCATAAATACAGCGATCTGCACTCCTTTCCTTGGACGTCATAAAATACGTTTACGCCGAAGAGGTGAATCTCTCGTTGCATAATCTATTGTCTGGCAGCGTTGCTCAAAAAGTGTAGATACTATGGACAGAATATAGTAACACAAACATTTGATTGCCAAGATGATGACGTAAATGTTCGTAATTCATGCCAATCAAACCGATAAACTGTGAATACAAGATGGAGCTTGTACACGTCCTAAATAACTCGTGGCTGCTCACTATTCACCTGGCTCATTAGGTGTTTAATCCGAGTCATGATGCTTAAATCCTTATATATCTAAACCACAAATAGGCATTCATCAATATAGCCTCTTGGTAATGAGAAATTGGATAGCTGCTGATTTTTCTAACTATATTGATAAACATCCAGTACACACATCTTGGTTTCACTTCATCATGTGTGACCTCTACCGCGAGTTCGGCTTTGATGTGAATCAGATACTTCTGAATAATCCCAGACTCAACCTGTTTCAATTGGTTGTTTCCACATCCTCATATTTAATAATGAAGCAAAAAGTATGCATAGACAAATACTATGAACTAATATATTTTGTACTACGAATATTCCGCCAGCCACCAGTAAAATGGAACTTCGTGCAAGTTAATCATCGACGTTTGGTTGCTTATAACATTCTTGTGCGGGATTCGATTAATCCCCACATTTCCCGCAGTGGATATTCTCAATACGAATGCGTGCTAACCTCTAAACGCACTTGTCCTCGCTTGTTAGTGAGCCATTAACGACTCGACGCAATGTAAGGAGCTAGCCGGTGCTTTGCGTATCACAGAAACGAACCAAAACACTTCCCCCAAACTCAAATAGAGTGGTGATTAGCGCTGCTTCTTATAGCTTTACTCATACAGAAATGAACGCCTCCGTTATCTTTCAGACTTTGACGAGTTAGTTCCTCACCACCATTTAGCACATTCAATAGCTACTCGAACATTGATAGACACGAATGATGTGAAGGTATTTGCGTTAGAGTTTACATTTCAGAGGATTATGTAGACTAATGTTCGCCGCCACACTTTTATTGATGCGATCCCCTATGTTGCATAATCTACCGCAATGTATTGAACAGCACGTCGCATGGTATGGTTGCACTTATTTGTCCGCATTTCTGTCGTTTGATGTGCGTTTAACTATTCAAATTAACCAATACGTTCTCTTCAGGCTATGTACTCTTATGATATATTTTGCATTTTTGAATAATACAGAGGAAAAAAATTAATGATTCATCTATTATGTTCGCGTGCGCAGGTAGCGCTTCTGGAAGATGTCTTCTAGGTGCCGTATGTTTGTAATATATAGTGGTGCCTGGATACCTGCATGGTTATAATGTCGTTTATAGGGTTAGTGGGTGACAAAAAACGACATGAATCATTTCTATGTCAGGCAATAATGCCAATTTGCTGCTAATAACCGTCCACAAAACGGGTAATTCCAAATATGTGGTGTAACGTATGTTATTCTCATTCATTGGTGGATTCAATGATCTCAGGAGCGGGGATACGCTCGAATGATTCATAAGAACCCGTACGGTAGCACCACGTCTTGTCCGTTAGTCATTATAACCTCTTGGCACTATTTTAACAACTAGACTTCTACACTGACGTTGATAGCAAAATCCCAATGCAGAGTCAGCGACTTGATATGATAGCGTCATGCTATACCTGACGACAGATTGCTGTACCAATTGTGATTATTTTCATGTATAGCCAACCGTCATTCAACCGATGAATATCGTACGACGAGCTAATAGCCTGTTTATAGTATTAGTTGATATGTGAGGCCAATGATTGACTTTCTTATGATTATGTATGTGCAATATAATAACTTGGGACTAAAATAAACGAAGGCTTACAATTCCATGGAATGTTAAATACGTTGTACCTTACTGCTGCTTGAATAATAAAGATGTAGTTGGTTAACTTTACGGGGCAAATATTACCGACATTATTACCGATATTATGCCATGACTGGTCATCTTAGGGCAGTTTGCTTATTCATAAAACCAAAAATTCGTATTTCATTCTCTTGTGATTGGTTTTGCATTTAACATCCTCCAACTTAGCCCTGGCGATATTACAATATATCCCCCATGCCATTGGGTGCTGTTTTACCTATCTGCGTGTTTCGGTCTACAAACGATTACTGCTCAAAAGCGTCTGTGTTGCTTCGCAGTCAATATCAAGTTAACAACTGAGATACTATGACTGAAATACGTCATAAGACGAGGGTAGCTCCAGTACGTGTGATGTATGTGACCAAGGGAATAAGTGGGGCGCGTCCCATTAAAGAATATTGATAGATTTGTAAGTTTCTTTGCAATGCTGGATATGCATCATCCTTTTGCATTGCGTTTGATAGAAGTGAGTTTTCATGCAGTCTTGAATCTAGAAGGTATATTTTTGTCCCGGCTATTAGCTTTTTCAAATAGTTGACAGGAAATAATTTTGGTAGCATCGCGTGACTTATGTTCGAGAAATTTTGAAACCCGCAAAACATTTGCACTATTGTCAAGTCAGATAATCAATGCTAATAAGCTCAACCCAAACTATGATCGTTTTCAGTTTGTGTAGTAATCAAGTCGATTAGTAAGCGGCAATTATCCACAAATCCGATGGCGATATTGCGCTGCTACAAACAGCATACATGCCTCACCGTTTAAGATTACCAGATGCTTGCAGAACAGCTCATCAGGGCTCCAAGATGAGCATATACACGGCCCCTGGATGTGGCTGACACGTGCCTCGGTGGCCGTCGATAAAGAAGTCGCCCTTATAACTAGAGGATCTTAATTACATTGCCATTACGGATTGATGTATAAGTCTACCCGCTGAATTCGACTCTTAATAGGATTGTCTAGTCTATTAACTCGTCAACCAAGCAGGTTTTCAAATCGTACCAAAATCACAACAAATAAATTAAGGATTTTCATTAACTACCGGTATGTTCCATACTGCATGTAAGTAAATGCAACAGGGTTTAACTATCTAGCCTGTATTTGGTTCAATTGTTCCCTAATTCATTTATTCATTAATATCGTGCATTGTATGTCCTTGTTGCAAATATAAGCAATCGTCTATCTTTCACACTTGGAAGTAGAGTTACTCATTATTGGCATGAACTTGAACAAATGCATCATTTGTGCAGTAAATGGTCCTTTGCACCAATCGGTTCTAATGATCTTCTATTCTCACAATTTGATCAAATCGGAACATATTGGCATATTATAGCGCAAAACATGTTTTTATTCTGTTTGCAACCGACAGTGCACGTACATTTACATTAGCTGTTATGGGTTCAGGTATAATGCAAATTAACTTTGCAGCGACATTAATGTTCGATATTTATCAAATCATTCCATGCCCAGGCAATTAGGCTTCACGGTTTTGCTATTATCTTTTCTGGATTGGCTAGGTGACTCATTGAAGAATGTCATCCTCACAGGTTTCATATACGCTTAAAACTACTCAAAATCATTAATATCAGACAGGATGCGAAACCTATGCCGCTAGGTCAAAGGTCCAGCACGGTACAATTGAGCTACAGGGTCGGGTTCATTTTCCTTCAGAGATGGGACCGCCAGCCAACGCGATCATCCGAGTCAAGGATAGCCGGTCAGGTTTTTCCACCTTAGTATTGAACCCGCAACCAGCATAATTCATTGTCATAAGGGGAACGTTACGATGGGTATAGAATGAAAGTATGCAAGGTAACAAAACTATTATGTCGAATAATCCATGCTCGTTTACTTGTCGATATCAGAATATGTATTCCTATCGCAAGGTCAATAAATACGATAAAAACGTGGACAAGGATAATTCGGTGAATAAATATGTAACAGAAATGACAGTGGTTTGCTAGGGAACAGCTGGTGATATTTAAGGAATCGATTCAAATTTTGCCAACAATAAAATTCAGATCATTGTAAATTAATGCATTTGTGTAGCTAAATCCGGAATGGTAACTTTAATCCAAAGTACAGGCACGTATAAATAATTCTTCGACGGCTAAGCATTAGTAGTATAGAGACTGGAGGTACGAGCACAGCTTCCAAAATGACTCACATGAGCCAGCGAACCGCTCGCACCTCCCCCCTATACTATACCATATGAGCCCAGCCCTTCCAGCCCCTATGGTATAGGCCCACTAAAGAGGGCGACAGCAATGTCAACCATCTACAGCAGGACCCTGAGGAATAAGCTCTTCTAAACGACTCATGCTCTCCAAAAGGTTATCATACTTTGATTCCTCAATCTCAAGGTCCACCTTCTCCTCCCATATTTGTTCCACATCTGCTTGCAGCTCGGCCACCCCCATATGTTCATCGGTGCTCATTCTATACCTCAGCTCTCATATGTTCAACATATCGACGCGTGCCCATAGGCCAGAGTGTTTACACCACCTGGAGCTATCCACCGCTTTGAGTCAAAGGGGGAGAAACGTGGAGCCCATATATTTTATGGCAGTCACTTCTGAGCTTGTTCATTCCGTGGCGAAACTGCTTTTGGCGAACAGTGACTCCACGTACTGAGCGTGTCGTAGATGCTTCTTCACCACCACCTTCTTCACACCTTTTGCTTTTTTGATCTCATCCCGGCTCGACATCAAGATCGAGTTCATCTTAGGGCGCAGACCAACATACTCCTTGATGGGCACGCCGGCACACTCATCCTTCATCTTCCTCAGAACCTTCTTGTTCACACTGCTGTAGAGACTACGGGAGGGATGAAAGTTGCTGGTGTCAAAGAGATGGGCATCTTCCTTCATGTCAGCATACACGTCAGGCGTACGTATCTCCATTAGCAGCGAATCCATATCTGTGTACCACAAGCCAAGGTTCTTGCCGTATCTGGGCTTCATGGTATTATAATAGAAGTCGTACATCAAGTGTTTGGAGAGGTCGAGTATACACATGCCCACATACACCGGGCGGTTCAGTACCAGGTGAGTCTTGTGCATGTGCAGAGCGGCCAGGTCATTATCAAACACCTGATGACGCGCGTAGGCGGGACTTGCAATAAGCCTACGCATTCTTTCTTCTTCCTTTGAGCGCACAATCTTGACATTGACCCGCCTGCGGAGGTTCTCCATGGTCTTGCCGAGCACAGAGTTGTTCATAAGCTTATACAGGTCCTTCTCAAAGTCGCTGGTGGCCACCTTACGCAGATCCGTATTCATACGAATGTAAGGCTCCATCCAGGGACTCTGGTTAAAGACCAATGCACGAAGGATCTTGGTAAGTCTCATCCCCAAAGACAGATACAGCTTGAGGTTCCTGTAGTGCACCACATACTTCTCCTTATTCCGCAGGTTTGGCACCAACTTTTCAACCTCGCCCAAGGTGCCACCCAACTCGCCCAGGAGGTTCTTCTGATAGATAGACAACCAGTCGTTCTCTACAAGAAGCCGCTCCGGAGCCAGCGGGTAGTCGTTGTGCTCGTCATGAAGTGCAGTAGGATACTCCAAGTCAACCTCAAATATGTATCCAGTCTCGGCATCATCTTGGTGGTCCTGTGTCTGTAGATACTCCGGCCGAGCCACCCACTCAATACCCGCAGTTGGCAAAGGCCTACTCATAGCCCACCCATACAAATTGTTAGCATCAAGGTACTGGATGTAGCTCGTTGGTCAGAGAGCTTGCTGTAGAACTCCTGGATTGGCGGCAGAGGGGAATCAAACTTATCCCAGCTGTCAATGAACTCATAGGGGAAGACTCCCTTACGCAACAGCAGCCGCCGCTTCATCTGGTCTGGCTAATATTCCGTGGTCACAGCAATGGCATCTGGGTTGTTAGCAGACAACAGCTTATCAAGCGAGGCCAGGAGCATCTGTGCATTGTCAATGAAGCGCAACTGTCCAAGCGACAGGGAGATATATTTCTCCATGTTGTTGGGGATACAGTTGATGTTCCCCTCCACTTTGCTTATACCCTGCATCAAGAGATGGGAGTCGTAGCCCCGCAGGTTATGGAACACCACAGGGATGGGTGTTGTCTTGGGACTCAGCCGAAGTTTCAGGTTACACACGTTATGGGCTGGCCCTCTGTACAAGCCTGTTATATGGCGGTGATCGCAAACAGAGTCACAGCCCAGTTTTTCTTGCACACATGACAGCGAGTTGCAGCCTTATGTGCCCTTCTATCCTCCCGAGTCATCCGCATAGGGATAGGCTTGGACAAAACTGCTTTGATCTTTTGCTCCTCCTGCTGCAGAGCCTGTAAGAACTTCTCCAAAGCATCGCTTCCTCTGTAAACCACAGGGGGTTCGGTCTTACCGTCGCAACGAACAACCACATAGCCGTAGCCGCATCCTTGGCGTTTCTGCGTTCTCTGCGTGTTGCTCTTACCAGGATTAAGCGCAGGACCCGGAAGCTTCACTGTGAGCGCCTCAAAGTCAGCATAGATGACGTAGGGTGCAGCAAGCTGTTTCTGCCAGTTCTGGAAGGATAATATGTTCTTCCCTTCCTCAGGAATATCCACTCGCACAGCAGTTTGCCCTATTCCCATACACTGCCAGTTCTGGAAAGATAATATGTTCTTCCCTTCCTCAGGAATATCCACTCGCACAGCAGTTTGCCCTGTCCCCATACACTCAGGCTTACGCACCAGGAGCAGACCCTCTGAGGTATATCCATGCAGACATAGCTCACAGAAGAACTTGCGCTCTTTATGTTTCGTCTGGTCATACAGCAAGCGGTTCAGGTCTTTGATTTGCGTGTAATGGAACTTGCCGTCCTTCTCAATCAGCATGAGGTTCATACGGGTACCAGAGTGCTTACTGATGCGGTGTACAATAGTGGTCTTCCCATCCCAGCCAAAAACGATCAAGGCTAGGTTAGCATGCTTTTCTATCTTCTCAACATGCGACACCGGTGTAGGATATTCTACACCTGCACCCTCCAGCAGAATGTTATATTTTGATGGTCGCTGTGGGTTCTTGGCTACCGGGTGCAGAGCGGCTACAACAGCCCATAAAATGGAAAAGTCGTCCCAGTTCTTTACATTTATGATGGCCTGCTTAGCCGCCAGCGCAGTCGGAAGTCGCATGTAGGAGCCACCCTTCAACGGTTTGTAGTTGGCAATATCAATCCACAGAGTTGTGACCACCTCAAACTCCCAGCCAGAACCTTGGTTGGTCCAATTCTCCAACCGCTCTTTGATATTAACAACAATCTGGTCCAGCTCAACATCCAGGTCTTCTGAGGAGAGAACCACCTGCTGCTTATTACGCAACACAGGCTCAACATACTGAGTGCTGTCATCATCGGCGTGCTTGGAGAGTCTTACCTTAAAGGCAAACTGACACTTGATTCCACCTAGCTCTTCCAGCTCACCAGTCAAAAATTTATGCATCTTCCGACGCATGCCTTTAAAGCACATCATAAGGTCCGAGCTAAGGGGATGAGACTCAGGAACGTTCATCACCCATCCACGCAAATAGTATTTAACAGCCCACTTAGTCTTCTTGAAGGCAAGACACGCTGTGGGGACTGGGGACTGGGTTGTGGGGATGCATGGGGCAGGGACAGGTCTGCGTGGGGCAGGGACTGGTCTGCATGGGGCAGCAGTGGGGACAGGGGTGCGTGCCACCCCAGCCTTTAATCTAGCCAACATCTCCTTGTATGTACGGTCATATTCATTACGCACTTGGAGTGCTTTGAGTGCAACCTTAGAGCGTGGATAAGGAGGCTTAAAACCGTGAATTGAAACATAATCGTTTTGGGCTCCACGTGCTCGCTGATTATGAGTCATGTTTACTATACAGTTCCATTAGTCTAAAAGGGAATTAGTTGATACACAAAAGGCAACAACAATACAGCGAGTGGACTTTGACCTATGCAGTAAACACCCGACTGTGACAAGGTGTCACGCTTCGTCGCACATAGGCCTAGCCGCCAAGCCATGTTGTTGACAGCACCACAAGATTTCTATTTTTATACAGTGGGGATTCCCCGTTCAGTGGCGCCGACTGGCGAGTCAGTGTCCCCAGCTATAGGCCGTTGTGAAACATTTTTTTGGGCAAGAGGAAGCTGACTTTATCGAACCCACAATCCATACACAATCCTACCTTATTATTTTTTATAGCCTTCTGACAACCCGTACAAAGACGATTAATGACACCATGTTTTATCTTATATCTGTGTAAATTACAAAACTCTTGCGTACAGGGCCTTGTTACAGGGGTCTTGCTTCCCGAGTAATATCCATGCTCACTTATTTTCAAATCCTACCATTGTAATATATATATAGATATCTATTAGTCTAATTGGTAATACCGTATGGCGGCAACTGGGTATCGGACGGCACCACAAGCAACTCCTCCTTTACAAAGCCACGGAGAGGTACATCCAGCAAATAGTATAGTACAGGCTCACCAGATTTAGTGACAGAGCTTCCAATCCGGTAAACATTGAGTGACCACACAGGGTCAGTGGCCCGCCGCCGGTGGTCTTGCTCTGCCTCACCAGGCTGGTAGAGGTAGCGAACGCCAACATCAGAGGGAAGCTTTTGCTCTTTGACCCCCAGAGGGCGCCCTGGTACGACTGCAGAGGGCTTTTGTGCAACTCGTTTTGCCTATATAGCATCTTTAGGTTTTTTTCCAGTCAAGCGTGTCACCTCATTATTTATCGCAGAGACTACAGCCTGCAGTCGAGAAACCCACTCAGTCGATCGTTTTCCAGTATCCCTTAACTCTACGGCATACTGGTGACCAAAGAGTCACTCAGCAAGGGTTCGGTTAAAGCGTTCCACTATACCCTGCTATTCACACGGCCACGCCTGTCTGATACTCCATGTTTTACTAACAGCTGATTCGCTGCACCCATAAACTCCCGTCCGGGGTCCACCTGAAGTAGTTTAGGCCAATGCAGCGGTCCTCGTTTGTATATCCTCTCAAGTGCACCTGCGACCTCCTTAGCCTCTTTTGCGAGGCCACATCAACCAATGTTAGGGCATACTGGTAAGTCCGGCGCTTCACAATGTCATGAGGAAGAAATAAGAGATCGGCTTGGTGCACCTCATTAGGGACAGGGACATCAAACTTTGGCCTGGGAATGTGTTTTGGCACTGGCAGGTAGATTTGCCATATAGCTTGCTTTGTTAGCCACCCCCTGGCAACTTCCTCAGAAACCCTCGCTTCTGTTGCAAGCTACTTGATAGCTGTAATGCCTTTCCAGTAGCCCTTGGGACTATATTAGATCTTTTGCATGTGACGATCCATATACAGTAAACGTTCGAGTCTCCAAATGACCTACTTAGCAAGCCTGTATGCAACCAGCCCAGTCGCAGCCATACCCAGTATAATGAACGCCACCTCACGCCCCCTCTGTTCATCTGAGGACTCGTTGAAGTCTGAAAGCTGAGGCTCAGAGCCCAACGGGTCGACGGTTTTATTCTTAATCAGGGAGTACTCACGCATAGCCTCGTCCGCATCCTTAAAAGTATGCTCGGCATGTCCCTGGCGGCGCAGTTGCTCATTGATGAAGTCTAAACGCTCAGTTCTCTTCTTGGCCCATGCTGCCTGAGCAGATTGAAGCTGCTCGATTGCCATATCATGGCGTTTACGTTCCGCGTCCACTTGGCTGCCCCGTAATTTAGAGAATAAAAAGTTGCTCCCAGAGAATGCAACGGCGTTAACAAGAGCACCCCAAACAAGTAGCGCGAGTGTGGCCATTACTTCAGTATATCAACTGGTAAGATTCCTTGTTTAATTAGCATATCCTTTGTGGCCATAGCTAGTGATACATCGGCAACAGCCATAGCCAGGTCCCATGGGGTGAAATCAAGACGTGGTACCCCACCACCCAGAGCCATCTTAGCAAGCTTGGCATAACCTATTGAAATACCGGAAACAACTTCACCGTGGTACAGAGCGTTGACGAGCATTTTTCCATCAGTAATTGGTGTTGTCATCTTATTCCATATAAAACGGATCCTTTAAATGAGCGTCTGGAGGCTTTTGTACCACAACCTGTTTAAGGTGTGAGGCTACCATCTGGTGCCTGTAGCAATACAATGCAAACACGCCAACACCGCCGACAACCAAAGGCACAGCCCATGTTGGCCACGTCCACCTTTCCATAGGTTTGCTCGTTGATATTGGCTCGACAGCTTCGTCTCTACCATCTGTAAGCGCTGCCTTAGCCTCTCGGAGCTCTCTCAGAAGCTTATTTTGATTGGCTTTTCGAGCTGCAGCACCCTTTCGTCCTGCCGCAATCCTTTTAGCATTTTTTGTCACTGACGTTATCTCCACCGGTGTTGTCTACCCTTGATTCGTGTTCGTTTGTCCAATTGACAGCTCTTAGTAAGCACCTGTTATAGCGGAGTTAAGTACATGCTATAGCGGAGTTAAGCACATGCTATAGCGGAGTTAAACACATACTATAGCGCGAAAGTGGTGTCTTCCTCTCCACCGGCCCCTGTTGTTTCGATGCTTGTTTTTCCAAATTGACAGTGCTTAACTGTTGTTAAAGCCGCAGTTAAGGGAGCTAAAAACATACCATAGCGATGATATAGCTCACAAGTGGCAGTGCTTAGCGCGTGTCCAACAAACGGGTTCGTCTCGAGAACTGTAATTAGCATTGGCTGGTGTTCTGGTTAGATTGGTAGAAACATACAAGCAATACCTGAGTACAGCTGTAGCAGTGTCTGACCTAGAGTACGTGTCATGCTGGCACCTAGCCGAGCCTCGTATCTCACATACAGCTTTATGATCTCTTCATCAGACATTGATTCAACCTGATCAATTGTAAGGCGCTCCAAACAAAGGTACTGACGGGCCTGATCTTCGGCTATGACGACAGCAAGCCTATCTCTCTTACAAAACATATCTACACCAGAAGTGCAACTAGGTTCCGCTCCCTCAGACTTTGTCTCCACTAAGCTAGTCGAGTCCTGTTCAAGGAGTTTATCAATAATGGTATCAGGATCCATGAATATACGTATACGCCTTCGAGCTTCAAAATACTGCACCGCTACCCAGATGAAGAAACCTAAATTGATTACTGAGGCAGCGGCTGCTATCAAGGCCAATATCACTTCAATCGACGGCATATGCAGTAGGCTGATCAGTCTTCAGCAGCAGTTTTGCGTGCTTGGTCTTTGCTAGTAGTTGGCGTACTGTGGCACGTTCCTCCTTTGTTGGAATTACATCATTTTCACGTAAGGCGTCTTCAAACGAGTCATGGTCCTTGGTGTGAAAGAGCAACATCCAGCGACTTTGCTCACGTAAGTCCTTCAGCACAGAGTTGTACTTATGGGTGAGGACCCAGACACTTTGTTGCGCATGGCGGCCGCTAAAAGGCCAGTTTGGATAACATGTCTTTCTTCTTGGTTAGGGCCTTTGTTGCCGAACAGTCATCAATAATGTACAGGGTTGGCTCGCCCTTAAAACAATGGTAGAAAGCCCTCAGGTGGTCATGGAGCCGCTCTACTGGATCAACCATGTACACCTCTGAATCATCCCACACCCATGACCGCATCTGATAGGCCTCGTTGAAACGTATGGTAGGGCAGAGGATTACAATATGCTCGAAGGCACCAAAGAAGCGCCCTTCAAGTAGGTCGAGGATGAATGCGGTTGTCCCACATCCTGTCTGCCCACAAACAATTGCCGAACAGGGACCATCTGGAAATGTAAACTTAGTAGAGTGCGCTGACGAACCTGCCATCTTTAATGTTAAGCTGTGCATCCATTACAAAATACATATAAACGTTCAATTCACCGGCCGCCTCTGCCTTTTTTGTGATCTGTATGGTGATGCCCTCAGACGCATTCTCCACAGCCCTGCCACTACCGTGCAGCTGGTCGTCATCACTCGTCCTTAAGTCGAGCCACACAGCATACTTAGTGGTTAGGTACTCTCCTAGGGACACGTCCGACAATGCCAAGTCTTTTGCAGCTATTGCTACACTGGGGTCTCGTTTACTCGTTGCTGCAAAGGCCTTCTTCACCTCGTCCCACTGCTGGTAGCCACGCATGCCCTGGGCATAGAGCTGATTGCGGATGCCCTCAATGGTCACCTCGACCTTCGTAATCTTTGGGTTGTAGAACGACTCTGTCTTCCTGGCGTATGAGGCGTTGGTCGGGTCTTCAAAGAGCAGTAGGATGCCCTTCATGCTGTGAGCCGGCACGTTCAGGTTGATGTTCCACAGTGTATCTCTTTTATTGTATACAAGCTTCCTGTGACGAAGCACACGGTCATACAGAATCGACTGGGTGCGTATCATGCGGGCCAACTCTGTTTGGGTAACCATGTCATAAACCAGCAAGATGCCATCGATTTTGTAGCTTGCAGCGGTGTCGCCCGTTGCGTGAATCACGCGGTTGTATTCGTTGAACGTGAGCTCGTATTCCAGTCTGTCATTAAGCGCACTCTGGTAGAATGGCATGTGACTCTCGAGGAGTTCAAAGTCAAGTGGAAAGTAGAACCTGTTACTATAAACATCAGCTACCGCCTTGTCCTCTTCCTCGGTCTCATCCTTGTCTCCTGCCCCCACTCGTATCTTAGTTGTTTTCTGTCATCTGATGTGTCAATGCCCTGATACTGGAGGCCCTGTCTCTCCTGTGCAGTCCGCCACAAGTAGTGGTAACAGTGGTACACATCGCTGTAATCAATAGACATGACCTCATTGCCAGAAATCTTCATTGTCAATTTCTTAACCACGGCGCGACCCAGGTTTTGCACAACGCTGCGGTTAACATCAGTCGAGGTCAGCGTGATTGTTAAAGCCAGCCGTACTGTCCCTGGGACAATGACGTCGTCTGCGCCTAGATTGGGGAAGTGAACCAGCAGTTGTTGGTTCTGGTCAATTGTGCTTGGATTGTTTGTAACGACTACAGATTGTCACACGCCCTTTACCCCAAGGGGTTCGCATATCCGGCGGTGTGGGTTTAGTTTGCGTCCGTAAGTACTCGTCATGTTGAATGTTTAATTACAATTATATCTTTAACACAGAGACATGGAGTTTGATAACCCAGGATTTGACGACCCAGAGGAGGAAGGGGCTATGGGAGGGGATATGAATGAGACTAGCTTTGATGATGAGGAGACTAACCTGATTGACGAAACTTTAGATACGTCGACTACGACTATTCCACCATGGGCTATTAATGAAATGCCTGCTGGGTTAACAGAAGATCAGGTGGGTTCCAAAGAAGAAACTGAAGTCTTAGTTACGAGGTGGGAGAAGGCAGTGTCTAAGCATGGGCTGCAGGCCACTTTGGAGTTTAGATCGTCTCAACAAGGTGACCTTTGGGTTAAGTGGGGCCGAGAATGGAAGCTTCTGACATGGAAGAACAATCCAAACAAATTCCTCTCTCCTAGGAGTATCCTAGATTACGGTGGTACACAGCTTGCTCGGGCTCTTGGAGTGACCGCTGAACTATCCACAGAAGCAGTAAAAGCCCTACAAGGCGTTGACGAAGCTGCTGCTAAAGCACTTCTTAACGAGGACACAACACTAGCTGAGCGTGTACGCAACTTGTTCCGGGAGCAGGGCATAACAATTGCCTCCATCCTCACTGCGATTGGATTGGCAATCTCGACCCTGGTAGTTGCTTTGACGGGTGGAGGGAGCACTAGTCCAACCCCGGCACCAACGCCGACGCCAGCTGATCAGCCTGGGGTAAAGGAATGGATTCAAAAACAGCTGAACTCCTTGGCAAACGTTTTGAAGGGTCTTGCCGGTAAGGCAGCAGCTGCCCTTCCAGGAATTATTGGCTCCATCGTATCATGGCTGCTTACGTCAGCTGCAAAGGTGGCTGGTTGGATGGCAGAACATGTATGGGCCGCAGCTGTGGCGGTGGGGGGAGTTATCCTCCTGATACTCCGTGACTTACCTCGTAGCAAACCAAAGCACAGCTAAGCCTATAGCGATTCCACCTACAATGAGAGCTGTTTTCTCATCCTCGTGCGTAGATGGCAGAGCAGCGGGTGAAGGGTCTTTGACGGCGGGTGGAGGGTCGGGGGCGGCGGGCTGAGGGTCAAAGCTTCCTCTATCTGGAAGAGCAAAACCACGTTGACATCAGTATTGCTGCCGATTTGCTGTTCCTCAGTTGCAATGGTAATCAGATTGCTGTACCCAACAACGTTTCCAATTGCGAGGCTCATATCCGATGGAGCCATGTACAGGCCCGTTCCAAACACATAATCAACCTTTGAGGAGGCATTCTGGAGGACGTTCTGATACCGTTGGATGGATGACGGAATATCCACTGGGGAGTTGATGGCATCCTCAACGTTAGCCTGAAATTGTTTTTGGGCATCAAAGGACGTTCTAACACCTAGTATCTCTGAGCGGTTCTGCGCCTGAGCACTAAGAATGGCCCAGACATAGGTCCGAATGCTGTCGTTAATTAGCTCAACGCCGGTCTGTGTAAAGCCCTCAGACGTGTCCAGTATGAAGGTACTCCAGGCCTCATCTGCTTCAGGTTCCTGTGCTAGATGTAGAACAGCACCCATTTTCTCCTGAAAGGATTGTAGGTTACTCGCGTGGGCAAAACCTGATTTTGTATCCTTTTCCGCCTCAAAGGCCATCCGTGTAGGGTCCTAACGAACGTTTCGACCAGCAACCTTGACGACACTCCCGTAACCATACGCATCATGTGCATATAAGATACCAAGTCCACTATTAGCTACGATTGCCTTTTGGTGCCAGTCTGTGTTTGGTTGAACACCAAAGTTAGTGCAGAGTCTCTCATATGCCCTCTTGTCATATGTATTGTTATAGGGGTCATAGGCATGATCCTGAGGTAGAGTCGCTTGCAGTTCTTCTAATAGGCGACGCACTGAGGAGGTTGCAATTGCGGTATTGGAGAAGGTGTACGACACCAAGATCGACGGAAATAATATCTATATTGAGGGCGGCGCGACGGCCTACTCTCCGGATGGCTCTTGTGTGCTCCCAATCCGGCAGGCTGGAGTGGATGCTGTCTGTCTGGGGCATCCTGAGGAGGTTGTGCTGCTCGCGATAAAGTGCCCCTACACTCGGAGTCCTGGGAGGGTGATTCCGAATATGTATAAGCCTCAGGTTCGGTTGGGGTTGCACCACAGTCCGGTGGCGACCATCGGGGTGTTTGTCGACTGCGTTTTCAGGTTGTGCTCCTTTGAAGACCTGGGGAGAGCTGGGGTAATTTGGAGCAATCATTTACGACACATAGCCATCAATAACAAGCTGCATATATCCACTATAGCTAAGCATTGATGCGCTTTAGCTATCTGCATCATATAACAATATGAGGGTTGTCGATGACTCTATTGCATGCCGTTAAAGTACATACCTCAATTAAGATACCGATTATAGAATTTTCGGGTGTGTCTTTATTTAGAAAAGCCAGTGGCAATATGGGTGGAAAAATAATTAACCACAAACATATGGAAGTTAATAAGATGTATAACCTGCTTGTTGTTCCTTATAAGCAAGAAATATATGCATATATAAGCATACGAGACTGTGAACTATTGATTGTAGTTGGCTGATGGAAGCATGATTAATTTCACAAACATTTTATGATCGTACTAACCCGCTAATACATTTTGGTTCTTATTTGTTCGATTACAGACAACTGCAATTAATCGCCCTTAGTGACCCTTTTGGGGGTGAACCGCCTCTTTTGTGCTGTAAAGCAGAAGTGTTTTTGTCGATACCAATGATACTCGTTGACTAGATATGATCACAGGAGAACAAAATTCAGAAATTATTTTGTCACTGCTTTGAGATAACTGATTTTATAGTGTCGCACTACGTGTGTTGAGATTTATTGCACGTTGTGAACTTACTGCCTTAGACAATTCACTTTATTGTCTTTAAGATATAATCAGTGCTTCATGATATTCATGAGGTAACAGCTGCAAATTTCTGGAATTTCTTTTCCAAACTCTATACGTTTCTTGGGGATAACTAAGGTGGTGACTGTACACTCTCTGTGTTCCGTGTCCTACCGACCTAAGAAATAGGTAGACACTGCTATTGGCAACATAGAATATAATGAGAAATACAAGCGGAACCATTAACAAATAACACTTGTAGATAATCACTATGCTAGGAATAATGCCAGTCCATTGTGACCTCTACAAAAGAGGTGTCGCAAATAATAATCTCGCTGGTTTAGCTTGCTCGTCTACAGTTTAACTCACTACGCAAGCAAATCGCTACATTGCATCTGTTCTATTAGTCTGATACTCAAGGGGTTCAGTTCGGCACGATTTGGTGTGGCTTTGATCATTAATATCACATTACTGTCCATGTTATGTCCACAACAGTGTACGAGGTGATGTTGATCGTTACGCAAATCTACTGTGATCGGTACCAACATGTCAGGCCTCATTCGTTTTGTATGGTTTCTGTGGTATGTTGAGCAAATCATGTGAATTGAATGCAAAAACACGTTGCTCAAACAACCAGGATAGTCTTAAGAGGGAATCAATAGATAAATAACTGCACCATCAGGCGAGGACGTATAGTGATCACCATATCGTCAGCTGCTTTATGATGCTTGATAGCTTATGTACCAAGATATTTCATAACCAATGAAGTAACTGAATATTCATTCATGTATTTGTCATTCATACAATGGCCATTGACTGTAATGTTCACAAAGACTAAATGATAAACATTTGCTTACATATGCTAGGAATGGTCCGGTGGATCGTCGTCACAATGGTCGACATTTTCTGATGACAGAATGTAAAACTCATCTCCCTTGATTTCAAGGGAGATGAGGAGGTGGAGGTTGTATGCACGATCGTGATTTAAACGTTTTGTATAATAACCGATTTAAATAAATCCAAGGGCTTGCCCATACGTGAGCCAAATATATTTCTCGGCGACGAATATCATAACACACGGGTGGATTGTATGAGGTGAGCCAAATTTATAATACCAGTAGACGCAAGTGAATGTTAAGGCCAGTCACTGTTTATATAGAAGAGTTGCACCGAAACTTGTGCGCTAGATTCGCGAACTTTTATTCTTAATGCATTTGAGGATCGACATTTCAGTATGAGTTAATGCTCATTCAATAATGAACTTGGGTGTTTTTCGTTTTACGTATTACCTGTAGATAATAAATATAATGCATGACGTATTTGAATAAAGGCACTTTCACGAATGTCTAGTTTGATTAATTTATGCGTATGCTGTGTGATTACGTTTGTTATGTAATACACCTATTATTTGATAACGGAGTGATTCAGATGGATTAAATGTATCCATGCCGATTTGGTCGCTTTGCAATGTAAACTTATACGAGCTAGTAGTTTCCCGTACTGCACTCATGTTTATTTGACTATTGTGCCATACAGTAGAGGGCAACAAATGTGAATTTATGTCCCATCATAGTCTTATGATTGTATATAATAATATCACACGTCAGAGTACAGATATCGCGTGCTTTTTTGCAACCATGATCAGTTATATACTGCACTGGAATATCTAACGGAGTGATTTTAAATCTTATGCTAGCGTGCGCATCTATCAACGACACAATTAGTAGATGGAACATAACCACAAATATAAACCACACTTCTTTTGTACTTCTGTGCCTGGTACCACGATATGGTAAAAATTGTTTCTTGTTTGAGGGTTGAATATTCAACACCAATATGCACCAGCTGCATTTACTAATGTCATTGTTCAATGTCACAATATAATATTTATGCATTATATTCGATGGCATATCTCTGAACACACACAATTATATTTTTTCTCTTGTTATATATCGACTACATAGCGAGAATATCACAATAACGTTTAAACATTATGGCCTGATTAAATGCAATTACCTTGCTAAAGATTCATATCTAACAAACCTAATACCAGAATAAAATAATCTGCCCCACATGCATACATTGTGCTTGCAATGAATTTAAATAGCAGTTATATTACGCATGTTAATGGTCGTGTATCCATAAACTTATTTAATATCTGGAAGATTTTATTAGGGTTTATTGCAACAAAATGGACCTACCTATGCAAACTAGTCCGCTTAGATAATTCATGCTCTCACTAGAATATACAGATATATATAATTGTCACCATTAATATATGACAATGCAGACATCCATAGACAAACTAGATTTCTAGTCCGGATTGTTTGAGGTGTACATGTATAAAGGATGCGCACAATATAATATCATTTCGGCTTCAGCTCACTCACTTGGTGAGGTGGTTTATACATTTTAAAAATGTTAAGTGATAATATGGGTGATGAATATATATGCTAGACGCTTTGATTTGGAATTAAAACACACGAAGAGTACAAGGAACTTTTGTAATTATATAACATTATATATATATGCAAAATATACGATATATATATTGTTCTAAAGCAAATATGAACTTTGCATCAATTGATAAGGAACTCATATATTATATCCAGATTATAGTGTGCTGATTATGGCATACTGGAGGACATGAAATATGCCGACTAAATATTGATAAAAGACATAGTTTGATTCTATTTTGTAATGTGCATGGGCCGAGCCATCGCGCAATGTTATATTCGTATTACAGTTGTAATGTATATATATATATATATATATATATATATATATATATATATATATATATATATATATATATATAGATAGACATTATATACCTATAACTTTATATATATACGATATGTATATTAATATATATATATGTATATATATATGTATACATACATACATATATATATTTATATATATATGTATATATATAAATATGTGTATCTATATGTATATGTATATATATATATATATATATTTATATGTATATGTATACACACATATATATATATATATATATATATATATATATATATATATATATATATATATATATATATTTATGTATATATATATGCATATTTATATATATAATATGTATCAATTGATAAGGATCAGTCATATATTACATATTCCCAGATTGCTAGCTCATCTTATTATGGAAGCCCTGAGGACATGGAAATATTTCATGTTGCTTTAACATTGTGCTGAAAGTAAAGTTATATTACACGCGTTACGTTGATGCAGAAGTTCAACAAGGGCAGCGAGAACATTACATACCACGAGGCATGTACTAAACATTCTCCGAAAGCAGTGGATGATGAAGATAGACTGCTAGACGACAAAAAGCCCTACCATGTGGGAATGGCGATTTGTCAAAAGAGAGAAAAAGCTCTCCCTTAGCCAATACACAAGTAATATTTATAATTTAATGGAGTCACATTCCATAGCGTTTGCGGATGAAATTGCTATGGGGAACCTATATCATCATCTCATGCATCAGGATCCTTAACATTTGTCAAGAGGTGTAAAACAAATGTTACCCAAGCACATCAAGACACAATGCATATGTCATCTAGGGTATTGGCTTTTTGGATATATTCAAGACCCCGTACTAAAATATAATATAACCTACTTTGTATGCCACATTACGTCGATTGACTTCCTTGTGTCCAAATTATCGCCAAATCATCCTAAAGTGCTAGCCCTCCCCGACGGTCTGAGAAGTGTTTAGGTCGATAAAGTTAATTATGTATGTTGTAATTATCAGATATGAAATTGCACAGCAAGTAGCATTTACATGCTGCCTTGGCTATACAGAAAGTGGTGTCATGCACAATGCAAATCAACAAGCTTATCCACAGTTACTCTTGGCTCCTTGGAGGTGGGGTGGGGGCAACATCAGGTACATCAACATTATTATCAAATATTGAACCATGCATTAACCAAGTGGTCTAACACATATAGATTATATATTTAGATTGTTTTATGGCTATATTGTTTACATTCAGTCACGAAGGTGTCATTGTAATCGATGAGGATGTTGCAAACTATCTGCGATTGCAAAATGGCGTCCAATGAGAGGCCGATTCGCCGTCTTTATGATGTATAAGTTATCGATAATGATGAAACATGGCTGCAAATAAAGAAGGCGCACACTAAGATACTTTGGGAGATGGGTGATAAAATCAATAGCTTGGGAGGTGTGAATATTTAAATATATGAATTGGCCAACATATAATTAGATTCTTACCAAAAGCGTCGTGTGAGATGACCACGCAATTGTGATGCACATCGAGTTTGGTATTAGGGCAAGGCGATGGCAAGGCACACTTACAATCGGAAATATACATTATATCTGCCTCCTAAGTGAAAGATGCGATTGGCTTAATTTCCAACAGATGTTTGACGCGGTTCCATTCTTCACAAATATAGAGTATAGTGTGGCAAACTAAAATCACAAAAGCACATAAGATGTATGTATCGGGCAATGTTTAGTCGTTATCAAAATGTGCTTGCAGAATTACAGATACACCTTGGTATACTCGATGGCGTTATTGTATTTAGTTGGAAACAAGAGCAGTGACTGACTTACGCCTGAATAATAAGTAAACAAATACACCTGCATCATTGATCGCCTGTAAAATGCCTGGAAGTATCATCAACATTACATCAGTCGAGTATGTATTACCAACAGTAAGTGCAAAGTTTTATGTGCTGCTGTGAAAGAAATAATGCTTGACTAGTGCATAATTGAGGCACCAATTTCTTTCACAAAGTCACATTAAGTTACACATTATCAAATATACTACTCTAATGTAGGGTTATTGCTGGACATACGCTGTTTATGACCCGAGACCTTGACGATATCAAAAACTAATATATTAGTATCAATGCGTTTAAACGTCTTACAATTCGGTTGAGAGCTTCATTTGTAATCACGGCCAAGATATCCACTGATGCGATTTTAGCATTTGCATCTAGATGAAGCGCATCGACTACATAAATGGTACCTCTGCACCCCGACGGAAGAGTTTTAAACCTCAATAAATGCAATCTAGTTGGCTTGCCTACTCGTGCACCAGATCCCTTCACAGTGAACGATATCGTAATAGTAGGGTTGAGTGAAGAAGGCGAGCACTGTAGATTTCAGCAACTAATTTAAGTCCATCTTAGCGAATGATTTTACGCAAACACTGCTGCGATAACTGCGCGTGTTACTGCTTGGTTAGATTATAAAATGTATGTTATCATCGAATGGGTGGATCAAATATTCGTCATTAGTTGTAGCCTTTCACTAAAAATATAACTAGAAATTTCTGATTTGACCAAATACGCCGATACTTTAGTAATCCACGAACACATTTAGTATTACGCGTCATTAATTAGTAAATCGACAATCTTCTATGATATTGACTACGGATATATAAATACTTAAGGCCTATTCATTTCCCTTCGATTTGTAACGACAGCTTACGAATAAAGACGTGAACGTTCAGAATCGGACTCGCAACGCTGATGTAATTGTTTTATTGGTTTATTACACTAGCTTATGTTACATAGGCCCGAGGTAGCAGTCGCGTTCTTCATTCATCAAGGTGATAAATTTCTTTTATGAGACAAATTATCTTGCATCAATATGTGTTGAGGACCAAAGCATACGCACGTTTCAGGAAACCTGTCGACCCCGCGCCTAGTCTCAGGTCTACTCCTCATCAATCTTTCCTTTTCTTAAACGTTTAGTGTTTGAGTAATGCAGTAGTCAGCTAAACATGTGTTGAGACACCTTAATAACCCGGGAGAGATGGATATTGCCATATAGCACTTATTATGCCAATTATTTTCAAATCAAAATCATGCCCACAAAAGGGCGCCAAATGACGCACTGCTACCCCAGGAGCTCATATAGTAGCAACAAATATGCGTTTTAGGCATATCAAATATCAAAGGAATCTCGTATCATAAACAGCTCTGTGACCAAACAGTAATCCGACAAGGTATGGGGCATACGAATCTCAAATGGCTGGTCAAAAAACATTTACTGCCTTGATTATATCAGACATAAATTATCAGCTCTATCATATTAAGCCCATGTATAAAAATGAGATAAATTGTGAGGTGCGATTTTTTCATTTTTATCAAACTGGAAGTATTACACATCCCTTTATTTCTACATTCGAGTTGACGATAATTAACATATATTATACATTTTGCAAACGATTATAGTTGTCTCTACTGTCGCACATTCAATTTATGTATTCATTTCTGTACACATCTACACAAATATGTATTAAATAACGCCTCCTTAGAACATATCACGGTGTCTCATTCCGAACATTTTTATTAACTGCACGTCGAATGCGGTAATGAAAGTTTGAAGCATCACTAAAACCTATTGCCTCTTTGAGTTCTTAAAATCCTAGCGGTTTGTTGTTACAAAAAATATTCTCTATGATATGACAATCTGTATATTTGGCCATATTTTTATTCACAAAGAAAGCCAAACTGTGTGTGTTCGTTTTCCGAATTACACAAAACCCAACGAGCCACATAATGTTTTCTGTGTACTACACAGCTGAAAGTAGTTCATCACTGCATAGTAATTTAGAGAAACCGCTGTATTTCATGTGCGATTGTAATGGCATGAGCCTAGTCTTTAGTTCAACTTCAAGTAATAAACTATATTTATTGATAACTCCGTTTCACATTCATATTGATGCATATAAATGCAAACGTGTATGTATATAGGCAAAACAGCGTTAGAAATATATTACGCGACATAGAAATAACTATACCCTATAGCGTGTTATACAATGTGGATTCCAGCAACCGGCTACCGCTAGTAGCTGGTACTTCTTAATCCTTGTACTTGTAGATTTATTTATATATTAAGAGCAACATTTGTGCATAATGAATATGGGTAAGCATAAAGACATGAAGCGGATTATCCGACTAACCTGTTGTTCATTCATCTTTTCTGTTCAGAGTAGTTTGGCTTTGAGTCAGGTAAACATTAGAGAAATACGGGATAAGACAAGCGAGTGCAAAGCCTATAACACAAATGACGTCACTATTAGAACAATTATTGCTGTTGTAACCAATTTTTTTCAAGCTAACCCTGCGTGCTTGTAGTTGATAATTATTTCTTCATTCTATAGGTAATACGAGTTAAGCCTGACGACAGGAAATTACATTGGCGCAAACATGTCAATTTGGCAATTTTAGATAAAACTGTACGCCCTCAGAAAATGAGGCTAAAAACTCACTACAAAGGGTGGATGACCGAGCACGTGCATGATTGGTTACGCTAGGTTGCGGTCGTACAGAATGTAATAATAATCTTATTCCATCTAAACGCAAATTCATCACACTTTATCGTGCCTAAAATATATATTTAATAGACATACGTAAGTAAACAATTAACTACGCTAACATGATATAAATCACAATACATCCGTTATTTTGCCTACATTGATATCGTAAGATTTCAATCCTTGCAAAGTCCGAATGTAACGTACTCCCTCAAATGCTTCCACACACAATGTTCATCCCGAGTTTAACCAAGCGATACAGTGTGTTGTGTTTTGGCAGGTCCCATTCACTGCTTGTGGCAAATAAAAATGCAAAGAGACTGTTGTATGGACTCAGTATGTTGCATAAATAACCACATAGCTGCTGTCGGTTTCGCAAAGCAGATTGACCTTAAGGTTAATCACTTGCAAAACATTAGCGTTTTTCTGCAGCTGGCATTTGCCTGAATTGTCTTGTCCATTTAACGACTTTTGATATCGTTATTTGATTCCTTTATTGATTGGGGATATATAATTATCTGTAGGGCTACATATTAGGAACTTACATCGATACATAAACTGCAAGGCAATCTTAACCATAAAGATTCGGTGATCTTCATGTGAACACAATATACAAATGATATCACAATAGAGAAAAGTAAGAAACTGTGCGCGAATATCAATTATTCCGAATGGCCGGTTACCATGTACTTATTTGACAGCTATGTAAGTCATTATACGGACATATTCATGTATGGGATGTGTTATATTCAGCTCAGAACATGCCAAGTTCGATCATTCAACGCTACGCAGTTATTGTCGACGCTGATTATTGTAGAAGATTTAATGCGACTTGTTTTCCCAGTCGATTTTGACTGCTTTTGCTTGCTGATAGCTTGAAACATTGCATTTTGTGACAGTAAACAGTATGCGCTCAAAAGAAGAGTAAATCGTTATTAGGTTTATCGCCCTTAGGGCTTATCTCAACATATTATTACTGCGTTATGCGCGTTCATTGAAAGGAAAACATCTATGACCCTAAACAATGCATGCATTTTAAAATCGAGGAACCCTGCAAAGACTCAATAAGTCTTGACATAGCTACTGGGTTGCTTGGCTTTAATATAGGGGATTTAATCCATTAGCCTACTTAGTCCAGTGTCACGACTTTTTTCGTAAGTTGGTTGATATCGACAAATTTTTATACCAAGATTGATTTTACGTTCGATTCAATCGTAGTTGATGCTATATTGATAAATAGCTTTTGCCATTATTATACATAGCTTGATCGTAATGTATGGGTTTGCGTGTTGATTTGCGTAAGGAATAGCGTTAATCTCACGGTTGGTCGTAGATTAAGGTAGCAGTGCCCAATACATGTGTTATCTGCCGAGTAGTGCTCTGCAGTTTTACAACATGCATTAACTTTACATATCAGGTGGTAGCGTCAAACTAGTACTTAGAAGTTAGAAACTCTGCCAGGTCTTATACGAATAATGCCTGAATCGCAGCGTCATCGAGGACGATGATGTTGCTCACGATGAGTTAGTGCTCTCTATCAATTGCAAAGATTTGCATCAATTATTCATTGATGATTTATTTTCATATGTTCCACCTAGATGTCTTTCGATGATACTTCTAACGCTAAAATGAACATTTTATGCCGCCGACGAGGAATTATCTAGAAGCCGACCAGTCTTTCTTTAACTAATTATCTAGTTGACATATAGACGTTTATCGGGGATTAGACTAGCATTGCAGACAGACACATCCCTAATTGTGAGTTCTTGTCATGGTTATCAAATGTTACCCATAAAGCGACAAGAGCAATCCAGACATCTCCCAATTTAACGTCGGTAATAAACAATCGTTATTGAAGAAAAGAGCCAACTATTGTGTTATAACTATCTGCAAGCACACCGTCGCTCGGGACGACGATTATATGCTTCCCGGTTTGCTCCTCTTGGTTGCGACATACGCCTCGTTCCTCTACGGAATTGGCACGTGCCTTTATCTTGAAATATGGCCGTCGGTAATCACGTCGGCCGAATAGTTAGCAGTCACAGATCTTATATAACCTCGACTGATAAATTTGTCTGAGCGCTGTATTGGGCCCTTAATGTGATTGCTTCGTGTATTAACTCATCAACCGTATTTTGCTGTCAGCACAAACTACATCCACCACAGATGATTCCATCATTCTAATGGCCGCTATGTTTTATACCACGTCAGTTTATGGGACAGTACTCCTCAATCTAGTTTGTGTGATGACGTTAGTCGTTCTGCGATCTCAGACGACATAGAACCAATAAATATGATTTACAGGTTGAACATGTAAAACACATTACAGCAATGAAGCAGCGCATTAATGTATTCATTGATAATTAATGAAATAGTACAAAATGAGAAAATTGATTGAACTACGCCTTGTGACCTCTGCAATCTTTCGGAATCTATTGCTAACCAGTAACAGTGTCTAATGTACACTTACATGCAATTCGTATGTCGCGTATTTAATGCATAATGAAATATCCCACGCAAAGTGTCCGATTGTTTTTTTATAAACTACCAGTACTCCATGACTAGCAAATTGCTACTGCATCTCACCATCGTTCATCACAATAAACTTCGGATTGGCAGATAAATGTGTTTTCTTGATTGACGTCAATATATGAAGCCATTGGTTGTAAAACGTATTGCTAGACGAACGCCTAACCAGGCGCCAATTAAGATTGCAAGAAAGTAAGGGTAATGATTTTGAAATATGTGCTATATATTTGTATGTAATAAATCACAAATATATAATTGTGCCTTCCTGGAGTTTATCAAGAAGTAACACTGATGTCATATAATCTGTTGACGCGACAACACATGCATTAACAATGATGCGCTACATGAAGCGTTCCTGTCAGTATGAATTAGTATATGCACACGTGGTTAACTTTACAATGTGTATTTGTCGGTTTTAGTTTCACGATCATTTTATGAGTAGGAGGGCAAAGGAAAGTGTCTTCCCTTCTGGGGATTTTGTGATTGCACCAAATTTACTTAGCCAGCCATCGGATGCCTATTGTGTGGCTAAGGGGATTGTGACGGATCAGCCCCTACTTCCTGAGGCGTTTAACTTCGTAACATTGTATTATTTAAGTCGAGAAATAAGCAATTGAAATTATATTTTCCTAGCTCAATAGAATGTATACCGTTTTTATCATACATATATTGCTTGTATGACGAAAGGTAAGAAATGTGGTGGAGTAGTCGTAGTCATGGTGAATTGCACGAACGAAGACTTGTGATTTAAACACACGATTGTAAAAAAGAGTGCATCATATGAAAACAATAATAATGAGGCCGCTTTATGACCTCGGATGGCTACATTGGCACAGTGAATATTCGATATGCTTTGTATTTATGCTCTGTCACTTTGCAGGTTGCAAAATATTTATGTCAAGCAATATGTAGAGTAGTCAGTACAGAAATAAAATATTCACCATTGATTTAACATCGAACAGCATGATTATCACAATGGATTAAATTCATTAATATACTGAATATATCGTATTAAATCTATTATGTTCTGTCTGCGATGCATTAGGACGTCAATTCCGGAATTAGAGGCCAGCTTGTAATTCAGAGAGTACGATATTCTAATCCAGTTCATCACAATAATGTCAATTTTAGATAATTGAGTGCATCTCAGTCTGCATGTTGTGATTGTGGTTCGCATGCTGGTATCGACAGTTGCAGAAACATCACAAGCAAACATTTGTAATGCCGGTCAATCTCGATGATGATACAAATGAGCGAGTGGTCATAAGGGAGTGGGTCCAAAGTACAGACACATCGTTGGGTAATCTGGTTAATCCCCATTGCTGCTTCACCTCACTCTTGTGTTGTCTGATACGTTTAATGTTGAGTGATGCCACGCAGATAATGGGCCACTTCATCTGGAGTCTGCAGGATAAAAGACGAGATCAGTATGTTATCACATTTATACGAAAATAACATTAACCACCGAGTGCCAAGTTGGTGTCACTAAACGGCACATGAGTGACCCTCATGACCCTATATCATAATGTGTTCCACAGCATCGCGTTATGTTTTAAAGAATTCAAGTTATGATTGAGCATATTGAGTAACAGGCCACGGGCGTCATTCTGACAAACGAGTCGTGGGCAAGAATTTGCATCTGTAGGGAGCACAAACACCGACTCAAATGCTGCCGCAATACTGTGTAACAAGACGCGTAATTATCAGCACGTCAATCTGTCAACCATTTAAATGGAATAATTTAATGACTTAGGTCTTCTAGTTGGATATTAATTAAAATTAAATTTCAACCACGCTGCTTTAATGATAACGAGGTGTTAATATCTAGGTGCCCATTGTTTTGTACTGTCAACATTGTTCCTGTAGAGGTCAGACCCATTCATTAAGAGAATTGCGCGACCTTCCTCGCCAGTGACGAGCGATTTAGAGCCTGTGCACGCAAGGCTGTTTGTGCCAGTTAGACTATGACACTTACAGGGCACTATTCAAGCGTCGAAATCATAGCAATATCAGCTTGTTATGGAAAGTGTACAAAGCCCCAGTATCTTATTGATATTTCCAGGCAGCTCTATAGCTCCTGTCTTAATGATGCATATTACCAAGATGGTTCATTTACACAAATCTTATATCTTTGCAAGTATGTGTTGAAACGCACCTAATTAACGTTATCACTTCGAAGTGTTTGGTTATCTGTTGCATACATATTAGCTACAGTCCATTTTGTATGGCACATAATATTTGGTTATTGCACAGGGAGTAGATAGCTGTTATTTACGTGTCGGACGAACGATTTGTGCCTTTCTTATATATAACAACTATTGAGTCGAATGGAGGCAAATGTGCAGCGATGGCTGTGACTCCAGACTCATTGAAGGCAACTAGCTCGTAGCCGCAAGGCGTATTAACTTCAAGTTCGCTATCTAAGTATTGTAAGTACCATCATTCTTGTGTTTGAAAGAACTGTAAGCCCCGATATCTTACGGTTCAATCTATTTTTCAATGATACTATTATATTATTAACATTGTTCTACTGACACAATTTGAATAACGCATATTTGCTCGACACATCTTTTGCGGAGTAATTATTGTGGAATTATGCGTCAAATTTTTGCCGACCGCAACTGAATGAATGGATGGCATGTATATTTAACATGGCTTTAATGTGGCTAAATCAATTGTTGAATTGCATTGGTTGTATGTTTGTTCGGTTCTGTGCAAGCATTATTGCTTAAAGCTAGAAAACCCATATTTTATGTCACGTGGCTTGTATTGTCTGTGCTGTCATTAAGAATTCAGGTATGATATGTGCCATCACCATTGCAGAATCATCCAGAAATGCTAACTTTGATTTATTTTTATAGCGATTTGATCCAATTGAATGCTGCTTGGGGCATACATCGTGTCCCAGTTGCTGGTTTAATGCTTATGTTTGCTCACCTTGTGACAAGGTACCGCACAATAATTGACGACGTATTACTTTTCAGGAACTGAACAAAAGATCTGCAATGAAATGTTATGTTAGCTTATGTTTGCTACAGAAAGAATACGGTGCTGAGGTACTTGTCACCATCATCATCATTACAAAAGCAATATCGTATGTTTCATTGCTTATTGTCTGACCTGGGGACAATACACACACTCACTCTCGGACATTCGTGAATCTCATGTTGATTAATTATAGAGAGACGGGGTTAATTTGGCACAGAAGGGACATCAAGCTATTTATTGATCTGCAAAAATAATTGATAAGTGACAATGATCCTATCACACAACTTCTTTGTACAAAAATTTCAAGCTTAAATCACTTTTAATATATTTTATTCTGTCTGAGACATGATACTTTGTTAATATTATTAATGCTTCCGCTTGTTGTTAGTCAACCTTACACTTTCGATATGAAAATGTTTTTCTATTTTCTCATATGGTTGATTCATCCAGCGGTATTTACTTGAATGCACATTTTTGCACAATACTATGGCGGGATATGAATCAGCCGTGGGATCTAATTAAGATGTACATGGTCAGCCAATTTAGGCGAAACGCAAATGCAAAATCACAAAATTTTGTTCACCAGTTATGAATATTATTCCACCTTCTTGATAACGCGTCAAGACTATGTTATTTGAGAAATTATTCGATTCATAGTTTTTTAATCACATGTCGCAATGCGTTTAATGACCACACATGTGTTGTAGGGGATTAAAACGAGATTTATACCGATAAAAAGAAATTTGCAATATTGCGCTCCGTTCGATATTGAGCTTGCCCATTCGCCTCCTATTTGCGATCTGACCATTACTCCCATGCTACAGCAGTGAGCGGTGACCCATTTTATGACGTACAAATGTTGACAATGGCAAATAATTCCAGTCCTGTTTTTATCTCTCAGTTGAATTCGTGTATTTACAATCATTGACTTGTTAATTAACTGATTTTGGTAAGAATTTTTATTTGTCATCATATTCAAAATTGTCTTGAGTATTTATTGGCTCTTGCTAGCCACATCCGTTCCAAGCAATTAAAATTCTTAATGTTTGGTCTTAAACGATAGCATATCCCTTAGGTCATTACTAACAGAACACTCGTTCATTTTATATGCATATCAGGTAGTTGGTAACGTATCCCCTCGTTTTCTTCATATTTTAACAAACTTTGATCGATAACATGTTGTAGGGTAACGGTTGGTCAGTGGCCAGCATACCGTGCCTTGGCATTCTCTTCCGATCAATGCTCCCTTTATTTTTATTAGTGTCCCCTTCATGTATAACTATTTGACAATGCATTGGTCTGGATTTATTCGGAAATTTTGTGAGCATATACTAACCCGTCTGATTCTTAACACCCCAAAGTCACTAAAGCAATACTTCGATTGTGTATCAGATTATAAGATCCTAGCATTGAATCATAGGTCTTTAACTGAACCGTATAAGCCTCGTTAGCTCTGTCTTATCGTGTTATGGAAATGCCATGAAGTGTAACGAACTCCGCTAGCTTCACTATCGGTAAATTATAACAAACATGCATTAATCTCCATTTGAATACCTGGATATCAAATACTGCTATTAATATTTCATCCCCTCCGATGTTAAGATCTTTAACGGAATTAGCCATTAAGCCTCATCTGCATGGCTGTAACGGTTTTGATAGAAGTATTAGTCTGAAATGGTCAAATCCTTTGCTATGCTTGTTATCAAAATCATTTTGTGTCATATCCTCTATATATGATAGGACTGAAAAATGGCGGCAAGAATTTGCACGTGCTGTGAATAAATGCAGATGTACTAGTCGCTAGGTAATATATATATATACATATATATGTACATATATGCATATATATATAAATATATGTATTTATATTAATTTATACATGTATTTATATATACATATATATATATAAATATAAATATATATATGCATATAGGGTTGTACTTGTAATTATATACATATGTATATATGTATATTAATATGTATATATATATTAATTTATTTTATGTTGGGTGCTCATATTGTAATAAAATAAAATGAATAAGTTTAAGAGTAATCCAAAACCTTGCAGCTAGTTTGCTGTGAGAGATAAGACATATATAGAGTTGACAAATGGGCTTATTTATTGGAAGCCAGGTGCATATATATAATAAGGTGAACACCATACATCGCACACAGCAAAGGTGGGGGAGAAGACAACCACCACTACAAGAAAATGGTAATACATTAAAAAATACTACAACAAGAATTAAAACAGTGGGTGGGTGGGCTAGGGATAAAAAATCGTGTGAGCCAAGATGGCGACAGTCACAGAAAGAAGGAAGTGAAGATCGCCCCTATCGGTAACTGCATTAATTAGAAGTCATGTGAGATCCTAGTAGGGCGGCAAGCCGATAAGCAAGGGGTCACATGTACAAAATAAGGCCGAGAGATCGCCAAACATTATGACATACACTCACGCTATGATTACAAACAATGCTAAACTACAGAAATTAATAAAAAGCCTGCATATCAATCGATAAAAGTAAGACATGATCACCACCATAAAACCAATTTAATTATATGCATATTAAATTATTATTATGTATATATATTATATATATAAATATATATATATATATATATATATATATATATATATATATATATATATATATATATATATATATATATATATATATATATATATATATATATATATATATATATATATATATATATATATATATATATATGCGATTGTACTTGTGATTATACTAGATTCGATTATGTTGAGTGTCAAATTATATCTATGGGTTAGATGTCTTTATTGCAGTGCATGTATTGTAATGTGCAAAATATTATATTGCGTGTAATCATCGCATAACTATTCCGTTTCATCATTCCAAATGTCCATTAAAAAATATAAAACTTGGCTGTAAATCTATCATGCATTATAGATATGTTGCACTTTGGGAACTATGTAGCTTTCGGAACTCTCTGGTGACTCGGGACGACGTTTCAAACTAAGGGACCATAAATTATAGACGAGATGCTATCACGAAATAACCGCGGATAATATGACATAAACAATCCCAATCTCATTGTTACAGATGGTCGAGGTTAGTGTCTAACGTTTGTCGAATTTGTACGACAGCCACATTACAATCAGACAGCGTGAAAATAATCCACTCACTGCTACGATTCCCCAGGGAATATCATTCTCATCACGGATGCATTACATAGCTGACAACAGAATAAAAAAACGGAAGAGACACTACCTACACAAGATGAATTTGGCCCGTTATTAGACATGCTAGACCTCACATTGGCCTGTGATAAAGCTGTTGTTGCGCTTGAGGAAGAAACCGATGCCACTGAATTAAGACAGAGAACAGACTGATGCGCAATGTGCTGAAACACGAAGGAAAAGGTAAAGGCGTGTGTGGGTGAAAACTTGGCTGTTGAGAAACAGTATGGGCAGTATGAAAAACTGATCGTAGAACTGATAGAAAGAGATGGTAGCCCCGAGGCCCCGAGAGGCTACACGGATGTCCCGGAGGCATCACGGGGGCTACACGGGGACGCCGGAGGCTTCACAGAATAAACAAACGGAAGAGACACTACCTACACAAGATGAATTTGGCCCGTTATTAGACATGCTAGACCTCACATTGGCCTGTGATAAAGCTGTTGTTGCGCTTGAGGAAGAAACCGATGCCACTGAATTAAGACAGAGAACAGACTGATGCGCAATGTGCTGAAACACGAAGGAAAAGGTAAAGGCGTGTGTGGGTGAAAACTTGGCTGTTGAGAAACAGTATGGGCAGTATGAAAAACTGATCGTAGAACTGATAGAAAGAGATGGTAGCCCCGAGGCCCCGAGAGGCTACACGGATGTCCCGGAGGCATCACGGGGGCTACACGGGGACGCCGGAGGCTTCACAGATAATCCAGGTGTTAACACGGAAGCATCCCGGAGGCACTCATCCGAGACCATATTACAACAAAATGCGCAGGTTTAATTTTTCGTCGGCCACAAGAGCCCGGCCACATCACGAACACATACCGGAGTCTGCACAGCGCGAAGCACCCCGGATTGCTATCCTGTGGCCTTTCGGGGACTACACCGGCAATGCGAGACAGGGGTGCAGCAAGGTGAAATATTACTTGCCATATCTGCGATGGTACCATGGTTTAGGTGCCGTTGCTTTCATACTGCGAATGCACACATTCATCAGATAATTGCCAGTTTAAATACCGATTAGTCAAATGTATTCGACAAACGCAAACAAACATACAATAACGCATTGATGGGATCATTTGACATGCATTGTTGCAACATTCGTTATATGTTAGTCAGAGATGCCACAGAAAAACAAGCAATAGTTAATGACGCATGTCTCTTTATCATGTAACGCATTGATTGATGTCACGACGAGCTTGACCGTGTTGCTGATGTGGATAATATCATTGATATGGATATCAATTAGGCGTCTGCAAATTAGGTAAAAATGGATGCTTATCAATATGAGCAAGCTGACACCTGGTCGTGCGCGTCGTGTCGTTTTAACCGGATGTGCGCATTTAATCCATGAATACAAACTACACAGGATCCACAAAGATGGACGAATGTATATAGAATATGGCGTGTTTGTTTCAGCGGAGCTTGATCATGGCCTGCAAAGGGAAGCGTTATTACCAGTAAACAGAGGAATTATTATACATTAACAAAGCCTGTCTTACACTTCATCGATTTCAGAAATTGAATCGCTTTCTCCTTGCTCTGTACCCTTTGATATAGTCAATTAGCATAGAACATGGTGAGTAATTGTACATCCCTTGGTTTAATGACAATCCTATGAGGCACAGAGGTTCCATTAAGATGAGATGGTCTAACAATTCCATTTTATTGCTATCACAGTGAATTATTCTGGTGATGAATGGACGTGTTAGTTTATGTCAAATGATACTTTCGAAATACAGTGTTTCAGTTAGCACAATAGGAAAAAAAGCATAATGTGTGTCTTATTGTGTTATTGATATTAACCAGTTGCTCGCAAATATTGTAAACTTTAGATTATACTATACAGTGATGATATCCAGTAACACAATTCAGTTAAGTGCTGTCCACCAATTTATAACTTCATATGCACAAAATGATAGGAAGCAAAATCATGACATACCTGCAGGACAAATGCATCTTTTTTCTCTATCTTGCACTAAATAATCAACCAGTCTATATGCACACAAATATACCTGCATTCATTACGAACGGAATACTTCCTAGCTGTATTAGACTTGTATTTGTAGCGCAAGAAATAAGACCAGTTGGATCCAATGCAAGCCCATCATACGTTTTGCAATATTTGTTTTGGACTTAACGGAACTACAGTGTTGGTATTTTAATAAGTTATGGAGCAATTTGTTAAAAAAGATATGACACGGACATATACAATGTTCTTTTGATGTTTAACTAATATATATCGATTTTAATAGCCTATAGACTTAATGTTATGCTCTACAAACGGTTAAAAAAGTGGAACATATCAAGAGAATGACGATGTTGATTTGTTAATCAGCTGACTGCCACAACTGTTGGTATATTGTTTGAATCACTCTCGTAGATACGAGATGTCGATATATATATACATATATATATATATATATTTATAAATATATGTGATATATATATCTATATATATATTAATATATAGAGAAATATACATATATATGTATATATATATATATATAAACATATATATAAACATATATATATATGTATACATATACATATTTATATATATGTATATATATATACATTTATATAGATATATACATATATATTTTTTCATATATATATATATATATATATATATATATATATATATATATATATTATATATATAAAAAATATATATATATACATGCATACATATATATTTAAAGCTATCCTTGCTGTATAAAAATATTTATGTGAATTGGGAACCATGAAATGGCATGCTATCATTCAGCCGGCTGATTGCGAAAACAATTCTTTGTACCTTATTCTGGTGCAACCAAAATTGCTTCTTCCCGGCTACATCCTGAAACTGGATCACATAAAAATGCAAGTCCTCTAGTAAGTGACACGGTTAGTAAATAGCATTACATAGTCGCATCCATTAATGTGACATGCTGATTGCTTACAGTATTAAGTGGCTATCGCGTAATGACTTCTTGGAGTACAAAGGAGCTCTAAGGTCCCTAATTTTTATAGGCGCTTCCTTTGATATGACATGCAGTCATAGTGGGTAAATTCGTCATGGATCAAAATGAAACTTAAGGATCTTGCGTGTGTGTATATATAAACATACAAACGTACATTATATATGATATATATATATATATAATATATATATATATATGATTGTACATACTAATAAACATATATATATGAATATAAAAAATATATCCATACATATTTTCATATATATACATGTTTAAATATATACATATATATATATATACATATATATATATATATATGTAAATATATATATATATATATATATATATATAAATATATATATATATATACATAATAGGTATATACATTGTTTATCGTTTTTTTATATGTTTATATATATATATATATTGTTTATATATATATATATATATATATTTATATATATGAATATATATATATATATATATATATATGTTTATGTATATATATGTATGTATTTAAAATATTTATATATATGTTTATACATTATGTATTACTCAAGTTCATGAAAGCTTTTGATAAACCATAATATTGTAGATATGATCAAACTTATATAAGGCATCTCAATCAGCATATTAAGGCGATATTTTATTATTGTGAGCTGTCGCCAAAGCATCACATTTCAGTCATTTATTCGGAAGGTTATCATGATGAGGCTCCGAAAGAGGTAGCGTTCACGTGTGTTTGACCAATCTCGGTACTTCTCACGCAGCCTCTATCTCATCCCAATCAATCTCACCTTGTCTAAGACGCTTAATGATGAGTGATACGGTTGTCGGCTTCACGCATATTTGGGCATTTCAGCTTTGGTCTGCCTGATAGCTCCATAGCACTGATCGTGCTGATATTATGAAGATTAAAACACGCTTACAACTGAGTGCTAAGTGACGTCACCAGACGTTATATGAGTGACTATCATGACCGTATTTCACGATTCTTATCGCAGAATTGACATTTATTAAAGATATGTTCACGCTTATAATGATTGACCATACTGGGCAACACTGCAATGTACCGCATTAGGAACAAAGCGTCATGGACAAGAATATGCTTCTGGACTGCTGAACTGCTGCCGAAAGATTGTGTAACGCGGCGAATGGTTATTAGCAGGAAATAGTATATTACAGCTTTAATACAAACACTGTAAGGCATTCGCTAACTCTAAATGGATGTTTTTAATGTATATTTCTATCCTCCGACAATCAATCCTGTTATAATGTTATCACGATATTATCCAGTTTGCAAGCAATAGGATTATATTTTTTCATGGAATCCTTTCGCGGAACATAGGCCCCATTTATGTACATCGCAGTCATGCATATCGTTGCTGTCAACGCAAAATTATGTAAACTGCATGATACATTTTAATCAGTTAAATATACAGAGCGCTTTCAATTGAAATGTTCATAGATGCCTACATTTTCAAGTCTTACTGCTCGATCCCATCAGCAGCCTTGGTTTGTTGGAGGGCATAACACCCTACTTGTATAACTTCCTTCACAGGGGCACATAAAACGCAAATTTTGCGCTTGTGATTGTGAAGTCAACAAAGGTACAATTGTTTTGTTGTCGTAATGCACCGACTATTGAATTCATGAGCATGGAACTGAATGACTGTGGGTTCTGATAATAACTTGGCCGACGATGGAATCCAGGTATTTACAGGCAGTTAATTGATTGGGTTGTCTGGTCAGATCTGATGCAAATATTATGTTTTAACCAGTAACCATGTCTGCTTCCTAACACATGTACATCTGTTTTTCGCCCAGCCATTTTGAACACGGTGAAGAATTGACAGCTACATTAGCTTGGCGATTTGCCACGCTGTAATGAATATCTTGGGTGAATAATAATTTGGTATTGCATCAACGCCGGACTGCATGGTGTCCATTCAGCGTTCGTCTAAACGTGGTATGCAAACTAGTTTGTCCTATTATATTTTCGAATACACACATGACTGTATAGATATATTATTACAACTATTTAACCCAAGACAACGACTATGCGCCTACAAAATGGTTGTGCTTAAAGTTGTACCGATACTCTGCTGTCATGACCAAGAAGTGTAAATGTCTAGGTCTTCGTTCTGTTCCCATATCAAAGCTGTTCCCTTAAAGGTTGGCCGTTCACGTAAGGATCAAGCCCATGCACTATATAGAATCGCGTTTACCTTCTTTGCTAGCGACGGGGGATTCGATGGCGGCAAGTTGGTTGTGCCAGGTACGCTATATCACTTGTTGGGCACTATCAATGCTTATCCGAGATTGAGTTTAAAAACAATAATAAGCATTATGTACTTTTAAGTTCGTGTTTGGTCCACTGCATACATATACGCTTCTGTCCAATCAGTATGCCACAGTACATTTGGTGATTTCACAGCCTGAAGTCAGCAGTTGTGTTTCACCCTATATCGCTAGCGAGCGGTATGAAGGCCCAGACGGGGTGCGAGGAACAATGTGCAGCGATTGTGGCGCGGCTCCATTTCCGACTGGTCCGTTTGTATCAAAATATTTCCGATATAAGCTGAATGGATGTTTTGCATATACTAATAAAGGTCATAATTAGACTCTATTGTGTAAACCATGGCCATATGACTAGAGCAATCGCGGCATTTTATATTACACGCGTTACGTTGATGCAGAAGTTCAACACGAACAGCACGAACATTACATAGCACGAGGCATGTAATCAAACCGCTCAGAAAGCAGTGTAATGTGAGCTAATCAAAGGCTTCAAAGGATGACTTATATGCATCCCGTTCCCCATTATACAAGATGAAGATAGACTGCTAGTAGATAGAAGGGTCTGGGTTGCGGGTATAGCGACTTGTCACAACGAATGTAAAAGCTATCCCTTAGTTAGTCAGTAAGCAAGTATCATTTATAACTAAACTGAGAAACATTTCATAGCGTTAGCATGCACCAGGTACCTAAACATCTGTCAAGAGGTGTAAGACAAATGTGACCTAAGCACGAAAGGACACAAAACATATGGTTTCTGGATATGCTCGAGTCCCAATGCTGAAAGATAATATAACCTACTTTGTATGTCACATTACTTGATTGACTTCTCTGTGTCCAAATCATCGCTGAATCATCCCGAAGTGCTAACATTCAATGACTGTCTAGGAAGTGCTTAGGTCGATAAAGTTCATACTGCTTGTTTTAATTATCAGCTGTAAAAGAGCACATACAAGTAGAATTTACATGCTGCTCGGACCAAACAAAAGGTGACATAATACACAATGTGCATCAAAAATCTTACCCGCAGTTTCCAGTGGCTCCTATTAACAAGTCAATATAATCTTAATCTCTGTGCACGTATATCTAAATTATTCTTTTCACAGTCTTCAGCCCATTTCCCCATCTCCAATCTCCAATGCACCAATTATTGGCTAACATGTTTCATGTAAGGAAATGTTATACGTTGCTCAGTGTACAGAATGGCCCGTTTTTTAATATATGAATCCAGATAAAACATTACTACCACCAGTGATATTAGCATATTAGCACAACCATTGTGAAAATTTGCACTATACAAAGTTACATAGAGGAAACCTTGTCCATTCAAAATCCTTCAGTTATCAGTCATGAGAAGACGGTGGAAGAGATTCCTTATGTTTAATTGAGCAGTATGTTTTTCATTTCAGAGTATATAAACGTCACATTAAAATGAGAATAGCCTTCGGCGTGACGAAGTCATGTATTACATCATAGCTTGAATCTTACATAAGCCTTCATTTGTTGACACTTGGCATCTGGTAGGGAATCATTAACAATATATGGTAAGATATTTTGGGGACCCATACGGACTATAGTACATATTATAGAACATATATGACATATTCAGTGATTTCTCTCGGCGCACAATCATCCAATATTTGATACAAAATGGGAATAATAAACAGTTTTTTTATGCATGCAAACAGCAGAGGCCCTATTTGCGATCATTATTTACAATCTTTTATATTCGAAGCTAAATAATATTTATGCCCAGTATATCATGTTTTTATGTCGGCTTGGGCATTTTATAACGCTGTTAACAATACTTGGTATCTCTTCTTGACCATGTATTAGATTTAGTGATGTAAAGTATCCACACACCCTCTCATATTAATGTCGGAGCTGTCAAATACATCATCTTTATTATTTTCCTGCATCAAATGCTAAGCAATCATTAAAGGCATTATAAGAGAGTGAAAGCTTCCGTGTGATAGGTACATTATTGGACTCCACCAATTATCATGGCCACGTTCATATAACGCCGTCATTTTCAACTAATAAGAACAAACAAATAAGAAACACACTGAGAATATATTTATCGCGTGGCTTTTGCAACAGTGTAATTGAATGTATGTTGCATGCATTCACTTTTGCAGTTATTCCTCTTACAAGACGAGGATTAGATTATACCGGTGAGTTTGCTACAATACTGCGCTGCCATTCATCGTCGAGGCCGCATCATGCAGGGAGACTATTTGAAATTAGTGCTCTCTCTTTTGAGCTAAATTACAGAACTATATTGAGCAATAGCTAGGTAAGACACCCGCCATCGGCGAACCACACTAGATATGAACTACTACTTAGACAGCGTGGATTGTTGCGGAAATTATGAGAGTAGAGTTGATTTGAACGTGGCAGTGAGTGTGAGGAGTGAGCGATTATTAGTGCATATTCGATAAAATTAAATTTACGCACAACCACGTATTAAATTTGCTCACCAACATTATGTGTCCTTTGTACAAAATATTCCACATTAATTTCTCTTTGCTTCATCTTGGTTTGCCTTATGCATTATGTATAACATAAAAATAATCATGTTATAAAAGTAAACAAATTAGTTATCAGTAAATACTTTCATGGTCCTGATATGGAACTAATTAGCTGACAACGCGTGGCACGTGTTTCTTATCCCAGCATGGAAACGCGCTTGTCGAATGCTAGTGAAATATGACCTTATTTGAGCTTAAAAAGAGATATGGATGTCGATTCATACTGCCGTTTGAATGCTATTTTTTAGGAAGTCGCAAGTATACTATCGAAGCAAATAACAATGCATTGATGGGATTAATTGACATGCGTTATAAGCAGCAAACAATGGAATAAATATTCATATACAAAGCCCCTCTAACATACCACCGATTACAGAAATTGCATTGCTTTCTCTCCGCTCAGTATACTATGAAATAGATAATTAGCAAGCGACATAACGAGCAATTTTATACCCATTGGCTGGTTTTATGACAATTCTACGAGATAGAGAGGTTCCATTAAGGTGAGTTGGTTTAGCAATTCCATTTGATAGCTATACCAGTGAATTATTCTGGTGATGAATGGAAATGTTAGTTTATATAAAATGATTCGTCCAAAATACAGTACTTCACTTAATGTTTAGATTACTAGATGTAGGATTCTAACGGCGTACGCGATGTACAACGATAGCATTCATACAAACGGTTAGGGTTACCATATCTTAACGAAAGCAATAGGTGTTGATATCCAAAATATATTTATGCAGGCAATTGTCAAAACAGGATCATGCTTGCGTGTTTTACCTGGGCATCAATTACAGGATCGCTTCACGATGCATTTTCCTGATCGTCGGTGTTACGCTACGGAATAATTCGGGAAATTTGATCTTCATGCAACAACAGTTACATCTGGCGCTTGTGAGAATATTGGATATGTTTCATCCCATATTTGTCGCAACTCTTAACGTCGTATTGGGTTATGTTGATGTTCTTTGCTTTTTGTCAGAAGAGAATGAATAACGAGCACCTGAGAGTTACTAGTCTATCTTCGTCAATACGTATGTCCATTTGTATGTTATCTCATCCAGATAATATTTGTAACGTTGTGGAATCGTTCTGGCACGCAAAAAAAACCCAATTGGAGTGCGTGGTTACCGTGGTACCACGACCATATAAATTACAGCAAGCTACACAAACCTTATTTGGCGTAATGTCGACGTGCATAGACATTCAAGCTCATCATTGAGTAGATCGGAAAGCTGATCTCAACTGATAAATGGCTGTATAAGGACTGATGCTCTATGCCGTCATGAGAGGTCCAATTTTGCCTATTGTTTGAGTAACATTTTGCTGATAGAGGAAAGGTTAATTTGATAAATGGTACAATATATTTTTGTCTTAAGCATTAATTGGCGCACTTATATAATAAACTTGCAAACAATTCTCGCATGCCTTAAAATATAATGGAAAATCCTAACTATGCTTTACCGCACCATTATGAATAATGGTAACAGAAGCGGGACACTAGCAACTATGAAAACATAGCTTTTGTGGCCAGATTACCCATATAAAGCCGGGCACATATGATAGTGGTCCCCAAAATTATATAAAAAGGCAGTGGTTAATCGAAATGTCATAAATAAGCTGCGTCTACAATCATTATACTCAGAAATGGCATCACTTTCTTACATATCGGGTATTATGTATATGTTCATTGTCTCAGTGTTTAAGCACATCAGTGTATTCATTACCATGTAATGGAATCGATAGTCTAGACTTGGCTGCAGAATTATATCTATTTCAAACGTTTATATCGTTGTATTTGTTCTGTTATGATCGTGTATGCATATAAATGGGGGAGAGGGTGAAGTTAAAATGCATATTGCGTTTTGTTATATGCGTTTGTTGGGTTTGCCGTCTTCATGTCACACATTCTGCTTGTCGATACTACAATAAATAATAGCATTCTTCATTCACATCATCATTCGCCACACCAACCTAACCTTACATGCGTTGTCATATGCACCATCGATTGTTGTCAGTCGGGTTTTGCTTATTGTACGGCCCCAAAACAAAGAAATACCTTGATTTCTCAATGCCTAGGATTATCAGACACAATTGCGCCACTGACTCTATGTCAACTCATGCAGTGTCTAAATTTTAGATCATGGAATAGCTTATTGAGAATGATATGTTCATCTATGTATATTGAAATTTATGTCAACTATGGTTGACGCATAACATGGCGTTGAAGTGGCGATTCGATTTAATGTATGGCACGATTTCCTCCTTCAATTTTACCACCGGTGTATACATTACTTAATCATTTTAGACCTGACTTTCAGCATAAATAACACATAACGGTAACCAATGATAGATTACGAACAACTCACCGTTGTAATATTAATAGATTTGACCACATATTCAACAAATTGTATGCAGGAACTTTCTTTAATCGATCCGGTTCGCTATCAAAGTGTATAGACGGCGTTGCAGACGACAACTATTGCAATTATTACTTCTCCAAAATACCGTGTAAAATAATTAACTGATGATAATTGAATGCTAAAGTCTATGAATCTGCGCGTCAGGAAACAATCCACCGAATTTCAATTGAAACAAAAGAAATAATTAATTAAAACTACTATTTTGTTTCTATTATCGGACATTCAATTCTCGCAGTTAGATTTATTTCTTCGATTTTACACAGAAGTGTAACATTACTTTCTAGTTTCCTACCTGATATTCGGCATAAATAGCACATAACACCATTTCATTAGCGAAATGAGTTCACTGTAATTATCGATGCTAAACTATAATGGCAATGATGATAGAGGACGGACTACTAACAAGTGTAGTGATTAATACATTTGGGTAAACATTCAACAAATTGAATGCAGACATTTTTTCTCATTTCTTTCGATCCCTACATATAACTACGCTACTAACAAGCGGCGGAGGCTACAAAAATATTCGCGGAGAAACGTGCATGTACGATATAGTTAGAAAACTCACTAGTTTGATTAGACGATTGTAAATGTGCGTTTTATCAGGTTTTTAATATCATAAAGTCAATCAATTAGTGACTTGAAACGCGTTTAGAAATCGATAGGGCCACAAGAAAAATGTCCCAAGACCGTAACTTGCAGCTTTCCGGTGATACACATCGACTTATGGAGAGCTTAAGAAATATACTACAAAACCAGTCCTTACGTATAGAACTTACAACAGGTGCGAGCCCAATGCACCTCGGGCCAAATTAAGGAATGGTATTCGAGTTATTCAATTCGCAATAGTTAGGCCACATTACACTAACAATGAATGGTAATTGTTTAGGATCTAAAAGAGTCAAACATGCAGAGTTATATAAGGAATTTAAGCTGCTGCACACGACATGATGCAAAATGAGGCTTTGGTCCATTTGCCTTTAGATCAGTTGGTGAGCAAGCGTTCACCTGGTTTTCTATCAAAGTATATATATTCAGGCCTGGAATTTCGTCATTTTTAGGGCAAGGCCACTTTGGCCTTCGATAGGTGCAAATTTTGAAGGGCACCAAGGCCAAAGGGAAGGACACCAAGGCCAAATAGAAATATTTTAAAGGGCACGGATGTTTTCTGCAGAGTTCACACCAAACTTTAGTTACAATTCATTTCTGTGTTCATAAACTAGACACTGAAACCCCCAACTCTCAACGGTAGACACTTTTGTCGTTCGACTTGAAGTTGAAGTTTCACATGATGAACTTGCAGATGCCGTAGATGTGTTAGCACCTGAACCATTGGCATTAATAATAATAGCTGAACGAGGTTGTTCAGCTTCAGGTTGGTCTTGTTTAGCAGGTGAAGTGGGTTGTCTGAATAATTAAA